>CAUYUJ010017951.1:0-12500 GCA_963575745.1 Prorocentrum cordatum
GGAGGAGGAGGAGGAGGAGGATGAAGAGGGGGAGGAGGAGGCGGAGGCGGAGGCGGAGGCGGAGGCGGAGGCGGAGGAGGGGGAGGCGGAGGCGGAGGCGGAGGAGGAGGATTGTGCTAGGATTGCGCTACTTAGGACTTACGCAGATGGAGAACACCACGCAAGCCGCCTTCGCCGTGCAAGTTAAGACTTACAGGGGCTTCCCTGTGGATGGATGGCGGCCCTCCCACAAACGCGTCAGTCGACCCTTGGCCGTCCGAGCTCGGGCGGGCCTGTAGCCCTCCTTCACAAGGTTCGTCCACTTACACTGAGCGTAGGAAGCGCATCGCCTGCAGAAAACAAAACCGGGGCGAAACACGAGGTGGGGTCCTTGCCCCTGTGCCTTAAGGATGCGTGCCTCTTTGGCTTCGAATTCGACAGGTTCTGCGCCCGACGGCCCGCTCTGAGTCTGGTTTGCGGCCCTTGGAGTGTGACGGCCCCTGGGGCCCACAGTCGGGGAGGGGGGAGGCATCAGAGGAGGAGCAGGATTCGACTCGGCGGCCTGACTCGGGACAGGTCCACTGATGCTGCTCGCTTCGACATCGGTAATCGTATCGACGACCTCGGACGACATAGCGCCGAGCCTGACAGCAAACTCCAGGGCATCTGCTACCATGGTATGCTTGTGCTGATACGCCTGACGCTGCCAGAACGGGTGTGCGCACACATTAGCCCCCTTCTTCGCGTATTCGTCCGCGAAGCGGTTGCCTTTGAACAGTCTCTCGCCAATCTCTCGCCGCTGGGCTCGAGTGGCTTGGCCCTTACGTTTTATTATCTGGAAGGTCCTGGGGCCCAGCCCTCCAAGATCGTTAACCAGAAACCAAAACTCTCGCCAGAAATCGCTGTGTGGACTGGCAGGGGGCGAGCACCACTCCTCCCCCTTGGGCGTTCCGTCTACTACAGCCTGGCAGTCACAATAGATTTTGAGGGGCGGCCTCGCGCCCCCCAGCACCTGAAGGATAGCGTACAGCTCTGACGGGTATATCCTTTGCCGATTTTGAGGCAGGGGGAAGGGGGCTGAACGCTGAAAAAGCACGGCTCTCCCCCGAGGCATCTAAGGTGGCGAAGCTCCACCCCGCACGCCGAAGGGGGAAACACTCACCGTACAAGAGTGATCCATATGTAAAGACCTCTCCTGTGATGACTCCTGGATGTTCGCCCTCATGTTGGACCTCGACCGAGACTGGCAGAACATCCAGGAGTTCTATAGGGTCCTCGGAGATTCCTCTGGCCCAGAGGGATTCGAAACCTGGGAACGGGTTTGCTCCTCTCTGCTGCACGTGCCTGCCACCTACACGTTTGCGCATCACATCACGCGCGCTGCATACATACGTGCGGTGCAAGTCTGTACCTACAGCATTCATATCAATCAGTGCCGAAACGTGCACCTCGGGCCCGCATGTGACTGTAGCTGGACTCAGGGTGCTCTAACCAAGGCGAATTACAGTTACAATGAACGCGCCTGCTGGCCCTCTCACTAGGCCCCACGGCCTCGGATGCCCGTGGAGTCGCATGACCCACGAGCGCCAGCTCGTTTCCAGGAGGCCGCGCGTTGCCATGTCCGTCGCCTCCTGCCACGCCCTGGCCCGCTCCACGATGGGCCCCGCGTTGGCGATCACGGCAGGGTCCGCGTCCCCCTCCAGCAGCGCCAGCGCGGCCGACCTTCCCTTGTTGCAGCCAGGGACGGCCGCCGCCACCGTCTGCCTGCGCGTGGTGATCAGCGTGTCCCTGGCGCCCTGCACGCGTGTGCCGTAGAGCTCCGACGGCGCGCTCCCGGGCTTGACCACCTTCTCCGCTGCGCCTCCTGCGGCCTTGACCCGCTGGGTCTTCCAGCTCCTGGCCTTGGCCTTCATGATCCTCTTGGACTGGGCTCCGACACGACGTCGCCGCTCAGCTGGCTGGGTCACGCCCAAATGCACGGCTTCTCGCACCACCTGAATGCCCATCTGCTTGTTGTGGCTGCCAAGCTGCCGCTCCACTCTGCCATGCGAGACCGCGACTACGGTCTTGCCGTCCCTGCCTCTCGATAGCTGCAGCTTGAGCAAACGCTCGAAAGCGAGGGCGATCTCGTCGGTCAGCTTCATGTGGAGCGCCGCCACGGCGGCCACGTCGCCTCGGGTCGACGCCGCGAGGTCGTCGAAGTATAGGCACATGTCGGCCCTCGGGTTCGCGACGTAGAGGTCGTCGATGGCGCCGATGAGACCGAGGGGCACGCACAGCGGGCCGAACACGGATCCTGCCACGATCCCTCGCGCCCAGAAGTTGCCCTCGGTGTAGCACCCATTCAGCACCACTCTCTTCGTCATCATGGCGACGTGCTGGTACGTCTCGCCCGCGGGGGCTGTCTCTGGAGGCTCACCGAGTCTGGGTTTTGCTTCTCTCGCGTTCTGTGGTACCAAGGGCTCCCACGGGACCTTCGACTTGGTCCACTTGTGCAGGGCCCCCGCGGACTTCTCGCTGTGGTTGCGAACCCATGCCCGCCGGGACTTGGTGGATTCCCTGAGCTCGCTCTGCCTCGCCTCGTCCGCCTCGCTGGCCGCAACCTGCTGCCAGTGCTGGAGGTATTCCAGGCACTCTGGCAGCTCCTGCGGCTCCTTCATGCATTCCAGGATGGTCTCGAAGACGTGGGACCACGGGGTCTTGAGCTCCTCGCCATACTGGTGGCGCTGGACGAGGGCCCCCTTCTGGGTCATCGCCTCCTTGTTGGACTTGATGTGGACCGCTTCCTGGCCGCCTGCCTCGCACGAGCCGCTGCTGAGGATGTGAAGCAGGTCCCTCAAGAGACTCGCCGCCCATTCTGCTGCCATAGCTCGCGCCGTCGGGGCTCCCTTGTCCCTGACCGCTGTGGGCGCCAGCTCTCGCATCTTGTAGACAGCCTTGTCGCCGTGCCCACTGTGGGCTAGCAGTTCATCGCCGTCAAAGCATTGACATCTGTTCCAGTGCATCTCGTAAGCGTACATGCGATCGTGCCAGAACGCGTTCAGAGCCTCGTGGTCGATGTACTCCCGACGGAGAGGGCGCGGCCACTGCGCTGGAGGGGTGGGGCACCCTGTTGGCACAGCCAATGGCCAGGGCACCTTCTGTGTGTGCTGGAGGGCCTGTGTCATGCCTTCCTTGGTAGGTGCGCTGGGCACCACTGCCGCCTTCCAGCCATATTTGATGAGCCTGGTCGACAGCAGCTTCACTTGCTTGGGCGCCAGCTGGAGCTCCTGGTCGAAGACGGCTGGCGCCTCGACCTGGTAGCGCAGCTTGTGTAGCACCTTCTCGAACTGGTTGGAGGTGTTCGCATTGCACGTGATGAACACGTGTCTGTCTGACCTGGTACTTGCACACTGCTCTGGTATGTCGCTAGGATCGCGACAGGCTCGACTTCCGCATCGCGACATGAAACCCATCAGCCATATCAGCAAGACTAGTATGCAACATCGGCCCGTGCTTCTGGACTTCATCATCCTTGGCACCGGCCTGCTTGAGGGCTGTCGCGATCTCCTGGGGCTTGCCTTGGCCTTGAGCTGGAGGGCGCCCTCGCCCTGCTCCTCGGGGCCTGCGCAAGCGCGCCTCTTGTAGCGTGGGCAGTCGCCGCTGAGGCTTGCCCCGTCTTCGTCCATCGCCGCCGCCATCTTCTCTGCAGCGTTCGCCTTCTTCTTCGCCGCGAGCGCGAGGGCCGCCTCCAACTGCTTGGTGACCTCCGCATCCTGCTCCTCGCCGTCCGCCCCCATGGACGTCTTGGCGAGCTCCAGGTGCGCGCAGACCGAGTCCCAGCCCTTGGCGGTGAGGGGCCTGGCCAGCGACTTCTCTTTGACGCGGAGGGGCTCGACCTTCTTGCCCGCCTGGTCGGCCTTGTTCTGTGCGGCGTGCAGCTGAGTCTGGATGTCCTCAAGCTGCTGCTTGAGCTTCGCCACTTGGGCGTCTGCCTTTGTCTGCGCTTTCTCTGCTCCACGGAGACGGCGGCGCGCGGCCACGTCCGCGTAGCATGCTGGTAGTGTTGCTTCCTTTTGTGCCAGCAGCCCGTCGATCTGTTCTTGCAGCTTCGTCGTGGCTTCCGGTGCGAGCCCCATGCCAGGTTCCTGCGCGAGCTGTTCTAGATCTTTGAGGCGGGCCCTGTAAATCTCCAGCTTCTTCGCAATCCCTGACGTGGTCTCATTCGCGGCGTCGCCATCGGCGTCCTGGTGCGTGTCCTTCGGTCCGTCGCCCTGCCCGTCTCTCTTGGGCGCCTGCCGAGGCTTCTTACACCAGTAGCATACTTTCGCCCTTCTCCAACAATCATCTGTGTGGCACGCTGCGCAGGTCCGCATCGCCAGACTTTTGGGGCATCTGGTTGTTCGGGGCGGCGGTGCCACTGCCAAGTTTGCCGCTCCCTGCGACGCGAGAAATCTCCTGGCACCTGGAAATCCCCGAGTCGGGCAATGGCTGCGGAGGAGGAGGAGGAGGATGAGGATGAGGAGGAGGGGGGGGATGATGATGAGGGCGGAGGAGGAGAGGAGGAGGGGAGGGGGGCATGATGATGCTGGATGAGGATGATGATGATGATGATGAGAGAGGACTGATGATGATGATGATGATGATGATGATGATGATGATGAGGAGGAGGAGGAGGAGGAGGAGGAGGAGGAGGAGGAGGGGGAGAGGAGGAGGAGGAGCGAACGTCGGACCGCGGGGTACCGCGCGGCCCCCTCGCCCGCACGCCGCGCGCCCCCGCGTGGCAGCGGGCCCTCGCGCCAGCGTCATGGGTCATGGAGGAGGCGGAGGAGGAGGAAAAGGCGGAAGCGGTGGATGGAGAGGGGGGAGGGACGGGGAGGAGGAGGGAGGAGGAGGAGGGACTACGCTATGGCGCTATGGCCGAGGGCGCAGAGGGGGATCCCGACCGGGCCTCGGAACGAGAAACGGGCGCGGCCACGCACCCGAGAGGAAGGGCCGCCTCTAGTCCGAGTCCCCCGACTCGGGCTGAAGTGGCGGCGCGGGAGCCGAGGGGGGGTGGGGAGCCGCGGGCGCTGGCCTGCTCGGCGCCGCTGTACTGGCTCGCGGCACTGGTCCCCGACCCTCTTCCTCCTCGACTCCGCGATCGACCCCGACCGCCCCGTCCGCCGCCTCCGCCCCCACGAGCTGAAGAGACTGTGCGGCGGCCTCGTGGGCAATCGGGGCCATGATCAGCGGGCCAAGCGCCTCTCCCGTCTTGGGGTGGCGCCCTCGCTGGGCCTGCTGCAGCATTCTCTGAGCCCTCTCCCCCGTCGCCCCACCCGCCCCAGCTCCACCGCCGCCCCTCTCTCGACGAGGCTGACAGGCACGCGTGAGGCCGATCGAGAGACGGTTGGGCCGCACTGCATGCGCGCCACAGTTGGCACATATCAGCACGCGGTCAAGCTCCTGGACCATATGCCCTGGGCCGAACAGCTGGGGGTCGCACGCGCGGGACGCGAGGGATTTGAGAGACGATTGGGTCGTGGCTTGACGCCAGCACTGCCGACAGCCGACCGCGCCCTCAGGGAAAAATGCAGAAAGCGTGGGTGGTCGCCTGGCGCCCTCGGCGCCTTCGAGGAACAGGCGGCAGCGGTCGATGGACGATGTGGGGCGCAAGTTTCGCCACCCGCTCGGCCGCGAAGGCCAGACATTGCATCCGCTGCTTCGCCTGTTCCAGCTCAAACTTAAAACCACGGATCACTGATGGCGACCCCGCCGCATCAAGCGCGGCCATCTTCGCGAAAAGATCAGCCCACATGTTTCCGACAAGATTCTCCAGGGGCTCCCCCGAGGACAAGCACGACGCGTTGCCTTCTTCCACGGACCTGTGAGCACGGGTCCAGGAAAAAAGCGGGGGAGGCGCTCCAAATCAGATTCACGCCGCTGGTGCAACTGACGCCAAACACTCGCGTGGGGGGCCGTAGGCCGAGCATGCCTGCCAAACCAGTGGGCCCCCTCTTGCGCCAGCGCCGGGTGATCGGTGACGAATTCAGACGGCCTGGTCGCCAATTCGAGGCCTCGGAGCGCAGCAAAACGCTCGGCCCTGGGAACCGTTTGGATGGGGCCTCCAAGGCCTCCGAACACAGCTTTTTACGGCACGAAATTCGGAGTGATGGCCACGCCGGCCCATCCACACCGACGGGCCTCGGGGGAATCACTGTCAAATCACGACCCGTCTCCGTGCAACTTGGAAGGCCATGGTGCCGCACGGGCGCCCCGCTCTTTTACAGGCAAAAGGCGGGGCTCAGGCGGCCGAAACAACGGCTTCATGGGCAGGGCGTAGAGCAGGTCGACCGACGAGAAATCCCATTCCAGGCCCACGCCCGTCTGGCCCTGCTGCCAGATGCCCTTTCTCACCTGCAGGACGTCGTCGGGGCGCGGGCTGTGCTCCTCATACTCCTGCGCCTCGTGCGCTGAGCAGTAGAAAAGCTCGTGCTCCAGGTCCGCTGGGGCGCGCCCGCAGAACTCACATACCGCGTCGTCTGTGTATCCTGCCTCCTGCCTCCGAGCTGGGGTCCACGTTCCGTGCGACTGCAGCTTGGCCAAAGCCCCGCGCAAGCCGTTGGACGTCTTCTGCAGATGCCCATGCCGTAGGGCCCTGATCCAGATGTGCTGTCTATGTCCTTCGGCGTCACGACGCGGGGCTCCAGGCAGGCGGTCCGGGATGCGATGGCTCTGCCAGCGCTCGAGGCTCAAGTATAAGTAGTGCTTGACCTCGCTTGGGCACGCCCTGAGCCTGAGAAGGTCGATGCCCGCTCCGAGGTCGTCGACAAGCGCCGTCGCGCTGATCATGCCCCAGCCAACTCTCCTCAGCGTGAGCCACAGCGCCGAAAGCGGGCCGCGGGCACTGGCCCACGTGGCTGAGGAACTGGTGCCTTCGAACTTCGCTTTCAGCGCCATCCACGCCTTCTGCAGCAGGGCGGTCGATCTTCTTGCCGCCCAGACCCACGACGCATACTGCATCAGGATGCTGCAGGTCGCGTGGACTGTAGGGTCGAAGTTGCGCTGCTTCTGCATCGCCAAATACAGGGTGAGGGAGCCTGAGCCACTGAAACCACAGAAACTTCCAGCCATGCTTCGCAGCTGCTTCAGCTCCCCGTCATTGATGCCGCTGACCGCGGCCCCGTGTCCCACTGAGGGCATCGCTCCTGTGGTCCAGAGCCGCGCGGCGCGCCCGCGGCCAGCTCCCTTCTGCAACGCTGACAAGCGAAGCCTTCTGGCATGCATCCTTTTGAGCCTGTCCTTCTGAACTCCTCGCGCCGCGCCGTTGGCCGACGTGTCGTGACCCAGGTGCCGCATGTGGCGCTTGCCCTCAATCCTCAGCACCCTGGCGTACGCCTTGAAGTAGTACTTCGTCTGGCGTGTGACCGCAAGGTGCCCTAACTTGTTCAGCTGCAGCACCAGTCCTAGTGGCCTGACCTCCTCGCAGAAGGCGTTTGTAGCCGTAGCCATATAGCTCGTGACCCCCGCGCGTCAGCTCCAGTCCAGGAAATCGCAACATCGTCAACCAGGTCACGAGGCCGAACCTCGCGAGCGACGGTCTTGGTCAACTTGATGTTGCGCGTGAGCAGCACCATCAGCAGCGTGGTCGCATGAGTGCAACCCGCCAGGATGCCTTGGCAAATGGCCCTATCCTCGGAGAAAGAGTTGTACGCGTAGATGGTGCGCGCCTGCTCGTACAGCGTCACCAGCATGTAAGCCAGCCTCATGGGATATCCGTTGGCCCTGCACTCATCGAGGATCGCCTGGTGCCGAACCAGCTCGTGGCACTTGAGCATGTCCAGGAGCACTATCACCGCGTGTTGGTCCGTCAGCTAGGCGGTCTCCTTCTCAAGCGCCAGGTCGACCGCTGCGTCCGTCGAGGAGCGGCCTCCGATGTGCCCCCAGAATTCCTCGGACGCGTTGGCAATCTCCCACTGCGCCGAGACTGGGCGCCGTGCCCGTCCCAAACCCTCACCAGTGTGCGCTCTCCTCCCCCAGGCTTGGGAAGGCGAACGGGCTTTGTGATGAAGCGCTACTGTGGCCAAACCAGCAGCTGCTCGCAACGGGAGAACACCTGGGCCATCGCCTCGAGGGCAGCGTCTGACAGGAAATCGAGGGCCCGCGGCGCGATGTTGATCTGCCCCGTGCATGAGCGCCAGCTGAACGCGCGGATCGCTCGACGGACGTCGGCGCCGCTCAGCGGCGGCAGCTGGTCCCAGTTGGCGGCGTCGCTCGGCAGCTGGATTGGGCCATCCTTGTGCATCCGCCAGAACTCGCTCCAGTGGGACAGCTTGCGATCGGCCAGCTGGTAGGCGCGCTGGACCCCCGCGCCGAAGTCGATCACCTCCTGGAGCGCCTGCGGCTTCGAGAACCTGTGGGCGCGGCTGGCCCCTCCATCGAAGGATGCCGCAGCCCACGACTGCCACCTGGACGTAACCCGCCTCTCGTGGGACCACATCATGGCTTCCGACTTGGCCAGGGTCCAACTCCATCTTGAACGCCTCGAGCCCCTGACGGAAGAAGGCGATCGCATCGCTGTCCAGGTGCTGCCGTGTGTCCTGCCTGGCTGCCATCCGCTTGAGGAAGTTCAGGAACTCGAGGATGTGCCTGGCTGTCTTGACGCACAGCTCGCTGCAATGCGATGTCGGGGTGCGCGGCGGAGGCGGCGCTGGCCAGCTGCCAGCGCTCGACCCGCCCCCGCGGGGTCGCCCCGCACGAGTCTCCAGCCCACCTCGCTGGGGCCCAGCTTCGCAGCAAACCTGGGGCCCCAGCTTCCCCGCGGCCTCCTCCGAGACGGTCGCGGTCCTGGCGGGCCTGCCTCTCGTGCGCGGCTCCTCGGGAGGCGGCCTCGCGCTGGGCGGTGCGTCTGCCTGTCCACCCGCACCGCGCTCCTGCAAGACGAACGCAGGCGGTGCGGACAGCTCCGAAATTAAGGGCACCAGCGCCTTTCGAACACGCCGAAAATGCCGAGCCCATCTTGCGGCGGTGAGCCACGCTGCCACGTCAGGGGCCTTCCGCTTCCAGGACTGCCGCTCGTCGGGCTCGAACTTGGCCCACTTGAAGGACGGCGCCGTCGGCTGCGATAGAAACTTGGCGGCCTGGGGTCCGACGACGTCGTGCCTCCCCTGCTGCTCGAACCCCACACCCAGCAGCAACTGGTCCCAAACCTCTGCCAAGTCCTCCGCGGACTGGGCCTGCGCCACCTGCTCGAAGAAAGGGCCCCAATCGGGCGGAGGCCTGGCGCGCCCGACCTTGGGCTCCTTGGTGCAACCCTTGGCCTTCACGAGTTGCCGTGTCCACATGGCCTGGGCCGACGCCCTGAGCTGCATCGTGACGGGCAGGTGCGGCCAGGTGTTTGCCTCCTCCACAGCCGCGGTGCTCAAACTGAGAACCAGCTGGGCTGCCGCGAAGAAGAAATTAATAGTGCGGCCAGGGAGTGCCTGCAGGCAGGTGGGCGCCGAGGGCACCACGGCGACGCCGTTGACGGAGTGCGGCCACGCTAAGGTGCCCAGCTGCTTCAGCTCCATGTTGAAGCCTCCGCCCGCGACCCGCGGCATCTGCATCGAGTCGAGCACTTTGGGATACTGATAAAGCCTGAAGGGAATGGCCAGGTTCTTATGCGACATCTGCTCGTCAACTCGCAACTAAACGTAGACCATAACGGAACCTCGCTTGCCGCCGCAAGTGACGTGGGCGGCAACCATCCTCCCTGGCTCTAGCGTTGGCCCTTCCAGTGCAGGGGGCGCCGTGATGAGCACTCGCCGAGGCACTAGCACGGCGACCCCGCCTTTGCTGCCAGTGCCCAGCCCTGGGAGCGCAGCCGCCCAGACCCCGTGGAAGCCCTCGGCCAGGGCGTCCTGCTGGGCCTTGGCCATGCCCGCGGGCAGCGCGTGGCGCTCCTGCACGGCGACGCACATGCTGGAGCACGAGGCCAGGTAGTCGACGAGCGGGCCACTTGCCGAGACGTTGAGTGCGGTAATGCCAGTGGGCTTCGCCATCGTGCAGGCGAGAGAACACAAGACACAAAGCAGCCTCAGGAGCAGAACGGGGCTACTCCGCGGCAGCCTTGCGCCGCTTGCACCAATGCTTGGCCAGAATCTCTTCGATCTTCCTCTTGTCGCCGCCAGCGTTGGCCATCTCCTCGATGAGCTCTTCGCTGAGGGCGGCTTCGTCATCCTGGTCCATGGGTGCGGGCACCTCGGCCGCGCCTTCGGCCCGCTGCCGCCCCGCCTCGGCTGCGGCGTTGGCCTCTCGCTCCTCCGGCTGCTTGGCGCGCGCCTCCTCCGCCACCTGCATGAGCCGTTCGAGGTCCTCCTTGAGCCTCTCCGCCAAGCTGTGCTCGGCGCCGAGGGCGCCCAAAACCTCGCCGAGGCCTGGCAGAGTCTGGCCCAGCCCCTTGATCGGCTCGTCGACAAGTCCCTTCCCAGGCTCGAAAGACGGGGGCAGAGGGGCCTCGCTCTGCAGCTGCCGCTGGTGCTCCTGCAACTCCTCCATTTGCAGGGCCGGGGCCGTGCACTGGGCTTGCGCCGCCTTCTCCTGCTCCTGCAACGCCGCGAGCTTCTCGTGGATGCCAGCGAGCCGCCGCTTCTGGTCATCCTGCAGCTTCTGGTGCTTGGAGATCTGAGCCCCAAGGTCTCGCAGCCTTTGGCCCAGCGGGCGCGCGGCTGCCAACTTGGCCTTGTGCTCGCCCTGCTCCTTGGTGTAGGGCTCCTTGGGCCGCGCGAGATGGACGTCCTCGCTGCCGCTGACGGTCTTGAGCAAATCGGCCAGAACCTGCAGCCGCTGCTTGTCCCGCCTGCTGCCGCTGGGTAATTCCGTCTCCTCCGAGGCGGGGCCATGGCCGTCGAGACGCTTGAGCTTCGCCTGGGTTGAAGCCAACTCCTGCTTGAGCTTCTGCACCTGCGCAGAGTCTGCCCATGCCGAGAACGACCTCCCAGGCCTGCGAAGCGATGGCGACGGGGGGGGGGGGGGGGGGGCGCGGTACTTTTTGAAGCAGAGCCCCTTGCCCAGCTTGCACATGGTGCAGGACGTCGCATCTGCGTAGTTGAACCACGGGGGGCCCTTGGGCCCGACGCAGCTCCTGCAGAACCATTGGCGCTTGCACTTCTCCGAGCGGTAGTGCTGCGGCGCCATCCTGCATTCTGGCCCCGCAGGCCCCGAAGAAAGCGGGTCGCCGTGGCGGCGCAAGCAGGGCTGCGGAACTTGAAGTGGGTGCCCAACTCCCACGGTGAAGGCGAACGGTGGTCTGGCCGCGGACTAGCGGTATCCGTGTGGCCCCCAGGGGCACCAATCATCTTGAGCCAAAATGGCTGCGGAGGAGGAGGAGCAGGAGGAGGAGGAGGCGAGGCATAATCACAGTACGAAGGCGAGGCATACACATAATACGGCGGCTGCCAATCCTACCACTACTTGCTGCTGCGACGACGACGACAACGACTACTACTACTACTAGACGGCTACTGGCTACTACTACTAACTACTACTACTACTACTACTACTACTACTACTACTACTACTACTACTACTACTACTACTACTACTACTACTACTACTACTAATACTACTACTACTACTACTACTGCTGCTGCTGCTGCTGCTGCTGCTGCTGCTGCTGCTGCTGCTGCTATGCCTACTACTACTACTACTACTACTACTACTACTACTACTACTACTACTACTACTACTACTACGACTGATCATACTACCAATGCTGGTGCTAGCAATACTACTAAGCCGAATGTGACGAAGAAGCGAATCAGGCGACGAACGCGAATCCTATTGCGACTACTACTGCGACGAATACATCATACGAATACGAGAAATCAGAAGACAAGGCCGAGGACGTCGACTACCACTACTAATACTCATACGGGGCACACCAAGAATACGTCTAAGACTACGCATGGGATAGCTACTCGTACGCTTACTAAATGCAACCGGCTACCACAGCGATTCTACTACTACTACTACTACTACTGCTACTACTACTACTACTACTACTACTACTACTACTGTTACTACTACTACCATTACTACGGCTACTACTACTACCGCCACTACTACTACTACTACTACTACTACTACTACTACTACTACTACTACTACTACTACTCCTACTCCTACTTCTACTCCTACCCCTACTACTGCTACTCCTACTACTGCTACTATTGCTACCATTACTACTTCTACTACTACTACTACTACTGCTACTGCTGCTGCTGCTGCTACTACTACTACTACTACGTGTACTACTACTGCTACTACTACTACTACTACTGCTATTGCTAGTGCTACTGCTACTGCTACTGCTACTGCGACTACAACAACAACTACTACTACTAGTCGTGCGAATACGAATGCTGCTAAGGCGACTGAGGACACTACCACCACGAACACTACCGAAACTACGAATACGAGGGCGACGACTACTACTACTACAACGACAACTACTATTACTACTACTACTACTACTACTACTACTACTACTACTACTACTACTACTACTATTTCTTCTTCCTCTA
>CAUYUJ010017951.1:15000-25000 GCA_963575745.1 Prorocentrum cordatum
GACCACTGCCAGTTTCATGCTTTCCTGTCCTCACACTTTCGGAGCAAGTTGTCGCTTTGCACATGTCCAGACCTCATGCCCCCTCTCCCCACCCTCACGACTATTGATCCGCCTCTCTTTGCTCCCTCTTATTGGTTCTACTCCTCACATCCTCCCCGTCCTGCTCCTTCTCCTGTTCCCCCCTTTCTCCATCTCCCCTCCCCCTCCTCTTTTTCCTGCTGCTCCCTTCCCCCTCACCCTTTCTTCTTCACCTCCCTCCTACTCCTCTGCCTCCTACTCCGCCTCTTCCGCGCCCTCCTCCCCCTCCTCTTCCGCCCCCTCGTCGTCGCCGCCCTCCTTCCGATGGTGCTCGTCCTCCTCCTCCTCCTCCTCGTCGCGCCCCCACCTTCTCCCCCCCCCCCGCTCCCTCGCCCTCTGCCCCACCCCCTCCCCTCGCCCTCCCCACTCCGCACTTCACCTCGCCGCCCCCCGCCCGCCGACGACGACGCCGGCGGCGGCGACACGGCGACGACACGGCGACGGCGATGCCGACGCCGGCCGCGGCGGTGGCGGCGACGACGCCTCGGCGCCCGCCGCTGCGGCCTCGGCGCCTCGGCGCCGCCCGCGGAGCAGGCCGCGGCGCCGCGCGGGCCGGCGGCGGCGGCGCCCCGCGGCCGCCCGGCGCGGCGGGGTGGCTGCCGTCGGCGTCGCCGAGGCCCGCGGGGTGCGCCCGGCGCGCCGACGGCGGCCTCGCCGACGGCGGCGGCCGCGAGCGCCGGCCGGCGCCGACGGCCGGTGCCGACGGCGCCGACGGGCGAGGGTCGCCGACGGCGCCGACGCCGGCGAGCGCAGCCAGCACGGGCGGTGGGGGGCGAGCGAGCTTCCAGGGTTGCCGTCTGCATCCGGGCCCTTCGGCCCCCCCTTGGCCACTGTTGTTGCTGGCCGCGCCCTGCTCGAGAGGTGTCGACGTGGCTTCCGCGGCCCTTGCAGCCTTAGTGTGCATCGTCATTACACGCTTTGTCTGTACGACAGCGCACAAACAGACTTGCGACGACGCAGTCGACGACACCGACTGTGCGCGCGTGCCAGGGGGAGGTGGGGTCACGAGGAGGAGGAGGAGGAGGAGGAGGAGGAGAAGGAGGAGGAGGTGAGACTGAGACTTAGACTGACACCGCGACTGACCACACTGGGGCGACGCCACGTCGGCCATGTCCGTTGATTGCCGGAGAAATCAATCATCAAAGTAGCACCTGTCTTGAATCTGATACGTTAAGGACCACGATTTCCCCGAATTTGGGCCTCGTCAGGGTTTCGGCAGTGTGTGCAGTCTTTCTGGTGTGCTTGAGCGTTGTGGTGGTCGCAGGCGCCAGGCTTCGTGGTGAATACGGCTGCTATGGTTGCGCAAGCATCATGTTGTGCATTCGGTGTGGTGCACACAGACACTGCGGGCCCAGAGTGCAGGGTGGAGTAGACCGTATCCCCAGCTAAATGATAAACAGTGAAGATGATAAATTCGGCCCGCAGCTGTTTTCCAGATTTCGGGCCTCGTCATATTTTCGGGGGTGCGCACAGGTTTCTGGGCGTACGCAGTCGTTGTAGTGCTCGCTGGCGCCAGACGCTGAGGTGCGTACGGTTTCTGTGGTTGCGCAAGCATCGTGTTGTACTACGTGTAAAAGGGCAATGTGATGTGGATTGATGGATGTTTTCTCAGACGTTGTGGTGCATGCGACTTCCATTTAATGCCACTATCGTTTTCGCAACTACCACTACAATGTTATCTTCTGTATCACCAACAGTGATACTCCGGCTGCTACTGCCGCCTACGATGGTAAACCATACGGCTAGCACTACAACGAAAGCTATTACTACGTTTACTGCTGCCACTGCGAGTGCAAACACGATGGCGACTTTGGCTATGGCCGCTACTACTACCACTCTTGCTGCTGCTACTACACTACCTTTGCTGCGGCTACGATCTTCGCTGCGATTGCGATTGATATTACTCAGGACTAATACTACCACCACAACGACGACTACGTTTGTGATGACGTGTGCGTCCACGACCACGAGTACGACTACGACGAGCGAGTCTTAGTATTAGTGCCACTGCTATCATCAACATTGTCCCCACTATGAATATTACGGTTGCACCTGTTATCACTTCGACCACGTCTACCATCGTATACTGCTATTACTATGGTGCGTATTAGTATTACTACTCCTACTACTCTTGTTACTTGCGCTGCCACTACTACTAATACTGAGAGTACTACTACTACTACTACTACTACTGCTTCTGTTACTACTGCTGCTTCTGTTACTACTGCTGCCACTACTACTACTACTACTACTACTATTACTACTACTACTACTGCTACTACTACTACTGCTGCTACTACTACGACTACTACTATTACTATTACTACGACTACTACTACTACTACGACTACTGCTACTGCTACTGCTACTGCTACTACTACTACTACTACTACTACTACTACTACTACTACTACCACCACCACCACCACCACCACCACCACCACCACCACCACCACCACCACCACCACTACTACTACTACTACTACTACTACTACTACTACTACTACTACTACTACTACTGTACTACTACTACTACTACTGCTACTACTGCTACTACTACTACTACTACTACTACTACTACTACTACTACTACTACTACTGCTACTGCTGCTGCTGCTGCTACTACTACTACTACTACTACTACTTCGACTTGTGCTACTACTATTCGTACCAGTAGTAGTACTACTACCACGACAGCGACTACTAGTATTATCTATACTACTACTACTACTACTACTACTACTACTACTACTACTACTACTACTACTATTATGGCTGCTGCTGCTGCTACTAATACTACCACTATGACCACTAACAGCGCTGACCATGCTCTGTTTGCCCACTTTATATTGTGCCAGGGAGGAAAGGGGGGCGGTGGAGTTTCTGTGCGGTGGGCGCGCGACCACAGCAGGGAACGAACACACGCAGAACACACATATATGTATATATATATATATGTATAAGCAGGGAGACATCATATACTTCACCTGTACAACACATCGATGTCACATCAGCAACCAATTTTCAACGCATACACAACACATATACAAATCATATACAAGACACGTGCACACCATCTACATACTTAAGCTGGAGAAGGGCCCGACCATATGCAGTTAAGAATGCTGGAGTTGTGATTATTTCCTTCGGTGGGGCTCCCTCGCCGCATGCGACCGCAGCCGCTGGGGCTTTCGGTGGTTCTCCCTACTATGGGGTCCACGAAGCGTTCGAGGGGTGTGTCGAAATGGCGATGGAACCGCTTGCGAACGCAGCCATTGGGGCCTTCGGTGGAGCTCCCTATGGGGCCACGAAGCGTGTGAGGGGTGTGCCCCAATGAGTGTGGAATCGCATGCGAACGCAGCCGCTGAGTCCTTTGGCGGAGCTCTTTATGGTGCCACAAAACGTGTGCGGGGTGTCCCAACACGAGGGTTGAACCCCATGTGAACGCAGCCATCGGAGCCTTCGATGCAGCCTCCTATGGGCCCACGGAACGTGTGAGGGATGTGCCGACATGGGAGTGGAACCGCATGCGAACGCAGCCACTTGGGCCTTCGGCGGAGCTCCCTATACGGCTACGAAACCTGTGAGGGGTGTGCCGAAATGGGGGCGGAACCGCATGCGAACGCAGCCACTGGAGCCTTCGGTGGAGCTCCCTATGGGGCCACGAATTGTGTGAGTGCTGTGCCGAAATGGGGGTGGAATCACATGCGAATTCAGCACTGGGGCCTTGGTGGAGCTCCCCATGGAGGGCACGACACGTGCGAGAGGTGTGCCGAAATGAGGGTGGAACCGCATGCGAACGCAGCCGCCGGAGCCTTTGGCGGAGCTCCCTATGGGGCCACAAAACGTGTGAGGCGTGTGCCGAAACGGGGGTGGAACCGCATGCGAATGCAGCCATTGGGGTCTTCGATGGAGCTCCCTATGGGGCCACCAAACGTGTGCGAGGTGTGCCGAAATGGTTGTGGAACCGCATGCGAACGCAGCCACTGTGGAATTCGGCTGAGCTCCCTGTGGGGCCACGGAGCGTGTGAGGGGGTGTGCCGAAACGGGGGGTGGAACCTCACGCGAGCGCAGCCGCTGGGCCTTCGGTGGAGCCCCCTTATGGGGCCACGAAGCTTGTGGCGGGTGTGCCGAAATGGGGGTGGAACCGTATGCGAACGCAGCCGCTGGGGCCTTCGGTAGAGCTCCCTATGAGGACCACGAAGCGTGTGAGCGCAGCCAATGAGGCCTTCGGTGGAGCCCCCTTTATGGGGCCACGGAAGGTGTGACGGGTGTGCCGACATGGCGGTGGAACCGCATGCGAACGCAGCCACTAGGGCCCTCGGTAGAGCTCCCTATGAGGCCACAAAGCGTATGAGGGATGTGCCCAAATGGGGGTAGGGAGGAGCGGGAGGAGGCGGAGGAGGAGGAGGAGGAGAAGAGGAAGGAAGGAAGGCACGCCGGTCGCTGTCTCTTCAACACGGGAACCCAGCACCACAGGATGGTTGGGAACATTTTGGAACCATGCGCACATCCATGTACACAATATGCACACACCATGTACACACCATGTGCAACACATACATACACCATATATCAACCATGCGCACCTTGTACACACACCGTGCGCATACCATGCACCTACCATGTTTTGTAAACTTCCATGTGTAACGCATTTCTACACATACACACTGTGTACACCACATACGCACACTACATACAAACCATACATACACAGTTACAACACCTATGCGCATATACTACACATGCACATCCATACACACCATATACAGGACACAACCAAAGCACATACATCATATATGCAATAACTGCAACAACATACACACACCGTACATAACACACATGCACACCACGTGCACTACACATACATAGTGCATGCACATCACGTCCAACACATGTACAACACATGTGCAACTCGTATACAACAATTGTACACACCATTCACATACCATGCAGGCACCATGCGCAACATGCACAGCCCATGACCACACACACACAACACATATGCAACCCATATGCAATACACACAATACAACTTCATCACGCGCAAACCACGTACAAACCATATACACAACAATCACAACCACATACAACACCCACACACGCAACCTATACAACGCATCGTATGGGGTCTCTTGGGAGCCTCTTGAAGGCCTCTTGGAGGCCTCTTGGGGCCGTCTGGGCGCCTCTTGGGGCCCTCTTGGGGCGCTCTTGGGAGCTTAAGGGGCGCTCTTGGGGCCATCTTGGAGAACATTGATCAACCACGATGGGAGCTTCAATTAGCCTATCCCCTCGGGAGCCCCGACCATTGCCTCCTGGACCCCTCTTGGAGCGCTCTTGGGCGCTCTTGGGGCCGTCTTAGGGCTTTCTTGGGCCTGGGGCTCTCTTGGGTCATCTTGGCGCCATCTTGAGGCCTCGGGTGGCCATCGGACTCGAAAATGCCGGACCGCCCCACCACTCATTGTTTTTCTTTAGGTTTTTGAAGGCTTTGGGCTTCTTGGGGGCCTCCTTGGAGGTCTCGGGGGCGTCTTGGGGCCTTCTCGGGGCGTTCTTGGGGCTTCTTGTAGCATCTTGGGGGCCGACTTGCAGCATCTTGGACTATCTTGTGCCATCTTGGAGGTCATCTTGGGCTCTCTGAGGCCCTCTTGGAGACATCTCGGGCGACACAGTACCCTCTGACACGTCGTGGGGCGCCCCATCCAGGTCCATTGGGGGGGGGGTAGGGGGGAGGGGTAAACCCCTCCCCTGAGGGGAAGAAGGGGGTTGGAAGAGAAACCTCCCTAGACCACTTGCGCCCAGATGACTGGTGGGACTACAATACGGAACATTTGCACCCATGCAAGCCATATTCAATCCACTTGCAATCACACATGCCAACCATAGGAACACATTTACGCCACATACGAAGCCATGCACAGCCCATACGCAGAACATAAACTTGCCACGCGCACAACACACACATACAACACACATGCAACACAGACACAACCCGATTGCAGATTTTATACAAGCCATGCCCATCACATTTATATCGCACATAAACATATGTACGCCGCACATGCAAACCGCACGCCATCCACATCATATACATCATGTTTCCCAACCATGCACAAACATGTACAACGCACGCACACGCCATATTCATCAAAGCGCGTAACCACCCCATGGTAACACACACGACATATACACAACATCTAGGACACTGCGCAATCCACATACCACTCATATGCAACGCGATCGCACACATATACAGCCATACGCGCACCAACTACACATCACATACACCACTATACACCACCTGTACAGTTCTACACTACACCATAAAGACACCATATACAAACCATGTACACAATATGTACAACCCATCGGGGGTACAGGTACACCACATTTCCAGCACGTGCACACACCATATGCAACACTCGAAGCACACCATGAAACACCGTATACAAACCATTGAAACATGTACACGGGATATCTGGGATACACCGTGTGCAGGATTCAGATCGTATTTGTTCACAGCGTGAACACTACGATTACATGACGTGCACATGGCACGTACAGACACAATTACACACCATATGTTCAACAGACACAATTCATATACAACGCAATACGAGCCATTTTCAACACATATGTAACACAGGTTCAAGACATTCACACAATCTACACAACACATGTAGGGTCGCCGGGGAGGGCAGGTGAACGCCTGGAAGCGCGTGGGAGCGCCTGGAGCCCCATCGGAGTTCCTGGCTGGGATCGCCTGGGCGCGCCTGGGAAGGCTCCCGCGCCTGGGAGCGCCTGGGAGTGCGTTTGGGGGCGCCTGGGGGCGCCTGGGGCAGCGCCTGGGAGCGCGCCTAGGGGGCGCGCCTGAGAGCGCCTGGGAGCCTCTGAGAGCGCGGGGAAGCGCGTGGAAACACCTGCGGGCGCCTGGGAGTGCGCCTGGGAGTGCGCCTGGGAGCGCGCCTGGGAGTGCGCCTGGGATCGCCCGGGGGAGCGTTGGAAGTGTGCGTGAGGACGCGCCTGGGAGCGCCAAGGAGCGCCTTGGCTGAGCATGGGAGCGAGTGGGGGCGCCTGGAAGCGCCTGGGCATGTCAGGGAGCACCTGGGGTTGCACCTGGATGCGCCTGGGAGCGCTTGGGACCACGTATGGGCTTCAGGTGCCCTCAGGATTCATCGGGTTTCCTGAGGGTTCCTGCGGGTTCCCCGTGTGTCCTCCAGATTTTCATGATTCATCCGGCTTCCCTCGGGTTTCTCAGGATTCCCACGGGTTTCCCAGGTTTCGTCAAGGTCGTACATGACTCCTTAGGAGCCCGGAGGAAACCAGATGGTCCCAAAGAGTTTTTTGGGCAAACAAATTGCTGTCAACCCTATTACCACTACTGCAATTACTTTTCGACTACGCCTACTACTACGACGACGACGACTACTGCTGTTGCTACTACTACAACTACTACTACTACGACGGTTATTACCACTAATACAACACGTGCAACGGCGACTACGACTACGACTACAACAAGTACGACTACGACGATTATTATTCATGGTATTACTATTACCACGACTACCACTACTACTACAACGGCCGCCACTATTATTTTTACCAGTATTATTTTCTACTTACTCGTAGTACAACTGTTACGAGTACTGCTGCCACTGCCGCTACTGCTATTGCTACTACTGCTACTGCTACAAGTGTTTTTTTTATTACGACTACTACTGCTATACCCTACTACGGCTACTACTATTATGACTACTATTACTATTACCGCTACCACTACTACTACTACTGCTGCCACTACTACTGCTCCCACTACTGCGACCACTACTTCTATTACAATTACTACTGCTACTACCTACTACTATTACTTCTTGCTGCTGCTACCACTACTACCACTACGGTGACTATTTCTACCACTACCATACTACTACTATGACCCTTACTCCTACTCCTACTACTACTACTACTACTACTACTACTACTACTACTATCACTACTATTACGGCTAGTAGTAGTAGTAGTAGTAGTAGTAGTAGTAGTAGTAATAGTAGTAGTAGTCGTCGTCGTTCGTAGTAGTAGTAGTAGAAGTAGCAGTAGCAGTAGTAGTAGTAGTAGTAGTCGTCGTCGTCGTCGTAGTAGTAGTAGTAGTAGTCGTACCACTGCGACTGCTGTTTCCGCTACTACTACTGCTCTTACTACTATTACTACTACTACCGCTACTACTACCACGATCGCCACTGCTACCACTACTGCTACGACTATTATTACTGCTACTGCTGATACTACTACGACTACGATTACTATTTGTACTACTACTACTACTACTACTACTACTACTACTACTACTACTACTACTAGTACTACTACTACTACAACTACTGCTACTCTTACTGCTACTGCTAGTACTCCTACTCCGACTACGATTGCTACTACTATTCGTATTGCCAGTGATACTTCTGCAGCTACTGCTTTTTACAGATATTGCTACTACTTCTACTCGTACTAGTACCATTACAATTACTCCTCAGCGTACAGTTGCGATTCATATTGTTACTATTATTGCTACTGCTACTGCTACCATTATCGCTACTGCCACTGTACAGTTGCGATTCATATTGCTACTCTCATTGCTACTGCCACCTATATTGTTATTACTACTGCTACTACTACTACTGTTGTTGCTGCTGCTGATGTTGCCTCAACACAAATTATTAGTATTCTTGTACAATCACAACCACATACACTACAACACATACCATTACTACTACTACTAGTACTTCTGCCGCAGCTATTAGTACTACCGCTACTACTACTACTTCTGGTGCTACCGCTGGTGTTGCTACCACTACTAGTACCACTACTCTTATTGCCATGATATTCTTCAGGTTTGCGCCACATCCGCCGACGTCTATATAAACTGCTGCGCCTCCAGGACTGCAGTTCACGAGCCTTGTCCGAATCATGACACGACGCTCGGCATTGTTCTTGTTGCTTCGTTGCTGTTATCGTACTTCTTGGTGCTCTTCTTGTGGCCTTTTGGTGGCATCTTGGCTTGTCTGTCTGCAGGCCATCTCCGGCCGCCCCGAAGCATCTTGGGCCAAGTTTTGGGGCCTCTTGGGGGCCTCTTGGGGGCTTCTTGGAGGCCTTTGAGGTTCTCTTGGGGGTCCCTCAGAGCCTCTCGGGGTGTTCTTGGGGCAGGCTGGGGGCGTCTTGGGGCCGAAGGCTCGAAAAGGTGCCCCCTGGGAGCCGTCTGGGGGCCCTCCTGGGCTTTCATGGGGGCTTCGTGGGCTGTTTTTTGACCCTTTTCGACCCTTCTAGGGGGCCCCTTCGGCCGTCTCGGGGCGATATTGAAGTTTTTGTTTACCCGTCTTGGACCTTTATGTGAAAGCCGAAAACGCGAGTTTTTTTTGGTAAAGGGGGGCATGGGACGATTTTTGTTTCTTGGGGCCCTCTTGGGACGCATCTTGGGGACCTTTTGGGGTGTCTGGCAGCTTCAGAGGCCGTCTGGAGGCCATCGTGGGCGTCAAGGAACTAGTACCATTACTATTACTGTCACAACAATACTGCTACTCTCATTATTACTTCTACAGCTACTACTACTACTATTCTTGCTACTACTACCACTACTATATTACTGCTACGGCTGTTAATATACGACGACGACGACGTCTACTACTACTACTACTACTACTACCACCACCACCACCACCACCACCACCACTACTACTACTACTACTACTACTACTACTACTACTACTACTACTACTACTACTACTACTACTACTACTACTACCTACTACTACTACTACTACTACTACTATACTACTACTACTACTACTACTACTATACTACTACTACTACTACAACTACTACAACTACTATACTACTACTATTACTACTGCTACTACTACTACTACTACTA
>CAUYUJ010017951.1:27500-32500 GCA_963575745.1 Prorocentrum cordatum
GTGGACCACGCCCAAGCCCTCGTTGCGGATGGACATGAGCACCACCTTGCGGAGGCTCCATGTCCGCATGGCGATGATGAGCTTGGTCTCCGTCGACTTGTAGCACTTCTCGAGCCTGATCAGGGAGACGTCCGTCTCGATGTCCCCCTTGGAGGTCGCGTCCTCGCCCTCGCCACCCGCGTTCACCTTCTGGGGATAGTCGCCGATGGCCGTCTTCATCTTCCCGCCGATGTCGCACGCCATGAGCGCCTCCAAGAAGTCGATCACCAAGCCTGCGGTGGGGCCCCCCCAGCTCCTGCAGCGCCTTCTTCGAGTCGGCCGCCCCCCGCAAGCTCTCCACCTTGTTGCGGAAGGCCTCGACCCCATCGCCCACGCCGATGATCACCTTGTGCGTGGTCGGGAAGATGATCGTGTCGATCGTGGCCGCCGTCGTCATCCTGGAGCGATGGGACGTTTGCAGCATCAATTTGGCCATTGTCAAGAGGAGGTCCGCGAGGTTCTTGTCCTTGGAGCTCCACACTTTGTCCGTGTGCTTGCCTCGCCTGCGTCGGCCGCCGCGACGGCGGCGCCGAACCTCCTCGCCCTCGCCCTCCTTGTCCTCGTCCATGTGGTCGTCCTCACCCTCCGCCCTGGGGGTCAGGATAGCCCCCCCTGGGCCCTTCGCCCGCTGGGCTGGAGGCCTGCCCGAGCCTTCGCCTTTGGGTTGCATGCCGCCACTCCCAGACCCCGCTGAGGACCGCGGGAGGCGCCAGGACGCCCTCGCCGCCGTCTCCCCGCTGGCGCTGGCTCCGCTGGCCATCCTGAACGGGTCGCTCAGGAGGAGCAGGTTCAGCAGGTGGTACTGGGAGTGCAACAGGGAGAGCGGGTACAGCACTCGCCCTTGTGGTCGTTGTCCCTGGAGTGATGGCCCGAGAAGTAGTCTCCGCCCTGGGTCGCGGTCTCCGCGTCCGCACAGGCAGACTCGCAGAGCTCGGCGGCGGCGGAGTCAGCAATCGGAAGCAAGCCTGCCGAGTCTGCTCACGTGAATCAGCAGTGTCTGAAGGTGTCCACGAAGTCCACGACGCGCTCGCCGCAGGCGGCGAGGGCCTCGCGGGGTTAGCCGCGCCCGCGGCGGCTGCAGGCGTAGCCGCTGGCTGGGACCACGAACCGAATGGCGACGGCGGAAGGTGGGATACAAGATGGGCGCGAAATAATTCAAGACTGTCGAAAGCGTCCTGGCACTGGTGGTTATCAGAGACCTGGGAATACGGACAGAGTCTAGATTCGGTAGGCACGTAAACATGTTCATGACGAGTAAGGTTCGGTAGACACCGAGCTTGATGCCATAATCGACGGTGCTGGCGGACCGTGTGGTCGACGTTGGCGAATACAGTACCACACATCAAGCACTTGTTATCTCGTGTAACTGTGGTTAAGATAGGTGGCCACCCGTTTTCTGGCGCCCTGGACTGGACCTGGTGGATGATCAACTTGTGGAGGGTCTGGAATTTCATTGTGCACCCATCCAGGTTGCATTGTAGCATCAGTTCCTCCTCGTCAGAGTCGTCGGCAATAATCGTGTCGCTCGGTAGTTGTGCAGCGATCGTTGAAGACTGAGGTGGAGCCCACGATTTCGATGAGAATCCAGCCCGTAGCGCACGAGGGTCACACGCAAGGAAGGCGTCCGACACGCTTGGTTCATGAAACAGGTCGGCCACTCGTGGGGGGTCCCATTGCTCTCGTAGACTCTCTCCAACAGGATGCTCGAGAAGGCATTGTAGGTCTTCGTGTAATTGCCTTGCCCAGGGGTGTACACTAGACTCGGTGTTAAAAGTTCCGTCCTCGCGTATAGGAGACGACGCGCGACCTGCTCCAACCGTCCGTTCAGAAGTGCACTGTCCGAATACAGCGGCAAGGAAATGTGAATGGTGTGACGGTTCCTTTACAATTTCTTGCCACCATGTTAGTGGACGGACGAGGAGTTCGATCGAAGTAGGAGCCATAGACCAGTATTCAAAGACACGTATAGTAGTCCAAGACCGGTGTGCGTCGTCGTCAGATACGGTGTGTGCCCTGCCCAACGCCATGGCCCGAAGCTTCTTCCCCAGGCTGCTGTCTAACCTCGTGGTCTCGCTGGCTAGCAGGCAGTGCGATTCAAGTCCCGACCACGCTCGTCCAGCCACATTCGCCAAGAACATCATGCGCTTACATCTGATGGCTGCAGGGGAGGTGAGGAAACGAGACAGCATGCACCAACCAATATTTGCAGACCTCACTCCCTCCGTGATCTCCCTCGTGTTGGACCCCCTCTCCGAAACGTATCCTCTAAGGTGGATGAGTTGGGTAACGGCTTGACCACTAATACGCTGCTCCGCTAGCTTGGTGGCTTGTGCTGACGAAAGCTTAATCATCGTGTCCTGCTTGCTAACTTTCTGAGCGTACCCGTCCTCTCCTAACTCCTCGTTAAGAACACTATTGTCGATGCAGTCTATCGTGAGGGCCTGGCGGGTGGTGCCGTCGGGGATTATGTAAAACTTAAGGAGGTCATCAACAAAGCTCCCGAGAGAGAGGTCCTGGCGTTCGTGTGTAATCGGGCACGTGGCGTGGAAAATCGGACCTGTGATCATGTTCATGCGGGGCGTCCAACGAAAGACCGAGCCATAGAAGGTGCCCGTGAAAAATTCGGGCTCGTTGGAGTCGCCCATTCGCCCTCCCGACTTAGGTCGAAGACACACTGGCCTGTCCGAAGCGTCGATGCGAATAGCCGCCTTCTGTCAGTGCATGGCTAATATGTTCCTAAAGTGCCGTGAGCCACACCGCCAATCCTGCGTCTCCAGTAACTTGGCTGTCTCACCAGTGCCGAACGCATTCCGCATGTCATATGATTTAAGCAAAAAGGATAGCTTACATGTTCTGAGTTTCGATTCCTGAATTTTTGCAATAGTCATAAGGCCTTCCCTACGACGCTTACGAACTCCTCCATAGGCCCAATCAGGAAAGATACCCTCGAAACCATAACCAAGAACTCCGACTCGTAAATACAGTCTCCACTACGGGCAGAAGCAGTGGATCATCCTCAAACACGCGTTAATGTCCTTTATGGGGTCCCCCGTGGGCTCCTTGTTCTTCTTAGGTATCATGATCCCGTGGCTAGTATATGCATGTAGTGGTAGGTGTTGGGCACGACGGACATGCGCCAACAAATTGGTTAGCACGAGGGGGGCCTCCGAGCTGACGTCGTTGCTGAAATCACCTAGTATTCTCCTATCGGGGCGTCGTACTCTGGATCTGCTGTAGTCCCATCCAAGGCCAGAGGGGTAATCAGCATCTTCATGCCCAAGACCGACCGTCGGAAGCCCAGGTTTATTGAGGTGCCTCGGATTCAACAGCATCATGGTCACCTCGGAGGGCCAGGACCACGGGGGACAGTAGCGTCGGTGTCGTTGTCGAAAGACTCTCGATTGTATGAACCTCAGATCGTCCAGTGCCTGTGTATAATCTATTTCCGAGGGAGGCCCACAACTTATCCCAATCGGCTGCACCTGCTCCACGGGGGTCGCTAGCAGTTTTAGTACGGCATCGTGATCCCGAATCCACATGCTAGCAGGAACTTCGTGAGCAGACAACCCTCCTTCTACACCCGGCTTAGCAAGAGCACCAAGATAAGCATCAGCACAAGGACGAGCGGAGGGGAGGGAGAGGTATGAACGTTTGCGTGTGCCAGTACGTGTACCCGCGCGCATTCGTGCCAGCTCTCCCACGCGTGCCATCTCCCTCCTTGACCACGCCACCTGTATCTCGGACTCCACACTGTGTCTTCATCACGCATTTTTCCACCTCTCGAATCTCTTGATCTTCTGGGTGATATTCCTAAGCTCTGTTGAGTCGGATGCAAGCCCTTGTTCACATAATGATGCTCGTTGTCGTAGTAATGACATTCTGTGCTTACGATCATCTCGAATCCACTGGGGTGTAGACGCATCTTTAGAATAGTACTTCTCTGCGCTCGTTCGAATAAGGCAGGCCAGCACTGCGCTGTGCCTGCTGGGGTTCTCATCTTCGAGGATCGTGGCGAGAAGGGGGTCCGCCTGGGTAAGAGAGGCGTGAAGGTCGTGCAGAAACTCACGACGAGCGTATCCTACTTCTAGCCCAGCGGCCAGGAGCCCCCAGTCCCATTCGCTGTACCCTCGCTCTCGCGGGGATGGCGGCGCTGCAACCACAACCTCCATACCCATCGGGATGTGATCAAGCATGTGGGGCAGATAGTGCAGCCTACGATGTGAGCGCCAGCACATGTACATGCGTCGCATAAGTGGAAGGAGAGATTGAGGAGTCATACAATAATCAATGCGTGAGCGGGACTCGCGTAGCCCGTAGAAGCTAAAGCCGAGGTCGTAACACGTATTCGGAGCCACACGTTCCATATTTAGTAGGTCACGGTGTACACGTTGGCCTAATTCGGTCTCGGGACCAGGTTGAAACTGTCCAATGCTGTCGTCGATAACCGATTGTCGATTCACACGTCCAAGCTGCTGATTGAGATCTGTGAAGATAACTGGTACAATCCGTGCGGGTGCAGAAGACGCCTCGTGCCGAACCCACTCCCATAGCTTGACAAAGGTGAGTTTCCAGTGTCGTAGTTGTGCTTGGATTCCAGGGGAGGGGCGAGGGGGGAAGTAGGCGACAATCAGTCGCATACGTAGGCTGCCTTGTACAAGGTCAACGCATCCTCCTCTACCGCGGAGTTCTGCAGGCGGCACTGTGATTCGGACTGCATCCTGAGGTCGAAATCGTGACACGCGAAAGCCGATACTACACCCAGCAGACGCGTTGCTCATACTCCCTCTGTCCCATCCAAACTGTATGAACCAATGGTGAGAACCTCGATCGAAACAATGAGGGGCTCGTTGTTTGGTCCTCAGTTTTGTCCCCGGAATAAGAATAAGGTGGAAGGACTCAAACTCCCGACTCACTTCGTCCAGGCGGCCTGTCCCTTGGAGCGAGAACGGGTTCCAACCTAC
>CAUYUJ010017951.1:37500-42500 GCA_963575745.1 Prorocentrum cordatum
AGGAAACTATGGGAAACTATGGGAATCGGGCGGGAAGACAAAAGCCCAGAGAATGTGGAGAAACAGGGGGAATCCTTTGATCTGTGTGTCTTTATTTGTGTGCCTGGGCCCCTCGAATTCTGGGTTCCTTTTTCGTAGCACGATGACTGTACAGTGCCGTTTTTGATACATGCTCCGCGTGCGGATCATGTATTAAACATGCAGGGTTTAGTATTAAAACAACGATGGGTTCATGCATACATTCATCCATACATTAATCATGTCTTGCACATATCATATGTTTAAACATCCTATGTGTTAAACGCTGCCCTGTAGTTCCAGCGCCTGCCTGTTTCAAGAGCCGAGATGCTTCTGTTGTTGTTCTTTGGGCGGGCCCGACGTCAATCTGCTGTGTCCGCCTTACCAGGTCATCCTTTTGCCTACTTCTTCCGACCGACGTGTAAGCTAGGACTGTTCTCTGCAACGTCGGTCTGGCCAGGACTGGTCTGGCCGGGATCGGCCACCTCTGCTGGGCCGGGGCGGCTCTTCGCCGGGGTTAAGTCGGGCACGTCCCTCTACAGGAGGAAGACTCAAAGATAGTTTAAAACAACTGGGGACGATTTTGTGATTATTTTCGACCATTTTGGCACAACGTCCACAACCCGCCTGTAGGGGGACATGCCCGACCTAAAGCTGGGGCCCCCTGAGGGATGGGGTCCTGAGGGCGAGGTGCCTCACCAGTGCAAATCCACCCCTGGGTCCCTTTCTTTCCTCGGTCGAGTATAGCCATGACCCCAGTTGAGGGGAGCTGGTTCGTACTTGGGCCACGAAGTCCAACATATGGACTGGAATCACTAAAAACCATTTTTGCCGTAGCTGGTGCTTTTCGGGTTATGGCAGTCCCGGTTAATGGAATGGGGCGGGGGGGGGGGCGTCCCCCGGTACACGTCACTGAACCAGGCCCCACTCAACCCAGTCCTGACAACGCCTGATTCAGGACCCGATTCCTCAGGACCCTATCTTTGAACCACCGAACCACTACCCCGAATCATTAGCTACGAGAGCGTTTTTGATTTCCCAGGCGATAGCGGGCGTTACCTGGGGGGAGGGGGGAGAATGATGGGGCTGGTGACGTCACTTTTCGCGCCGGCACGGGACGTGAGCCCCCTTTGGGGGGGTCGGAGCGGTCGAAATGGGAACGCGCAGTCAGCACCCCGAAGGTAACATTTTTCGTTGAGGCCTCTGAGAGATTGTTTTCAGTGAGTGCACTGAAGGCCAGAATTTCTGCCGTCAGTGAGATGTTTGCTTTCAGTGAGCTCAGTGCCCCAATCCCGATGCATGTGGGACAAGAGAGCGTTTGTCTCATCCCCTGGCGGTCGAAACCAGTGCCCCGAACCATCAGCTGCTGACTTGTGCCTCGAGAGCCCAAACTGGATTTGCCCTTGACCAGGGTCATCCCAGATAATTCTTGACGCTTCGCGATCCAGACACGATCGGAGTCTTTCTTGAGGTCTCTTGGAGGTTATCTTGAGCCATGCTCGGCTAGATGCCGTTAGAGGCTATCTTGAGCTATACTCAGCTATATTTGGCCATCTTGAGGCTGTCTTGAGGCCTCTTGGAGGTCTGTCGGAGGCTACCTTGAGCCATGCTCGACCTCCTGTGACCATGTGGGGGTTAGGAGGAGGAAGAGGAGAAGGAGTAGGATGATGATGATGATGATGATGAGGAGGAGGAGGAGGAGAAGGGAACAGAAGACGAGAAGGAGGAGGAGGAATTTGGCACCAGGAAACTGATGATGATGCTGGTGCTGATGATGATGATGATGATGATGATGATGCTGCTGATGATGATGGCGAGGTTGACGCTGACGATGATGACGATGATGATGATGATGCTGATGCTGATGATGATAATGAACACGATTATGCTGCTGCTGATGATGATGATGGTGATGCTGATGATGATGATGATGATGATGATGATGATGAGGATGCTCCTGCTGCTGATGATGCTGATGATGAGGATGATGAGGATGCTGATGCTGATGATGAGGATGATGCTGCTGCTGCTGATGATGATGATGGTGTTGATGTTGATGCTAATGATGATGCTGATGCGGATGCTGATGCAGATGATGCTGTCGCTAATGATGATGATGCTGATGATGATGATGATGCTGATGATGATGATGATGATGATGATGATGC
This sequence comes from Prorocentrum cordatum, assembly GCA_963575745.1. Lineage (NCBI taxonomy): Eukaryota > Dinophyceae > Prorocentrales > Prorocentraceae > Prorocentrum > Prorocentrum cordatum. The sequence goes on from CAUYUJ010017951.1 coordinate 39,687, forward strand.
TAGTGATGATGATGATGCTGATGATGATGCTGATGATGGTGATGATGATGAAGATGAGGAGGACACAGAGTGAAGGAGGAAGAGGAGGATGAGGAGGAGGATGGGGGAAGAAGAGAAGGACGAGGAGGAATGTGGCACGAGAAAGATGATGATGAGGAGGAGGCATGAAAGGAGGAGAGAAGGAACGGACGACGGCAACGAGGGTGAGAAGTGGGGCTTTGGAGACATGCTGTTGTAACATGTTCTGGAACGGCGATTGGGGCCATCTTACGGGCTCTCTCTGGGTCCCCGTGGGGTCTTGTCCCAGTTGCTGTGCAGCGTGTCTCTCAACGCGCGGCGCCATGTTTGGTCCTCTGCCAGATGTGCTGTGCATGCGCTGGGGGATTTCAGCGTCCACGAGGCTGGTGAAGTCAGTTTGGCTGCGACTGTCGATGACGCTGGGGGGAACCCATGTGGACTCTCGGGCGGTGGAGGCGGGGCCTTGCTCAGCGTTTGGGGAAGTGTCTGTGTTGCGGTGCCTGCCACCTCCCGGAGTGCTGCTCGGCTTTTGGACCTCAGCGCACCATCGTCCACAGACGAATCTCACTTACCAAACAGTGCCCATCACCCGTTTCCCTTGGCGGTTTCGGAAGTTCTGTTCGAATGCGGTTTGAAGTCCAAGGGTGACAGTGCTTTTTGGGGCGTTCCAAAAAGGGCCTTGCCTTCGAGGATCGAAGGAGTTGTCATCTCTTCCGCGGCGGAAGGCGGCGGAAGCGCGGCGGAAGGTCGGCGGAAATAACGCGAGGCCGCCTCCGCCGACGGAAGCTCCGCGGAAGCCCGCGGAAGTGACGGATGTGCCCCCAAGAGATGCAAACGTCTTTGGGTGCAGGGTTACCGAAATCGCCCACTTGGCTCGACGGAATCTCTCACAGTCCCTGGGAGTGACCCTATCCACTCGTTCGGGCTGCGCCCTGGGATCGCTGCAATCAATGCGTCTGTGCCGACTCCAGCTATTTGTTGACGATTTGAAATGCTCCAAGCTGGCGCTTCTACTTAGGAATGTCAGTACGCCTTGTCTCGTTGCTAAGGCTCAGGCTGGCATGCTGGCACCAGCCCAGTCGCCCTCAGCAGCGCTGAGAACAAGCTTGCGTCGTTGCTGCTGTCGTATCCGTGGGCTGAGGTGGCGAAAGGCAGATTGGATCTCCCTCGGCGAGGGTTTTGCCGCAGGCTTTGCAATGACGTATTTTTTAGATATGATTCGACCGCAGGCTTTGACGTCGCAGTTTTTGGACAGTTCGGTAGCAGGTGGATGTGTCACCTTTGACCAACCGAGTGCATATACCACCACTGGCGTTTCCTCGTGCTCAGTCGTTGAACTCCCCACCCATATTCTGAAAATGACTCCGTGCTCTGCATCGGCGCGCATGGTGAACTATCTCTACTCATGGCTGTGTCTGTGGAGGATTCTGGGCTCTTAGTGCCCGCGACTCTGTTTTGCATACTCTCTCATACCCCGGGCTGGTTTCGACGTTCCCGACTGGGCTTGCGGACGACCTTTCGATTGCGCACGGGGGCCTCGACGGGTCATTGCCTAGTGTGGTGGAGATTTCACACGCTGCGATCGCAGCAAACTTATCATCCCACGCCTTTGCGGCATTGGCGCCCTCGTGCGTCGGCAGGGGTTCGATATCCGCGCGTGGTAGCACTGCGGGGGTCAGGAGCTTGGCCCTCGGATTCACAAAAAACGCATCTGTGCGTGCAATGTCTACGCGTACCCAGTGTGTCCTCATCTCCGCAGTTTCACGCCATCGCACTGTACTATGCCCACTGCGAGCGCGATGGCCAGCAGCTTGAAACCTGGGCTGCCCTCCTTTCGCCCCCGCGGGCTGCGCTTCAGAGGTGCGCACCGCGAGGGGGGCAAGCTCGACTGCCGTTCCCTGCGCGACAGAGCGATGGCGGCGCTGGCACGTGCTGGCAGGTTTCACAGATCCCGTCGCGATGTGGAAGATAGGCGAGCTACCGATGACGTCGTGATTGTGTATCAATTGCCGGAGGCACACAGGAAGCTGTATTTCTTGTCAAGCGTGCCGTGCCCACGACGAATACTAGCGGGTGTGTAATCTTGCGGACAGCTCCAACAGCCGAACAGTTCGACGCAATACCATAATAACTCTCCGACGGGCTTTTTCAGCCTCCGCTTTAGTTTCGATGGTGGTTCTTCGGGCTCGGAGATGGTACCCCGAGGCTTCAGTGCACGACACTGATCTTACTGTAAGCCGTCTTGGATTTGTCGGTTGCACATGTTCTCCCTTCATCCGCGCGGCTGCCCTTGAATACTTATTCAACTATCGGGACACGTCCAGGGGCATCGTCTGGAGGTGAAACCGTGCATCCTCGTGTACGGTGGTGTCGACGGCGGCCGCATAGCATCGGCGTCACCCCAACATACTTATACTCTAGGCGATGCTTAAGAAAACCCAAGTTTTCGGGCAGAGTCTCGATTATTCTTAATGTTTCAATGTGAATCCTAAGATTTGAATAGACATTCTGGGTTTTTGTTCAAATTCTGAGACTATGAATTTCTTGACCCATGATTTCTAAAGCTGTTCGCAGGGTGTATACTATGTGTGCGTCGCACCCCCAGGGGCGACGCGCGCACCGAGAAATCTTAATAGTATCTGCGTCGTGGCAGGCGCTTCCTGGCCACGCCGCTCCGAGAACTATATGCTACAAGATGGGTAAACTATCTGTTCGGGCCGGTCGCGCGCCTCCAAGGAGGACATCTAGTATTAGTATGCGTCTGTGTGTCCCATAGTACACCCATCTCGTGTGCTC
>CAUYUJ010017951.1:44027-81527 GCA_963575745.1 Prorocentrum cordatum
AGGAGGTGGGAGGAGGAAGGGAGGGAGGGAGGGAGGGAGGGAAGGAAGGAGGGAGGAGGTAGAGAGGATGGGCGAAGAGGGAGGAGGAGGAGGAGGAGGAGGAGGAGGAGGAGGAGGAGGAGGAGGAGGAGGAGGAGGAGGAGGAGGTGTGGTTGCGTCGTTTGTTTTTGGCCGAGCGGGGCGGCTTCGGAGAGCCTCGGAGAGCAGCCGTGGCCTCGGCTCTTGTCGGACGGCCTTGGACGAGGCGTGAATGCCGGGGCCAGGGCCGCCATACTCACAGGACCGGGCGTCTGTGCCCGAGGGGGGGCAGACTGGGTGACGAGCGGGGGTCCTCTACGACGGCGACCACGACGACGACGACCACGACGACGACGACGACGACGACGACGAGGACGACGACGACGACGACGTCGGCGAAGAGGTCGAGGACGACAACGACGACGAGGTCGCGTGAGGCAGCTCGCCCCGGCCGCGGGCAGCCGCGCGCCCCGCGGGCAGCCGCCACCCGTCCTGGAGGCCGCGCCGCTGGAGCGGCGGCGCCGGCGAGGCCGGCGAGGCCCTCGGGCTCTGCGGTGAGGCCGACGAGGCCGACGAGGCCGACGACGACGACGAGGCCGACGACGACGACGACGACGACCACGACGACGACGACGACGAGGTCGAGGACGACGACGACGACGACGAGGTCGAGGAGGAGGAGGACGACGACGACGACGAGGTCGAGGTCGAGGACGACGAGGACGAGGACAACGAGGACGAGGACGAGGCCGAGGCCGACCAGGACGAGGACAACGAGGACGAGGAGGAGGACGAGGCCGACGAGATCAACGTACTGAAAAAATCAAGCCGGAGTTCATCTTTGCAGTTTTCGGTTTCTGGGAGCCTTCTCGGCCACGCGCAGAGGGGGGTGAGGGGAGGGGGAAGGCTTCGTAGAAGCACCCCTGCTTCTTAGAAGGCGCGGGCCTTCTTTGTAGATGTAAGGCTGGCGCCTTCAAAGAAGCTTCCTCCTTCTAAGAAGCCTCCCCCCCTTCCCCCCACCCCCTTGTGCGCGCCGCCAACCCTCGCCAGGGCCCGGGACTGTCAAACACCGACTCAGGATGAGGATCCAGTCTTGGGGAATGGATTGAGACTTCTCCGGGGGGGCCGTATGAAAAACATGACGATTTCGGATCTCGTGGTACATGTACGGTAGGTTCGCATCGTGTCGACGGAGGGCGACCCCGCAGCCAGCGTTCAACGTAGAGCCTCGCCAGCGGCCCAGAATCGGTCGATGTTGAGGATTCGGACGTTTCGGAAACAGCCGATCGTTAAGTGATCTTTTTTAATTAGATGTTTTGCTGATCGGCGCGGGCCCTCGCACCCCCTCTTCCCCCCTTCCCTGGAGTAGATCTTCGCTGTTTTTGGCGCCTGCGTCGAGCAGGTGGAGCCTCCCCCATACTGGACACCCTTTTTCCAAACAGTCGCACTGAGCAGAGAGCCAGGGCCAGACCCTCCCCCTCCCCCCCTCCTTCGCTTCATGTCGAAACGCCGCATCATAAAACGCTCACTAAAGGGGGAACGATCCCCGCGGTTTCAGGAAAGAGCGCCAGCGTCGGCACGGCACGAACCTGCCGCAGTGGGGGGAGGCGCAGATGGCCAGAGCCCACGACGACGGCGACGACGATGACGGCGGCGACGACGACGACGACGACTACGACGAGGACGACGACGACGAGGACGAGGACGACGAGGACAGGTCGACGACGACGACGAGGCCGAGGACGACGACCGCGACGAGGCCGAGGACGACGACGAGGCCGAGGACGCCGCGCGGAGGCGTGCCGGGTGGGAGAGATCTCCCGCTGTCTCACCACGCCCTCCCCCGGTGCCCTCGTCCCGAGGGGGCGGGTTGGGGGGGCGGGGCCGGCAGAGAGGCTGTGCGAGGCCGGGGGGGGGTCGCCGAGCGTGCGCCGACGCCGCTCCCGCGCAGGCCGGCCCTGGGCCGGGGACCGGCGGTGTGCATGCGCTCCCTGGCCTTAGGTCGGGCATGTGCTCCTACAGGCGGGTTTTGGGCTGAAAATAGCAAGCAGAACGGATGTTCAAACTATGCAAAAATAGTTCAAACACCTCTCAAGACTGTTTTTGGTCTATTGTTGCAGATTCCTTCTGCAGAGGGACATGCCCAACCAAGCCTGGCCTGGCGGAGCCAGGGCACGTGGTTACAGCCAAGGCGCAGAAGAAGGACCGCTCTGGGCTCGGAAGGGGCTCGCTGTTCCTTGGGTCACTCCGCGGCTGTTCCTCTAAGCGTCCTCGTGCACCCCAGGCTTCTCTGGTGCAGCAAGGGGGGCTTCGTTCCTCATGTGGCGCTCCTCGTAGTCGAAACCGATGCTGAGGACGGGCCACCTTCCCAATGCTACCCTTGCATCCCTGCTCTTTCGGTCCATCCTTAACCACTTTCGATAGCCAGCCCCTCTCGAAAAACCTCGGCATGGCCGACCAAGGGGCTTGCACCCTTATCGCGCATTCTTGCCATCAGTTTTGACTCTACCCACGACTTCGAAAGTCGAGTGGCGCGGCGCTCCCTCTTCCCTTCTCTTCAGGGGGCGGGCGGAAGCCCAATCTGTTTTCAACGTCTCCCTAGCTCTCGGATGCAGCTCCTGGAGGATCAGATTCTGACTCTGCCCTGGTCCGACATCCGGCGTATTCCGGCGTAGCCACGTTGAATTCGAAATCATCCCGCTAAATCCGGCTGAATACCCCGCTCGATCCCGGTCAATCCGCGGCTTGCTCCCGCGTAGCAGCCCCCCAATGGAACTTTATCCTCCTTATAATCCTTCCGACGAAGATCTCCCAGTAGTTGCAGCCTAAATACTTCCTGTTCCTGTTTCTGCCCGCCCGCCTCCCGGCCTCGTTCTGAGGCTGCGCCCTCCTTTCCCCCCCATCTCTGATTAATTCTGTCCGCCCCTTCCGACCGACGGGTATCAGGAGGGGAAAGAACACACAGACAGAATTCGTGGTCGATGCCCCAGAAAATGAGAATATGGGAAGGGGGAGGGTGGAGGACGAACACGCAACAGTTATGGACAAATCTGGGGAATGGGCAAATCTGGGGAATGCTTTCCCATCGTATGTGACTGGTGCCGGCCACGCCGCGGACAGTTTGGCACTGCTCGGTTCCCGCTTGGAAGCGGGGGTGGTCAAAAGCGAGGGAGGTTCGTTTGCTTCTCAGAATCCTGGGATGAGTTTTTTTGTATCTATTTGTGTGCCCCTGGGCCCCTTGCAGCTCAGCAGCTCGACTGTGTGCGCCGATCCTGGGCACCGGGCTCGGCACAGCCCCGAGGGTTATGATGCTCCGACCTGCTTTAGCCTTGATCACCAGGAGGAGTTTTGAGCACCGAGAAAGTACCGAAACCTGAGGGTCTTCACGTGTCGGGCCCTGCCAGGCGATGCTCGCTCGACGCTGTCTCGATACTTTTCTTCTGGGTGCTCGAAATTACACGCGGGTCGTCGAAAGTAGGTATTTTTGGATTCCCAGATCCCAATATACTTCAAGGGCCTTCCTTCTTCAAGAATCGACATGCTTTTACTGTGTTTTGTTATTCTCTGGGAGGACCTGGACCCAATCTACTATATCCACCTTCCTACTTCATGTTTCTACCTACTTCTTCCGACCGACGTGAATTTATGGGATTCGGTCCTTCAGTGCGATGTTTCCCAAGAGCGGTGCCGGGGGCGGAGCGCCGCCAGCGGCGGGGAGCCGGCCCAGCAGCGAGCGATCGCTGCGCTGCGCCAAGTCGGGCCTGTTCCTCTGCAGTAGTTAAGAAAATAATCAGGGGACGTTTTGTTGTGGCTATTTTTGAATAGTTTGGAGTACTTTTGGGCTATTGTTTATTTTTCGTCCAGCATCCCCCCTGCGGAGGGACGTGCCCGACCTAAGCGCTGTGCCGCGATCTCTCAAGCAGTGGCGGAGCGTCCTGGCTGGCCTTTGGGCCCACCAAAAAATATTCTCACAACCTTTTGCAGCCTGCACGAAATGCTCGTAGAACAGTTTTGGCCAAGACTGTCGCGTTTTCACACATCGTGTATATGTTCCCGTTTTTTGCCCTTCCTCGGCCTCCTTGGAGGACCTCGTCGCCACCGCTGGATTCGCCTCGACGTCCTGGTCAGACCGCACCCCTGGAGAGGTCTGGGGAGTAGCGGTATGGGTAGCTTTTGGTTTTTTCAAGGGTTATGCCCACTATGCTTACTGTGTCTCGAGCAGAGGCAACGTGTCCTTGAATGTGTATAGGCCCACCAGGGGATGTTCTCAGAGCCTTTGGTTTGCACGAACAAGGTTCTTAGAACATTTTGTTGTTCTAAGAGCATGTCGTTCTAGACCTGTAAGGGTTCCAGGGCGGTTGGCCCCTGCTCGAGTGTCTCGCTTGTCCACCATTGAAGTGGCGACAGGCGAGCCTGAGCACAGCGCACACGTCTGTCTCGACGCCCGTGGACCGGAGGACAGGCCGGAAAGTGATACGCCGCACACTGTCCTGTGGCGTATCTGCGCAGCTCCATGTCTGGACGCCCGAATTGGGCACGGAAAGAACGGGTACAATGCCCAACAGCAGTTCCTGTTCATTTTGAACAGGGTTCGCTGTCCACGCCGCCGCGGCCTGTGTCCATTCGAGACAGAAGGCCGCCTGCCCAACAGCGGCCGCTGTTGGTTTGGGACAACATTTGTTGTGGGGGCGCCTGCGTGCGGCCGCCAGCAGCCCCAGCCTGGCCACTGCCGGAGCCTGGGCACGCACGCATAGCTCGCGCAGGCCTGCCCAGACCCCGCGCGCACTGCGTGCGTGCCGAGTCGAGCCCTGAGCGAGTCGGGGGTGGACAGACCTCCTACCCTGACACGTCGATTAAGGAATTGGCCGTTTTCGGTTCGCGAGAGGGCGTCGCGGCCGTCATTTTTGCGGGTCCAGGTCCGTCGGTTTCGGTCCCAGGCCGTTTTCACTAAGGGCGAGGTCCGCGAGGACTCCGCGCTGGGGCTCCGCTGTGCCTGCCAGGTGGGGCCCGAGCAGACGGGGTCGGACGCCGCGTCGCCGATGCGTCGGCGGTGCGGCTCGACGTGGAGCCAGATCTTCTCCACGCCGGCGTCGCCGCAGCAACGCCCATGCATCGGTGATGCATCGATGATGCTGCGCGATCCTCCGAGCCCTCCCTCCTCCCTCCTCCTCCTCCTCCTCTTCTCCTCCTCCTCCTCCTGCTCCTCCTCCTCCTCCTCCTCTGACCCTACCTGGGAGTCCCCAGGGGCACCGCGAGGGCGGAGCCTCGTGGGCTGCGTCCGCAGGCCCAGCTGGGCCTCGTGTCGGCGACCAAAGCAATACACACTGCCATGGAGCCGGGCCTGTCCCTCTAGGAGGAATATTCAGAAATGGTCACACAATAGTCTGGGGACGAATTTGGCCATTTGGGATTTTTCTGTCTCAGAATTTGGCCAATAGTCTGGATCAAAAATGGTCAAACAATGTTTGTTTGACTATTCTTGATTGTTTTTCGTCGAATTTTTATCTTTCGTCCAAAACCCTCCTGTAGGAGGACAGGCCCGACCTAACACTGCCAGTGGCGGGCTGTTTTCAATCCCGTGACTCTCTGAGGGTGGGGGGCGGCGCTGGGGCGGTGTGGCGTATGCTTCTCTAGCCGTTTCTGAGGGAATCGCAGACAAATGTGTACACCAGGATCCCGTATACACCAGGATCCGCTTTCGTGTGTGCAGAATTTCAGTGCAGGGCTGGGAAATGCGTCGCTGTATGGAGCTCGTTTTTCTATCGTGGGAGCCACAAGGGGCCTGTTGCCAGCTGGCCGGGCCCTCTGACAGGATCCGTTCCTTTTGGCCCCTTGGCCCGACAACTTGCCCCGGAGGCGGAGATCAAGGAAAAACGGCGGGATTGAAGGCGTCAGATCTTTGAAGATTGGGCAGGCCTTGCGGCCGGTGCCGCCGACACTGAAGGGGGACGACGACGGCGGCGGCGGCGGCGACGCCGACGCCGACGCTCTGGAGCCCCTCCTGGGGCTCTCTTGGGAGCCTCTTGGGCTCTGTTGGAGGGTCCTCTTGGGGGACGCCTTCAAGCGGCGGGGTTGAAGGCGTCGGGTCCTCGAACCTCGGGCGATCGCAAATTATGGATCAAGGGGGCGTGGATCAGCGACTGGTCCCGTTCCGTGGCAAATCGCGGATTTCCGCCGCTGAACGCGGCGGTACCGGCCGCATTTTGGAGAAGGCACCTCTCCCGATCCATGGATTCGGCGACCGCGCGCCAGACCCATGGATCGCTGATCCGTGCTTGCGCGCCCCCTTTGGGTCTAGCCTTCAACGGCGGGGTGGAAGGCGTCAGGTCCTCGAAACTTTTGGCCCAGGCCGGGCGGCGGGTCCTCCTCCCTCCTCCTCCCCCTCCTCCTCCTCCTCTTCCTCCTCCTCCTCCTCCTCCTCCTCCTCCTCCTCCCCCTCCTCCGCCTCCTCCTCCCCCTCCTCCTCCTCCTCCCGTGGCGGGGCGTTGGCCGCGGCGGGGCTCCGCCCGCGCGAGGGCCCGCTGGGCACCAGCCGCCGCAGGAGGGCGCGGGCGGCGGCCGGGCGGAGGGGCGCGCCCGCTGGAGGAGAGGCCGCCGCCCACGCCACGGGCCGGCGAGAGCTGCACGCAGCCGGAGGTCATGGGGGGCAGCGTTGGGAGGCTTGGCATCGCTCGGACGTGTGCGTCCTGTTCTTGGCGAGACGCATCGAGGAGCATCCTGGATCATCGAGACGCATCGAGGCGCATCGAGGCGCCCGCTGGAGGAGAGCCCACCGCCCCCGCCACGGGCCGGCGAGAGCTGCGCGCAGCCAGAGTCAAGCAGTGGCGAAGCGTCCCGGCTCGCCTATAGGTCCACCAAATAATGTTCTAGGAACGTTTTTGTGGTCTGCACCAGACGTTCTTAGAACATTTCTGGCTGAGACTGTCTTGTTTTAACGCATCGGGCTCATGTTCTAAGAACGCTGTTTTTGTTCTTAGAACATTCTTTGGGTTCTAAGAACATGTCGTGGTAGGACTAAAGGAATGCTGGAGGAGAGCCCGCCGCCCCCGCCAAGGGCCAGCGAGAGCTGCACGGGGCCAGAGGTCGGCAGGCGTTGGCGATGATGATGATGATGCTGATGATGATGCTGATGATGATACTAATGATGATGATGCTGATGATGATGATGCTGATGATGATGATGATGATGATGATGATGATGATGATGATGATGATGGTGATGATGATGATGCTGCTGCTGATGATGATGATGCTGATGATGATGCTGATGCTGATGCTGATGCTGATGCTGACGCTGATGATGATGATGCTGATGATGATGATGATGATGATGATGATGATGACGATGATGATGTATCGCGGCTTCCCCGTCAGAGATCAGAGCGGGCCGCGGCGCGTAACTGGCGGGGTCCTGGGCGCCCGGCGAGCCCCCCCCACGGGCGCTTGCCTCTACGTGCTGCTTGTGGGGAGGAGGAGCAGGAGGAGGAGGAGGAGGAGGAGGAGGAGGAGGAGGAGGTGGAAGGAGGAGGAGGTGGAAGGAGGAGGAGGAGGAGGAGGAGGAGGAGGAGGAGGAGGACCGTTGGGCGGCCTGGCATCGCTGGGACGTGTGCATTTGTTCTCAGCGAGGCGCACCGAGGAGCGTCCTACCGGGCGTGAAAACGACCACAGCCACTGCTTTTCTTTTACTGCCGCCGTCCAGCCCGCAGAAGCAAAGCAGTGGTTGTGGTCATTTTCGTGGAGCTTGGCACCAGGGAAATGACCACAACCACTGCTTCTTTTTCGGCCGTCTGGAAGGCGGCGCAAACAAGAAGCAGTGGCTGTGGTCATTTTCCCGTCCCGCACATCCTGGATCAGCAGGCAGGAAAAGCACGCGCGAGAACGACACATGCGCGTGGAAGGGACGTCCGAGCGACGGCAAGGAGGGCTACCGTCGAAACCGATAGTAGGGTTGAGCGACCTGCCAACGGTACCTTTGCATCCTTGCCTCTTCGGTCATCTTCGGTCCATTCTCAACCGCTTCCGATGGCCAGCCCCGCTCGAAGAGCCTCGGCATGGGCGTTCAAGGCCCCTGCATCCTCACCGCGCATGCTTATTGTCAGTTTTGGCTGTACTGTCGGGGCCCTGAAGAAGGAACCCTTTTGGTTGGGGAGGGGCTCCACGTTCCTTAAGTGTTTCACAGCTTGCCTCAGGCTTTCCTTATGTTTTCCGAAAGGAAATCGAAGGTTAACTTATGGAAAGAAGGGGCCTCGTTCCTTATTTAGGGTTCCTTAGGCCAACGCCCCGACTGCAGGCGGCTTGAGCTCTGTGGCTTTCTGATCGTCCTGGCTGCCCTCTCGGCGGCTGTCCAGCCTCGGGGCGCCCTCCGGCAGCGGCGCGCCTCGCCGAGAGGCGTCCGGGGCTGGCCGGATCGTCCCGCACCTCGGCTGCCGCTTTCGGGGCCCCCGGGCCATCGGACACGGACCCGGGGCGAGAGACCCAAATAATGTTCTAAGAACAAAAAGCAGTGTTCTTAGAGCATGATCACCATCATCATCATCATCGTCGTCATCATCATCATCATCATCATCATCATCATCATCATCATCATCATCATCATCATCATCATCATCATCATCATCATCATCATCGCCAGCGCCTGCCGACCTCTGGCCCCGTGCAGCTCTCGCTGGCCCGTGGCGGGGGCGGCGGGCTTTCCTCCAGCATTCCTGTAGTCCTACCACGACATGTTCTTTCAACCCAAAGAATGTTCTTAGAACAAAAAGCAGTGTTCTTTCGGGGGGGGGGCAGAACCCCCAACAGTGACACGTCGATTAGTGAATTGTCCGTTTCCGGTTCTCGAGAGGGCGCCGTGGCCGTTATTTTCCAGGCTCGCGCCCGCCAGGTTTTGGCCTCAGGTCGTTTTCACTAAACCACGTTTTACTAAAAGGGGGTCTGTCCAGCCCCGATTGTTAGAACATGAGCCCGATGCGTTAAAACAAGACAGTCTCAGCCAGAAATGTTCTAAGAACATTTCGTGCAGACCACAATAACGTTCCTAGAACATTCTTTGGTGGACCTATAGGCGAGCCGGGACGCTTCGCCTCTGCTTGACTCTGGCTGCGCGCAGCTCTCGCCGGCCCCGGCGAAGAGGTCAGTGCTTCTTTGGTCTCTGGGGCCGGGGGCCGAGCAGATGGGGTCGGAGGCTCGCGCCGCATCGCCGATGCATCGACAATGCGGCTCGATGTGGAGCACGTGTTTCTCCACGCCGCCATCGCCGATGCATCGCCGACGTCGCCGATGTGTCGCCGATGCATCGCCGATGCATTGCCGATGCATCGGCGATGCTTTGGTGATGCGGGGCGATCCTTTGACCCCATCTGCTCGGACCCCATCTTGGAGGCCTCTATCATACGAGTGGGGCTGAAGGACGCGGAATGGTAACAGGCTCGGCATAGTTAGGGGCGGTGGCGCATCATCATCATCATCATCATCATCATCACCATCATCATCACCATCATCATCATCATCATCATCATCACCATCATTATCATCATCATCATCAGCATCATCATCAGCATCGTCGTCATCGTCATCATCATCACCACCATCATCATCATCAGCATCATCATCATCATCATCATCATCCTTATCATCGTCATCATTTTCAGATCGTCATCGCTCGGCAACGTGCCTTTCGCGTCGGCGAGGGCCGTTGAGGAGCCTTTCGGGCCATCCCGCGAGAAACGACACACGCACGGAGCCGAAAAACAGGCACGGGGAGGGGGCGTCCAAGCGATGGCAAGCCGAGAAGCTGGGGTGCTTCTTTGAAGGCTGTTTTTTTAATTCAAGAACCAGTTTAGTTAATTCAAAACGAGTTTTTTGAATTCGAAGACAAGCTTGTGAATAAAGCACATTTTTTGTTGAAGTTCAAAAACCAGTTCTTTGGAATTCAATAACCAGGTTTTGTATTCAAAAACAAGTTTTTGAAATCAAAAACCAGGGGCCTTCTTTGAAGGGCCTGGATGCTCTCAAGAAGGATTTCCCTGAGATCCGATGTCGCGAAAAGACGTAGCATCACAAGAAGTCACGACCAGACACCTGGACCCCGTCTTCCTGTGTCAACTTTGGAGCCGGATCGATGTCACGGGGTTCGAAACGGGGCGAAACCGCCCTCTGAAAAATCGCAACCCCAGGATCTCAGTGTTAAGCCAGGAGGGTTTCTTAGAAGATCGCCCCTTCGCGCCACCCCCTTGTGCGTGGTGCCGCCGGCACGAAGCGGAGCCTCCAGAGCAGATTGGGCGCCCGTGGGCAGCACGCGCTGAAGCCTGGGCCTCGACAAGCGCGTTCGTGTACTCGCAGAGTAGCTACTCGCAAATGGCCTGAGTCCGCCCATTGTAACGAGGCGAGCATGTGCTTTCCTACGTTTGCGAGTCGGCACTCTGCGAGTAGTGGAACGCGCTCGTTGAGGGTCACCCGCAGCGGCGCAGTCACGACCGCGCCTCGTGCTTTCGGCGGTCTCGGCCACAGGGAAGCCAGAGAAGGGTGCGCAGCCACGGGGCGGACCCAGAACCCCCTCGCGTTGTGACAGAAGTCACGACGGGAGTTTTTTCGCAACTTTCGCCCTCCTGGGGCCCTTACCAGGCCAAAAGATCACGACGTCGGGGGTCTGGGGAGCCCCCAGCTAGAGTGGTTGCACGGGCCGGCGGGTGCCGCTGGTGTTGGTGCCGCTGCGCTCCTTCTCTTCCTCGCTCTTGCTCTCGGCCTCCTGCTACCTGCTATTCCCTCCCTCCCACCCCTCCCTTCGCCCCCGTCCTCCCTCATCCTCCGCCCCGTCCCTCTCCTTCTCGTCCTTCTCTGCGTCCACGTCTACGTGCCGCCCTTGTCCCCTGCCTCCCGTACCTTGGTCTAACCTCCAGCGTCCTCAGTCCCCTGCTCAGGAGGACGAGGAGGAGTTCGAGGAGGAGGAGGAGGAGGAGAAGGATAAGGAGGCGGAAACGTTTGAGGAGGAAGAGTTCGAGGAGGAGGAAGAAGAGGGCAGGAGAAGGGTGAGGTGGAGGAGGCGGAGGAGAAGCAGGAGGAGAAAGAGGAGGACTAGTGTAAACCCAAGGCTCTTCAAATATGAGGCGCTAATCCAGAAGTCTGAAAGGGGGGTGGTACAATGGGGTGTGGCGCAAGTGCTGCAAATGGCGATGTTGTCTACGACAGCGGTAAGTGGGCTGCATCCCGATTTCAACAACTTTAGCTTTGTGTCGACCGCTTCAAACACAGTCAGAACTTTAATTCAAACTTCCCAAACCAGCGCCGTCCAATCTAAGCGGCGACGCAAATGCACATTCCATGACACCCTATCGCCAGGCTCGCGATTTTTTATATTCCGGATGTTCCAGAATTCTATGTTTGTGATTTCCGGAATTTCCAGACAGTCGTTTCGGAATTTCCGGTAATCTAGTTCGTATAGAAACAGCAAGATTTCATATTCCTGGAATTTCTGGAAGTACGGTTTTTGGCTATACGGAAATTTTGGAATCACCTTCTTTTCGCGATTTGGAATTTCAGGACATGCGTGCCTGGTAATGGGGCGTCTTGGAACAGGTTCTTGTGATGTTCTTCACATAGGACTGCAGTCGTTTGGGGAAGTCGGGCTCAGCAATTTGAGCGTTTTTTGAGGCGGCCGACGCAAAGCCAAATATGTCGACATCGGGATGCAACGCATTTGCCGCTATCGTAGATAACATCGCCATTCTTTCTCAGCACTGGCACCATACCGTTCTTTACCACACCGCTTCCCTACCTCCAAAAATAACCCTTTCTCCAAGTTGCTTCTTCATAGGTCCCCACAAGGGTTTTTTTTCACTGCGGGAAGTGCCCCGTTGGAAGACAACGGTCTGAACATCTTCAACCATGTGAAAGGACTCTTCCTGGGACTTCAACGGCGCGAACCAAAGCTACTGTTGTGTCCTGACGAGCTGGAAGTGCCAGAACGCAGCTCCTGAGATTGCAGCACCACAAATCCATGTGACCGTCTCGCTCTGCAGTCCTGACTCGAGTCGAACACACCATTTCTGGGACGTCGCCATTCGAATCCGTCGACTCGTGTAAGCTGTTGAGACGAATGTTCGCGGTGCTCTGGCGAGAGCCACAGTTTGAAAACGAACCGTCTTCCATCCATGAAGCTCGTGCATTTTCTACGACGAATGCGCGCGACGCTGAGGCCAGAATCAGATTTTGAAAAAGACCCGCCCTCCATCCGTGAAGCTCTTGCAAACATTTCAGATGAATGTGCACGGCGCTGATTCGAGGGCCTCATTTTGAAAACGATCTGACCTCCAACCGTGATGCTGTTGCAACTTTTCAGCCTGAGGGTCACACATTGTGAGGATATCTCAGGCGAATCGCTGGGCCCCCGCCCTGGCCGTCTCGGGGTGCGACGGGGAGGAAGTATTTATAGGGAAGAAGGCTCCAGGAGCAGGGGCAGGAGCCGGCAGATGAGGATCGGGACGGATCTGAGCAGGAGGAGGAGGAGGAGGGAAGGATCATGCGGAGGAGCAGGAGAAGAGGGAGAAATGGAAAGATGAGGGTAAGGAGGGAAGGGATGTCTTGATGAGGTGTACCGGGATGCATCTTAGTGAAAAGGGTCCGCGTATTATTCGCACGGTTCAGGCACGGTAATTTTGTGGTGTGCGGGCAATCATGGTGCTATGGATGGTCCTCGTTGGAGTTTGCACGATCCTGATCGGCGGAGGTGCCCTGGCACGCAAAGTGTTTCGTCAGCAACGATTTTTGTTCTGTGCGATCCCCAGATGCACAACAGTCAACGCTCATGGTTTGGATGAGTAGTATGTCCAAGTGTACCTCTGCATCCTTGCCTCTTCATCCCATCCTCAGCCACCACGTAGCTCAGAGCGCTCTAACCTTGGTGTTCAAGGGGTGTATCTTTGCCATTCATCCTTCTTGCACGCTTTGGCGGTATTGGTCAAGGGGCGGAGGCAACATGCACTAGAAAGAGCAGGATGCGGAGGATGTTGGAAGGTGAACGGAACGGCGGGAGACTTTGGGGTTTTGGGCAATCACACAGTCGCTCACCTCTATACTCCTGCCAGTCCTCAGGAGTACCACGCTTCATCCTGCGCTTGACGCTAAGTTCGCCAGGCGCGACCTGAGCGCGCGTGTGCACTCTGCCGGTTGTTCTTCTTTCACTTGTTCAGTTCGGTATGATGGGAGGAGCATGATTATCGCAATTGTAGAATTAGAGTTGCAAATCTGGTCTCTGGACGAAGATCCACCACTATGGGCCGACAGGGCGATGTGCGACTCGATGGTTGCTACGAGGCAGAGCTTGAGCGGGTGGTCTGGCGTGATCCGTATTGAGGGTTGTTTTCTGTTTGGCGCGTTCGCTCATGTGGTGCAGTGCGCCTCACCTTTCTCCCCTCCGCGACTGCTGCTTTTCTCCTCCGCACCTTCATCTCACGCAGGGATGGCATTCGGGGGACTTGCATGCGCATTCGAATTACGGCCGAAGCCCCGCGAGGGGCGAGGGTGGATGGGGACGCGGTGTGGAGATAGCGGCTGAGGATGGGTTGGGATCATGTTGCGCCATTCTTCCAGGTGGCTTTGTTTTGCAAGCGCGCTCTGGCGCCGAATGCTTCTGGTGGCTGCGCCTGATCATCGAACCGCATGTGTAGTGTTTCTCCCGTCACCCTCGCTGTCACATGGTATCCGATCTTTTTCTGGGTGCACTGCACGTGCGCGCCCGCCAATGCCTCCCCTACAGTCGGGGCGCTGAAGAAGGAACCCTTTTCGTTGAGGAGGGGCTCCGCGTTCCTTAAGTGTTTCACAGCTTGCCTCAGGCTTTCCTTATGTCTTCGATAGCAAGTCGAAGGTTAACTTATGGAAAAAAGGGGCCTCGTTCCTTATTCAGGGTTCCTTAGGTCAACGCCCCGACTGTATCCAGTGTTTTTACGTTGGGCGGGAGCTCGTAGCGTTCTGATCGAAGGGAGTGCAGCGATCCGACCTAGCGCAGGCGGCATCGACTCAAGGCTGTGGGGGGCAGCGCGGGAGCAGGTGAGGCGAGTAGACGCAGCGGTGCCCGTGAGGGCCCAGAGCAGCTGAGCGAGCAGCCAGTGGCCTCGCCATTTTGTTGCATGTCTCGCTGAGTAGCGTAGCGAGCAGCCGGTGGCCTGGTCCTCCTCCTCCTGCTCCTCTCGCTCCTCCTCCTCGTCCTCCTCCTCCTCCTCCTCCTCCTCCCTCCCTTCCTCCTCCTCCTCCTCCTCCTCCTTCCTCCCATCCTCCTCCTGAAACCCCTCCCTCCCTTCTTTCCTCCTCCGCCTCCCCCCCTTCTGTGCCCCTCCCCTCCCTCCCTCTCTCCCTCTCTCCCCCCCTCCCTCCCTCTCCGCCTCCCGTCCTCCATCCCTCCCTCCCTCACTCTTCCTCCCTCCCTCCCTCCCTCCCTCCGCCTCCTCCCCTTCTGTGCCCCTTCCCTCCCTCCCTCCATCCTCCCTCCCTCCGCCTCCTCCTCGTCCTCCCCCTCCCTGCCGAGGACTCCTTTTTGGACCCTCGGCCAACGAAGACGTCCATAAAGGAGGGTCCGAACGTACCCCCCCTTTACACCGCAACCCAATACACCAGTCAACCAATTTCGCATTTCTCTCCCCCACTCCGCCTTGACCTGGGTGCCCCAGCACAGCTGTTATCTCACTGATGTTCTGCGAGTTGCGTGCTGGCCACTGCTGACAGGTCATTGCTTCATCAGCGTCGAAGTCCTTAAACATCATCCTCGCCATACTCCTCTCTCACCTCCTCCCCGTCTCTCCGGCATCACTCCCTAGCAGTACTACTCTCCTCTCTTCCCCGACTACGTGCTGAAAGGGTCCCGCCCTCTTCGTGTCTGATGTGCACGTGAGGGCCTCGCCCCCTTGCCGCGGGCCCCCCTCTCGGAGAATGGGGCATGCAAGCTTAAAGAGCATCGCAGAAGTTGACCTCTTGGGCCCCTCTTGGAGGTGCTCTTGGAGCGCTCTTGAGGGCCCCTTGGGAGCCTCTTGGGCCGTCTTGGGACCATTTTGGGCGCCTTGGAGCACTCTTGGGCCGTCTCGGAGGCCTCTTGCACCGTCATGGAGGCCTTCTATAAAGGATCGTGGCCTCGAGCGTAAACACTGCGTACTTAACGAGGGCGTATGACTGCGGGGATACGGGCAACGGGTACTTGACGAGAGCTTGTGGCTTTCGCGACACAAGCATCTGCAATTCTACAAAACATACTGTTCCGGAGACGCAATTATTAATATCAATAGGGGGCCACATGCGAACCCTACCCCTACCCCCCACGATTTCTGAGGGGGAGGGTGGGGTTCACTTCGTTCGGGAGCTCCCGAGCGAAGTGAACCCCACCCTTCCCCTCAGAAATCGTGGGGGGTATATAGGGGTAGGGTTCGCATGTGGCCCCCTAGCTAAATGCACGGAATTACAGTGCCGCTTTTAATCCATGCTCCGCGTGCGGATCATGTATTAAACATGCAAGGATTTAGTATTACAAACAACGGTGAGTTAATGCATACATTTATTCATACATTGATCATGTATTAAAACCATTTTTTTGAAAACACCCTATGTATGAAAAACTGCCCTGTATGGTTTCGGGGGCGCGAAAACCGCGTACTCTGAAAAGGTTGGTGGCCTCGGGGGCACGAGCACGGCGTACTTTCGCGGGGGACTATGGCCTCGGCGGCGCGACCGTGGCGTCATTCACGAGGGCTTCTGAGGTCGTTGGGGGTGCGAAGAACGGTTCACTTCAATTCGGGCGTGTCCCCTCCACAGGGGGGTTTTCGACGAGAAGTAACAAAATACCACCAACAATACTCCCAAATAGCCAAGAAGTACTCCAAACATAGTCTGGGGACTGTTTTTTTGATCATGTTTGGAGTATGTTTGGTGTATTGTTTAATTTCTCGCCCCGAAAATCCCCCTGTAGGGGGACACGCCCGACTTAAGGTTAATTTACCAAGGCTTGTGGCTTCGGGGGCGCAAGCATGTGTTAATTTACTGGTAGGTAATTGTGGTTTCGGTAACGAGTACACGACGTATGTGGCAAGAGCTTATGGCCTCGGGGACGCGAAAGCCAGAGTAACTTACGAGGGGCTATGGCCTCGGCGGCACGGCTACGGCGTAGTTTACGAGGGCTTTTGACTTCGGGGGCGCGAATCATGAATTTTTTGCGTGGCCCAGGACCCCCAGCAATTCTGAGAACCCCCTCTCGTGTGAAGATAACCCAGTACCCTTTTCGGCCCCCCCCCTCGCGAGGACTCTTCAACACTTCTCAACAGGAATCGGGGGTGGACAGACCTCCTACCCTGACACGTCGACTAGCGAATTGGCCGTTTCGGTTCGCGAGAGGGCGTCGCGGCCGTCACTTTTGCGGGTTCAGGTCAGTCGGTTTCGGTCCCAGGCCGTTTTCACTAAAGGGTGGTTTACTGAAGGGAGGTTTGTCCACCGCCGAAGGAAGCAGACCGCAGAACTGTAGCATCGGAGGCTGGCAACCGGAGCTGGAGCAGGGAGCAGCAAGCCTGAGCCGCGGAGTCTGACCGCCCCGCAAGGGGGCCTGCGGATTTAATCTCTCTTTTTTTGTAATAGTTTTTTTTTGGGATTTCTATAAAGTATGTGTTTCGTATTTATGTATATATTTATACATATATATGTATATTTGTAGCTTATATACGATTTCCATTATCCTTATTATTTGTATTATTGTATCTATGATGGTTATTCGCATTACTACTGTGATTGTTCTTATGTTCAATATTATTATTATTAGTATTATTATTATGATTATTATTATTATTATCATCATAATTGTTATTATTATTATTATCATTATAATTTTTAGTATTATTATTATTAGTATTAGTATTATTATCATTATTATTATTATTATGTAGCATTTATATACGTTCTCGGTGTTTGGCACATTATTATCATCACTAGTGTTATTGTTGATTCGGAACGTTCTCGGTATTTCGCAACTTTGCGCCCTCTGCAGCGTTTGCCTCGTTTGGGGCTCGGCCACTTATCTGGATCCGGGTGCTTCCTCATCGTTGTCGCTCCTTTCGTTTCCCTTCCCCCGCCTTCCCCTGCTCCTCCTCCCGCTTCTCCTCCTGCTGCTGCTGCTGCTGCTGTCCCTCCTTGGCCCTCATCCTTCACCATCCTCTTTCTGTTCCTCGTGCTCGTGCTCATCCTCCTGCTCCGCCACCTCCTAC
This sequence comes from Prorocentrum cordatum, assembly GCA_963575745.1. NCBI lineage: Eukaryota > Dinophyceae > Prorocentrales > Prorocentraceae > Prorocentrum > Prorocentrum cordatum. The sequence goes on from CAUYUJ010017951.1 coordinate 61,271, forward strand.
GATGTGATCAGACCCCGTTTTCAGACGACGGGGTCCCCCCGGCGGTTCCAGTTCCGCTATGACACTCGTCGGGAGATGGAGCAAGTCAACGCAATGTGAGTGAGAGGCCTAGGATGTCAGATGTTACGCGAGCGCACCTGGCACCTAGGACCTAGCTTGCCCTCTCCCCCTCTCCCAGTCTCCCACCCCCGACGCTGAGCTTGCTGGCTTGCCCCCTCAACCTGGCTCGCCAGCACAGCTTGACGTCAGCCATCCCCGAGGTACCAGCCCCCTTCTCCCCTGGAGACTCGGAGTTTCTCGACGCGGCGGCGACGCCGGCGCGGGCGTCTGAGCTCGGACATTCGGGGGCCTCGGGACCCGAGGCCCACCGACCGCAGCTCACGCCGCCGAGTTTACGAGAGATGGGGCCGTGAGCGCCCCCAAGGGCCCGCGGCAGAGGAGGGCGGCGTCCGAAGCCAGGGCTCACGTCGCCACCGCGGGCACCCGCCGCACTGCGCGCGCGGCCCAGCCTCGCGCCACCTGGGCGGCCCCCTCGCGCGGCGCGGCGCGCCCCGCAGGGCCGCCTTCGCCCCCCCGACGGCGTCCGAGAGCCGGCTCGTGGCGCTCCGGGTGCGCCCATCGCCTCGGCGGCCCGGCCGACGCGCGGCGGCTCTTTCGGCGGCGCGCCGCGGACGGCGGCGGCGGCGGCGGCGGCGCACGCGCGGTGGTGGCCGGCGGCGCGGCGGCGACGGCGGCGCGGAGGCCTCGAGGGGGCCTTGGCGGTGCTTCCTGGGCCTCGGCGGGCCTTCTCGGGGGCTCTCCCCTCTGGGGGGGCGGCGGCGGAGCGCCGCGGGCGGCTTCGAGGGGACGGCGGCGGAGCGCGGCAGCGGCGGAGCGCGGTAGCGGCGGCACCCCTTGGGAGGGGGTGCAGGGGCGATGCGACGGGAGGGGCGGAAGAGATTCGCCTGATACAGGAGCGCGCCTTTCGCTCCCCCCCCCCGAAGGTTTTCTTTTGGTGGGGGGTAGGTCGGGCCAGGAAGGAGAATGCGGGGGGGGGGGGGCGGCAGGGAGGTAGTCGTGGATTGGGGGGGAGGGAGGCAGAGGGGAAGGGGCAGGATCCCCTCCCCTCCTGTCCCCTCTTCTGCTCTCCCCGCCTCCCCCCTCTCCTGTCCTCTCCTCTCCTCCCCTGTCCTCCCCTCCTCCCTTTTTTTCTGTCCCCTCGTCTACTCTCCCCCCTCCCTCCCTCTGCTCCCCCTCCCCTTCAGCGGTTTTGCCAGAGGGCCGGTGCGGGAGGGCCGCGACGCCCCAGGACCCCCTGGTCGAGGAGGTCACTGCCCGCTGGCAGGGCCAGGAGGCTGAGCGCACTGGCGGGGCCTTCCTCCATCCTCCCCCCCTCCTCCTCCTCCTCCTCCTCCTCCTCCTCCTCCTCCTCCTCCTCCTCCTCCTCCTCCTCCTCCTCCTCCTCCTCTATCCTTCTCCATCCTCCTCCGTCCTCCTCCTGATCCTCTTCCATTCCTTTTCCTGATCAACTGATTTTTCCTGTCGCACTCCGCGGCCAGTTTTTAGGCCGGGCCGGACGTTTCGCCTGAGACTTCCTCACCATTTACGATTCTGAAGCTTAGAAAATGGCGACGGCTTCACAGATGGAGGGCGGGTCGTTTTCAAAATGTGGCTCTCGCCTTAGCGCCACGCATATCTGCTTTCAAAAACCGCAAGAGCTTCACGTATTGAGGGCAGGTGGTTTTCAACAGGTGGTTATCGCCTTAGCGCCGCGCATATTTGTTACACACGATTGCAAGCGTTTCACGGATTGAGGGCTGGTGGTTGTCAAAATGTGGCTCTCGCCTGAGCGCCGCGCACATTCGTTTTAAACATTTGCAAGGGTTTCACGGATTGAGGGCGGGAGGTTTTCAAAATGCGGCCCTGGCTTTAACGCCGCGCACATTCGTTTGAACCATTCGCAAGAGTTTCTCCTAATGAGGGCGGGTGGTTTTCAACATGCGGCCCTGGCCGTAGCGCCGCGCGCATTCGTTTTTCTTTCGACATTCGCACGTACTCCCATGATCAGCGTACGAGAATTCTTTGACGGATTCAGGATTATGCGGGTGCAGCAGTTATGCCGATTCACGGTGTTGAAGTCCGAAACATTGCGTTCTGGCATGGTTCCAGATCGTCAGGGCGCAGCAGTCAGGTTGATCCGTGGCGTGGACATCCCGAGTATAATGTTTTGGCATGCTTCAAGGTCTTCAAACGGTTGTCTTCCAACGAGGCAGTTCCCTCAATGGAAATGAACCGTTGTAGGGTGCGACGAAGAGTGAGCTTGGAGGGAGGGTTAATTCCAACATCGTTGATGACTCTTGGGTCTACACTGGGCCTCCTCCTTCTCCTCCTCCTTTTCCTCCTCCTTCTCCTCCTTTCCTCCTCCTCCTCCTCCTCCTCCTCCTCCTCCTCCTCCTCCTCCATCCTCCCTCGTCCTCCCTTTTCAGACATCCTCCCCCCCGCCTCCTTCCCCGTGCCTCCTCCCCCCCCCCTCCCCCTCCTCCCTTGCCCCCCCCCCCTCCGCCGCCTCTCTCCCTCATCCCTCGTTCCTACCTCCTCCTCCCGAGCGCCCAGCCGAGGCCTTTCGTGGCCACTTGGAACTCCCTGATCCCGATTCGCAGGAGGAGGGGGAGGAAGAGGGTTAGCAGGAGGAGGGGGAGGAGGAGGGAGGAGGAGGAGGTGAAGGCGGATGAGGAGGAGGAGGAGGAGGAGGAGGAGGAGTTTGTTGGAATTCGCTGGTACCCACGAGGTGGTTGCGAATTAGCCAACGGGGGCTCCAAGCGGCGGCCCACGGAGGGCGGCCTCCCGCCTGACAATGCCCAGCTCTCTGGCCAGAGACGCCTTGGGCGGACCCTGGTGGCTGGGGAAACACCGCTCTTGAATTCTCTGGAGGTTCTCGAGGCCCTCTCGGTGCGGGTCATGCGCTCCGAAATAAGATGGCGCGGGTGCTCCGTGGCCCTTTTACCACACGTCAACAAAAACATGCGACCCACATCTGGGCAAGGCGTGCAAATTGTGAGACGCGTGACGCTCCTTCCCCCCAACCGTCACCGTCGCACACGCCCGCACGCACCGCCCCAGACTCGGCCAGACACGAGTGGCCGTGGGCCGCGGCAGTACACGACTTGGAGCTGAACTCCGCCAGACGTGCCGCAGGTTACCAGCCTGGAACATATCCCTATCCCTAAGATTGACACGCCAGAAGGAGATGACAATCTTAGGGATACACCTGAGGAGATCCCTAAGATCGCCAATCGTGATGAGGCGATGCCCAACATGGGGATATACATATAACGGCGCACCGGGTCCGGGGGCCCGGGGCCGGGACCTCGACCACAAATGTGGGCCCCAGGGGGCCCGGAGGCTCGTCGGACCGCCGGACGCCGTCCAAGATCGTTCGCAGGCGGCTTCGGAACGCGCTCCGATGGCTCCAGATGCCTTCCAAGACGCCTGTCATGACACCAAGAAGGTCCCAGAAGCCTCCAAGACGCTCCGAGAGGCAGCCCAAGAGAGGCCCAAGAAGCAAAAATCGTGCCATTCCTACGGGAAAACGTATATTTTTCGCATGTTCGCCTCTTGGGCTTTCACCGCGTCCAAGACGGCCCAAGAGGCCTCCAAGACGGCTTAGGAGGCCTCCGGGAGCGCTCCAAGGCTGCGGCCGAGTGGCTCAGGACGGCCCCAAGACGGCCCAAGAGAGCCCCAAGACGAGTTCGACAGGGGTCCCAGACGGAGAAAGCCAACCTCGAATTCCGAGCTTCCGGCCCAAGAGGCTCCAGGAGGCGCCAAAATGCCGCCAAGAGGCGCCAAAAGGCTCCCAAAAGCACCCCAAGACGTTCCGAGAGGCACCCCAAGAGAGGTCCAAGAAACAAAAATCGTGCCATTCCTATGGGAAAACGTATATTTTTCGCATGTTCGCATCTTGGGCTTTCACCGCGTCCAAGACGGCCCAAGAGGCCTCCAAGACGGCCTAGGAGGCCTCCGGGAGCGCTCCAAGGCTGCGCACGAGTGGCTCAGGACGGCCCCAAGACGGCCCAAGAGAACCCCAAGACGACTTCGAGAGGGGTCCCAGAAGGAGAAAGCCACTCTCGAATTCCGAGCTTCCGGCCCAACACATCCCAGGAGGCGCCAAAACGCCGCCCAGAGGCGCCAAAAGGCTTCCAAAATCAGCCCAAGACGTTCCGAGAGGCACCCCAAGAGAGGTCCAAGAAACAAAAATCGTGCCATTCCTAGGGGAAAATGTATACTTTTCGCATGGTCGCCTGTTGGGTTTTCACCGCGTCCAACACGTCCGAAGAGGCTCCCAAGACGGCCTAGGTGGCCCCCAAGAGAGTTCCAAGACGGTTCACGAGGCGCCCAGGACTTCAAAATTGGACTCCAAAATGGCCTAAGAGAGCCCCAAGGCGTGCCCGAGAGGGGTCCCAGAGGGAGAAAGCCACTGTAGAATTCCGAGCTTTCGGCCCCAAGAGGCTCCAGGAGGCGCCAAGAGAGCTCCAAGAAGCCCCCACGAGAGACCCAGGACGCCCCAAGAGGCTCCAAAGGCGGCCCAAGAGAGCCCCAAGATGGGCCCGAGAGGGGTTCCACGATTCCTGGGTCTGTGACTCGACAGAACCTAAGCGCGCGAAGCGCGCGCGTGGTTCTAGTAGGGATATGTTCCAGGCTGGTAAGCAGCCCATTCTTTCCGTACCCATTTCGGGCGTCCAAATCTGCGCCTCCCCGGCGCCGCTGTGCAGTCCCAAGCGCCGGTGTCGGGAGGTCTCTGGCCGTGCAGGCCATGGCTCCAGGAGAGAACTGGGCCGCATCCCCCGCGAGCGCGTGGGCGAAGCCATTCTCCCTGGCGTGCGACCGCTCTGGGGAGGAGAGGGAGGGGCCCTCAGCATCCAGGTGCGACGGGTACCACACCGCCTGGACCTCTCCCTCCCCTCGTTCCGAGGGGGCAGCACGGACGCGAAGCCACAGATCGGAGTTGCCCCCCAAACCACCCCTTTCTGCAGGGCAGCATTGTGCTTAACGAAACGCACCTGGCCAGGGAACTTCCTGAGCGCAAGCTCGAAAGCTCGGATCTCGGCCCTGGGCGCAGTTTGACGGCGACCCCCAAGGGCCGTGGCAAACCCGCGGACCCGACGCCAGCCCCCCGAGGCGGCTGTCAGCGTGTTCGCAGCCGCGCTCACACGTCGGCGACGGGGGTCGCTGCTAAACTACCCGCCCGAGCCGTCTCCAGAAACTGAAAGGAAGCCATCCTCAGCTAAAAGGAGCACCGCTTCCGCATCCCCACCGGCCTCCCGCTCCACGCCCTCGCCCCTCATTGCAGTCGGGACACGTGAAGCTACGCGGCGGGAGCCCACGCGATCAAAGCTTCGGGTTGGCCCGCGCGGGCCTGGGGAACTAAATGCTCGGATGGCTCTCTCGTTGGCAGGGTTCCCTCGGTTGCTGGGGCATTCCCAAGCCCGATGGAACAGGGATTTCTCTGGGGCTCGGCAGCGCGGGCACTTGGGCGAAGCTGCATGCCCTTGGCAAAGCTGACGTTGATGCGTCCATTGGCCGCCAGCAGCAACAGTGACCATATACCCACCGAGGTCACATTCCTCTTTCTTGAGGAACCTCTGGAGCTGAGACCTGAGCATGACAACATCGGCCCCTGCAGCGATGTCTTCACCGGGAGGGTGCTTCGACGCTTGCTCCCAAAGCTGGGCCTTCAGGCCCTCGGCTAGGTGGCTGACGAGGTCAGCGATATCGAAATCGCCAGCGACTAAAACAACCTCGATGTTAGGAAATTGCCAGGTTTCAAAAGTATCTGGCCCGACAGGCCCGCGCCTTTCAGTGGGGGAAACAGGTCGCCAACGCGCGTCTTTCAGGGTGGCGATGATGGCCCCGGTGGCCCTGCCAACTTTCCTCCGCCCAAACTTGGGTCCGTGCCCGAGCCGCGCGGCCACCGAGGGCCACGCCATGGAAATCCCAGGATGGAGGGAGGGGCGCTTGTCCCAGATATGCGGCCAGGAGCGGGCCAGTTGCGTCCGCGAGCTAATCCCTGGGTCTTTGTCCCCGTACCAAATCGCCAGAGTTGTGGTGAGACAGTGTCCCGGGCCCCGTCCAGCGACCGCCTGGGCCGCCAGCGTTGCAAAGTAGCCGACGGGGAATGTCCCATGACCTGGCGTCCGTACACCGACTGTGGCAAGGCTCCCTGGAGCCAAAGCCCTTGGGGGGCCTTGGCCAGCGACGCGAACCTACGGAGCTTGTTGATACTGAGACCCCTGGATTGGCCCTCGGCACAAACGTCGCCTAAATTTGACGCATGTCCGACGAGCCCCCCTCAGCCACATCGCACCCCGAATCATGAGTGTACGTTGCCCGCGAGGCCGCGAGGCCGGGAGGCCGGCGCCCCCGTTGTTCTCTGGGCGCCGGCGAGCTCACAGGTCCCAGACGGGGGTTATTGAAGACCAGCTTGGTCTTAGATGAGATCGGGGGCCCCTGCTCGGCGAACGACCGCCGGCTAGCCCCGGCATCTGACCGACCGCGTCGGCCCCTCTCTCCTTGTACCGATCCGCGGTGTCATCGACAAACGTCCAAATGGCTGAGGAGGCCTTGGCCCGTGTGAGAGCCGATCTTTGTTGGCCTCTTCCATGGTGGGCCCGAGGAGAAGTTGGGCCACGTGAGCTCCTTTGGACGAGCCATCGACCGGGAGCCGCGTGGGAAACGCAAAATCACTGGCCACCTCGCGAGATTTCAAAGCCCTAGGAGCAAAAAGTATCTGAACTTCCAACAAGGCCACAGTGGCAGTATCACCCTGGGCCTCTTTATGATGCAGGATATTCAAGCAGAGCATGAGCAGTCAGCATTATGATTTATTTATGGGCCTCTTCACCCTGGGCATGAGCTTCAGGAGATTGATGTGATCGTGTTTTCGAGTTCAAGCAGCAGCGCGGCCGCGGAAAATCACAGCTCGTTCGCTGCTTCGTCCATGGCGGCCCTCTGGAGGGCTGCGCGCAGTGCCGACGACTGCTTCGCCGCCGTGCCACAGAGGTCGTCACTGCCGTTGGCCGGGCGGTCTGTGGCTCCAGACCGCGCCTTGTACCGCGAGCCCATGAGCTTCGTGGGAACGCCGATGATGTGCTCTCTCCCCGCAAGTCTCGGGAGGGTGGTGCGCGGCGCCAGGGGCAGCTGCGCGGGCCGCGACCCCGCCTGCTCCGCCGTGTTCATGATGGCCAATACCTCCTGCTTGGCGGCCAGGGGGGGCCTCCGCGGGCCTGACGGCCCCAGGGCGTCAACTTCCGTGGCCTTGGAGCCCGGGGGCGTGCACCGCGAGCGTTCCAGCTCCTCCGCTGTGAGAGGGGGGGTCCAGCTCCTGCTGCCTCGCCTGCTGGTGGAGGGCCTCCATCGTGTCCAGAAATGTCCTCTGAGTAAGCGTTCGCGTCGGTTCAAATGGGGACCCAGCGCTGTAACGTCTGCGCGGTTCCGATGTCCCGGCAGGGTGGCCATTTCGGGGCACCTCGAGGACCTCGGGCGGCCCAGGGTCCTTCGCGTGCTGGTGAGGTAGTGTTCTTGGCCCACTTCACGTGCGCTTGAGAGGCCGACGTCGTGGAGCGCGCAAGCGCACGGGCTACCGACTTCTTGGTGGCCCCGACCACCTCGTCCAAAGAATCGACATCGGCCTCCCCGTGGGGTAGCGGGATGATGTCTATCCACCTGTCCACCTCCTCGGGGGTGGCCTTGCTCGGGGGCGGAAAAGAGGGGGGTGATGACTAGGGGGGGGTGGATCTCATGGCGGGGGCCATGATATTTCCCCAGATTTCATGGCGCCCCTTCTTATTTCATTACGTCCCTGGCCCCCCCGCTGGGCCGCGCACGTGCCGCCGGTCATGATTTGCCCCCCCCCCTCTTGGACACCCCCCTCTTGGCCGCTCCCGACTTGCTGCCAAACGTGACTGATCGAGGCTGCTTCAGATCTTGGCCTACCATGGAGTTGCGAGCTGCTGCGCATCGCTGCTGCTGATAAGTGTCAGACCCATTGCGTGCGAGCGGACGATGCCGCGCGATGATCGACTCAACCGCCCACCGCCACTCCGCAGTCGACGACCTCATGTGATCGCGACAAGGTGACGCCGTCAATCGTGTCCAGCGCATCCCGTAGAGCTGCCCTCGCCCGCAATGCCTGCTCCATCCATCTTCAGGGGTCTGCTCGGTGGTGAGGATGTCGTGCTTTTTGGTCGAGATCCAATGGGAGTGCCGCTCGGTGAGGAATGCCGCTTGGGTTTTGTTCCGTGGCATGGCCCAAGCTACGTTCTGGTCGATCAAACCTGCGGTGTTTTCCGGGGGGGGGTCGTTCCTGGACATAGAAGGGAACAGTGGGCGCCGTCTCGTCGTCGGGCTCGGGAGGAGGGTCGGGGTCGTCAAACGTCTCCTGCATCGCGTCGGGTAGCCGCAGCCTCCGAGACGCCCTCCTCTCCTCCAACTGCATCAGCCATTTGCACTTGGGATCGGCCTTCCGCTTCGGTCTATCCCTGCGAGGCAGGTCCTGCGGCGAATCGACCACTTGCTGCCGCCAGTCTTTGTGGGCGTCGGCGATCTGAACGTTCAGCCCAATCTGGGTGCGCCATTGCGCCTCAATAAATCCGCTGAACCGCGCCTGCTCGTGGAAACCCCGCTCGGCGACGGCGTGGTCGATGGGGGCGGCGCTATCTCCCTTGGTGCAGGCGTGCTGTGCGTCGTTCGGGATGACGACCTCGCCGTCCCAGACACCGAGGGCTCCCGTCTGCTACAGCTCCTTCGGCCGCAGGTTCCCGTCGGCCAGGGCAATCACTGGATCGGCGAGGGTCGCGAGAGAGGCCGTGGGCGCCAGCGTGAGGAGGCAAAACCGACGAAAGTGCTGGTCGCCCTTCCCTAGGAAGTCCTAGTTCGAGGACGCGAGGCTCCGCTTGGCCAAAATCCATTCACCTCTGGGGTTGCCTGGCTGCGACTTCGCCGAGGCCTCCGTTGGGGTCCCCGTGAGCTTCCAGCCGTCCTTGAGGCAGTTCAGCGGCGCCATGGCCATCTTCTTCGAGGCGCAGTGGGGCCCCGCTCGGTGATGTTGCCGAAGAAGACCCGCGCGTGCTCGGACTGGCGCTTGGACTCAGGCAGGCTCGGGCACCGGCTCGGCCAAGGCGGCGACTTCGGCCGGGCTTCCTCGGCGGCGGGAGGCGCGGCCGGCGAGCTTCCCCCGGCGACCTCCGGAGGGGCGCGGGCCCCGGGCATCGCCTGCTCGTGCAGCCGCCCGCTGTCCAGGTCGTCGACGGGGTCGCGGTCGTTGCCGCGGTCAGGGCCGCGGCGCCCGCCGCTCGCCCAGTCATCCTCCGCGGTTGCCTCCGGCGCCGGCCTCCCGCGAAGCGTGGGCGACTGTGAACCCGACTCGCAAGGGCGGGATTTGCGATCTCACGCCAGCTCCGCAAGACTGCGAGTGCGAGCCCGCGAACGGGACCTGCGCCCGGACGCCCTGGGGCACCGCCGCGCCCGCGTCCAGAGGCCGTGGCGACGTCGGGCCCAATTGCGACGTCGGGAGGGCATGCGCTCTGGCGCCTCCCCGACAAAACTGCGCCGGCGAGCCCGATTCGAGGAGCACTGGGAGGTGCGCTCCAGCGCCCGAAGAGGAGCTCGACGCCGTCGCTGATGTGAGCAGCGACGTCGACGCTGGCGTGGAGCCCGAAGCCCCCGTGGCAAGCAGTATGTCCAGAGGGGGCGGTGCGCTCGGTGGGCGCCGCGGGGGCGGAGATGCGCTCCCTGGCGCGTGCGCCGCGGCTCGCCCCCCTGCTCTTCCCGCTCGAAGCTCCCGGCCGCCCTCCTCCTCCTCCTCCTCCTCCTCCTCCTCCTCCTCCTCCTCCTCCTCCTCCTCCTCCGCCTCCGCCTCCCCTTCCTCCTCCTCCTCCTCCTCCTCCTCCTCCTCCTCCTCCTCCTCCTCCTCCTCCTCCTCCTCCTCCTCCTCCCTTCCTCACCGGCCCGGGGCGAGCGCGCTGGGGGCGGCCGCGGCCCAGCCCGGGCCGCGGCAGCCTGCGTGTGCGAACGCCTTGGAGTTGCCGTCGGAGACGAGGATCCGCCCTTGCCCCCTGCGTTGGCCGTAGCCGAGGGCGGGCCTTCGCGGTCGGCCTGGCCACCATCGCCAGGAAGAAGACCACCGTTGGCCGACCGCGGAGGGGCGCTCGAAGCGAGCTGACGTCTTGTGACGGTGCCCGTCTGCCGGCCGCGCGGAGGTGCCGCCTGTCGTAGGAGGGGGGCTTGACGACGAACTCTTGCACGTTCTGAATTGCCCTTATTTGCCGGGCCCTCTCGTCGAAGACCTCGACCGCTGCCGGCGTGGACCTCTCGTGCCGCGCGAGCTCCTACAGCCGCGTCTCGCGGTCCGTCTGCTCGAGCCTCCGCAGGTTGGTCTCCCGCGCTTAATCCATCTGAACGAGAGCCTCATTACCGTGGCCAACCGTCTGGAATGCGTCATCGGTAAAGTGTCGACTGTCATGGTGCGCCAGCCAATCTGGAACGCACTCGATGCACAGCGTCGTCCAATGAGCTGCGTCCCCACCTGCACCCGGGACGTTCGCGCCGCGGAGCCACGTCTGCTGCGCGCGCGCCCCCGGCCTCCGCTCGAGCGCGCGCCCGTGGAAGATGGCGCGGCGGCGCGCGGGTCCCTGGCCCTTCGCCTGCTTCGTGCCCACGGGCTTCTCGCTAAAGTCAGCGAGCGAAGAACGGTATAAAATAAACTTTCCGCCGTCGGGCACACCTGCCCCTGGGCGGCTGGAAAGTTTATACCCCTACGGTGCCGCCGTAAGGGTATAAACTTTCCAGCCGCCCTGGGGCAGGTGTCCCCGGCGAAAAAGTATTTTTTTATACCGTTCTTCGCCCGTCAAGAAAGTCCGGGGTCTCGAGGGGCGGGGTTTGCGCCGCGTGATCTGGGGGAAGAGACATCGGCAGCCGTGGTCTTTGCCTCGGCAGCTCGGGCCTCCCCGGCCCGAGCGGAGTTCCGCGGGGCCTCGGGGCCGCCGGCGCCCCGGGCGTTGGTGCGCCGACGCCGTCGGTGGGTGGCAGGGGCGGCGCCGCTGCAGGCGGGGGCCCCCGCCGCGTAGGCCCCCCTCGGAGGCGGCCGCGCCTGTGGGGCCACGGCGGCGGTTGGCTTGCATGCTGGCGTGCAGTTTCCTTCAGCGAGCGAAACACGGTATAACATAAACTGTTTCGCTGTCGGGGGCGCCTGTCCCTGGGCGGCTGGAAAGTGTATACCCTTACGGTGCCACCGTAAGGGTATAAGCTTTCCAGCCGCCCTGGGATAGGCGCTCCCGACAGCGAACAAGTTTGTTTTATACCGTTCTTCGCCCGTTACAGTTTCCTGGCCTCCTCGCGGAGCTGGATGATCTGCTCGGCGGCGGGCCCCAAGGCCTCCTGGACCTTCTCCCGCGCGCTCGGCGAGCTCGGAGTCGATGCGGTTCCGCTCGTCCTCATCGGCGCCGTCGGAGTGGAGGATCTCAGTATCGAAAATCGGCCCTTCGACGATCTGCAGCTTGCCCCCGTCGACGAGGGTCGAGAGTTTGTTTGCCGAAGCAGCGGATGCCCTGGCCTTTTCCTCCAGTGGCTGCAACGGCAGCTGCTCGGCGCAGGCCGCCTCCCAGCCCAGCTGGGGCTGGTGCGCCGTCTACGCCGCGAGGTCCTCCGCGTTCTCGGCGTCGGCCAGCCGCCGCTCGCCCTTGAGGGCGGGGGCGGCGCAGGTCTCGAGCCTGGCGCGCGCGCCTTGCATGCCACCCCCTTTGTGACCACTTCTCCCTCGCGGAGGGGCCGGTGCTGCGGGGCTGCTGGCTTGGGGGCGGTGGCGGGCAGGGTGGCCCCCGCGCGCGCCAGGTCCTCCATGCCCTTGTCCCCGGGCTTCGCCCGCAACGCCTCCGGCGGCTCCGCGGACACTGCGGCCGCCGCGCCGCCGTGGGGCTGCCGGCCCTGGCGGCGGGCCCGTGGGCGCCTGTCGTTGACCCTGAGGAGGAGGCGGAGGAGGAGGAGGAGGAGGAGGAGGAGGAGGAGGAGGAGGAGGAGGAGGAGGAGGAGGAGGAGGAGGGGCAGGCCGTTGCCGCGTGACCGCCGCCGCCTTGGACTTGGCCTTGCCCCCGGGGGGGGGGGGCGGCTGGCCTTCCTTCAGCGGCCCTCCCCCTGGGTTCCCGCCGCGGCGGCTGCGGCGGGCGTGGGGCGCCTCGGGGGCCCCCGCGGGCGACTGCGTGGACGGCGGGCGCAGGCTGGCAGGGGGCCCGGAGGACCACTGCCCGCGCGGGCGGCGATCCGCACCCGGGCTCGACGCCAGCGGGCCGGCGCATTGGAAGCACCTGTGGTTGTTCTTGAGGTTCCGGCGGGGAGGAGGAGGGGCAGGCCGTTGCCGCGTGACCGCCGCCGCCTTGGACTTGGCCTTGCCCCCGGGGGGGGGGGGCGGCTGGCCTTCCTTCAGCGGCCCTCCCCCTGGGTTCCCGCCGCGGCGGCTGCGGCGGGCGTGGGGCGCCTCGGGGGCCCCCGCGGGCGACTGCGTGGACGGCGGGCGCAGGCTGGCAGGGGGCCCGGAGGACCACTGCCCGCGCGGGCGGCGATCCGCACCCGGGCTCGACGCCAGCGGGCCGGCGCATTGGAAGCACCTGTGGTTGTTCTTGAGGTTCCGGCGGGACGTTGCGAGGGCGCGGGTCGAGGTGCGGTTGCCGAGCCCTGGCCCGTTTAAGGCTTGTGTCGCGCAGGCCTCCAGTGTCACCGCTCCGGCCCATCGACGACGGGGAGCTCTCGCGAGTGAGCGATGAGCTGCGGAGCCTGGGGCGCACCGGGCGCCGCGAGACATTGTTGGACTGAGCAGGCGTGGTGTCGCGGACTAGCGGTGCCCAGTTGTTTCAGTGAGAACCTCACTACCTTGATCCACAATGGCTACGGCGCAGGAGAGGTGAGAGGAAGGGGGGGAGGAGGAAGAGGAGGAGAAGAAAGAGAAAGAGGAGGAGGAGGAGGAGGGGGAGGAGGAGGAGGAGGAGGAATAATATGAATAATAACAATATTTTTGCAGAAGAGAATGATAATAAGCAGAGTGAGGGGGCCGAACGGTCATTCATTGTCCCTGGGTGCGTGGCTGAAGTGAGCATCCGTGGTGCGGATTGCGTTGTCGTTGTTGTTGTTGTTGTTGTTGTTGTTGTTGTTGTTGTTGTTGTTGTTGTTGTTGTTGTTGTTGTCGTTGTCGTCGTCGTCGTCGTCGTCGTCGTGGTTGTTGTTGTTGTTGTTGTTGTTGTTGTTGTTGTTGTTGACGACGCCGTGTTTCAGAGGCCCCCCTGGGGGGGGGGGGTTCGCCGCGCACCGCAGCGCGCCACGCCGCGGGGAATCCTTAGGCATCTTAAGGAATCCCTCGGGAATCCTTAGGAATCCCGAGGGAATCCACAGGGCGTCCCACGGAATCCTTCGAGATCCCTAGGGAACCAGGAGGAATCCTGAGGGAATCCGGAGGAATCCCAAGGGAACCTACGGGATCCCAAAGGAATTCTTAGGAATCCTAAGGGGTCCTAAGGTGCTAATCATGAAGTTGTTGGTTATGTTGACATCGATGGTGAAACTGATGGTGGCGATAATTTTAGTGGTGAGGATGTTGTTGATGCACATGATGATTATGCTGCTGGTGATGATGCTGATTATGATGATGCTGGTGGTGACCCTGATGATGCAGACTATGACGACAATGATGCTGACATTATGCAAATGCGGATCATGGTGATGATACTGATGCGAATGATGATGCTGACTATGCAGACGATGATGATGCTGATGATGATACTGGCTACGATGGATATGCTTTCTAGGGTGACTACCATGACGGTGATGATGGTATTTGAGACGATGGTGTTGTGTTGACGATGATGATCATTATGATCATGGTGATGACGAGGCTGATCATCATGATGATGGTGGTGACGATGATCATTCTGATGATGGTGATGTTGATGCTGATCGTTAGGATGGTGGTGCTGGCAATAGTAATTGTATTGGTGGTAGTGCATTTCTAGTAGGATTCTATTTGGGGTGGATACACCTCTACTCTGCTGTGATTATGGGTGGATGCTCTTCTAATAGGATGCTATTAGGGGTGGGTACACTTATAACAGGATTTTATGAAGGGTGGATTCACATCTACTAGGGTTCTACGAGGGGTGGGTACACTTCCAATAATAATAATTTAGTAGGGGTGGATACGCGCCTAATAGGATTCTATCAGGGGTGGAGACACTTCGGGTGTAATCAATTAGATGTGTATCCGGCCCTAGTCGGATTCTATGACGGGCGGATGCACCTCCAATACGTGTTTGTTATGGGTGAATGCACCTTTAATAGGATTCTATTCGGGGTGGGTGCACCTGTAAGAGGATCCTATTAGGGGTGGGTTCACTTCTATTCTGTTTCATTATGGGTGGATGCACTTCTAATAGAATCCAAGTCGGTGTGTCTCCACTTCTTTGAGAAGTCTATCGCTAGTGGATACACCTCTTACATGTTTCTATTAGAGGTGGAAGCACCTCTACTCGGATTTTATTAGGGGTGGGGCCACCTCGGATAGGATTCTTTTAGGGGTGCATACGCCTCTAATCAGATTCTTTCTGGGGTGGATACACGTTTAATATGAGTCTTTTAGGGGTGGGTACAACTCTAATCGGATTCTATTACGGGTGGATGCACCTGTACCGGGGTTCCACCAGGGGTGGATACACTTCTAAGAGGATTCTATTAGGAGTCGATCCACTCATAATAGGACTCTATTCGGGGTTGATGCACGCACGTCTAACAGGATTCTATCTGGGGTGGGTATACCCCTGACAGGATTCTATCAGGGGTTGGTACACATATTATCAGCTTCTATCAGGGGTGGAAACACATCCACTTTAATCGACTCCCATGAGGGGTGGATGTACCTGTAGTATGATTCTAGTAGGGGTGGATCCGCTCCGAATCGGAGTCTGTCAGGGGTGGATTAATTTCTGTTCGAGGTGGGTTGTCCATTCCACTGCTCGCGCAAACATCCCACCCACCCACCCGCAACTAGGTTTGCAACATCTCTTAAGGCCGTGACGGTGGGTACCAAATGGCACTTGGCAACGACAGCGGCGCCGACGACGACAGCGACAACGACGCCGCCGCCGACGACGACAACGACGACACCGACGACGTCTCCAACGACTCCGGCGACGCCGACAACGACGACGACGACACCGACGACGACGACGCCGACGACGACGATAACAACGATGACGACGATGACGACGCCGAAGACGACGAGAGCGACGACACCGACGACGACGACGACGTCAACGACGCCGACGACGACGACGACGACGGCGGCGACGACGACGACGTTGACGTCGACGACGACGCCAACGACGACGACGACGACGTCGCCAACGAAGACGACGACGAGGGAGGAGGGAGGACGACGACGCCGACAACGACGACAACGACGACAACGACGAGGGAGGAGGGAGGACGGCGACGACGCGAACGACGAAAAAGGAGGAAGGACGGCGACGCCGACGACGACAACGACGAGGGAGCAGGGAAGACGACGACGACGACAACGACGACGACGACGTTGGCGACGAAATAGGAGGGACGACGACGAGACGCCGACGACGGACGACGACGACGAGGGAGGAGGAGGAAAGACGACGCCGCGACAACGACGACGGAAACGACCACGACGCCAAAGAGGACGACGACGACGAAGACGAGGAAAGAAAGAGGACGACGCAGGCGACGACGACGACGACGCGGGAGGAGGGAGGACGGCGACGACGACGACGACGACGCAAGAGCGCGCGCGCACGCTTTTGTTGAAAATCTGTGTTGCGAAACCTTGTGTTTTTGTAGGTTTTTTGGACACACGATGTTGACATCCTTCCGAAGCCGATGGGTCTTGTAGGATTTCGGCATACGCGCGCGACGACGCGCGCGTCTGCACTTCGTCTCGCTTTTTGCAGAGGGTTCTCGCGACGGCACACGCGCAAGGGCGTTCGACAGATTTCGACATGCGCGCGCGCGAAGCCCGTTTGGTAGCATTGTGTGAAAATCTTGAAAAACCTATGGTTTTCTGAAGATGTCGCAAGAGCTCGCGCGTAAGCGTTTTTAGCAAATCATTTAAAAAACGATTGTGAAATATTTCTGACACCGAAGGTTTTTGTTGGAGGATTTCGGCATGCGCGCGCGACGACGCGCGCGTGTGTACTTCGTTTCTTTTTTTGCAAGGGATTCGTGAAAATGGTTTTATGTTAGAACAACAAATGTCCCCGCGTATTGTTTTTTATAAGGAACCCTCAGGGGAACCGATACCGGCCCCCCCTAGGATAGTGTAAGTTCTATTTAGGATGGACATGTGGTCATCATCGTATTTGATTTACGTACCCGAAAGGGTGGCGGATAACGCCGGGGGGTATAGTCTTTTCCCCATATCCTAAGCATGGGGTTCTTGTTCCCCATATCCAAAGACATGGGGTTCTTGTTATTGGCAGACCGCGCCGGAGGAACACAGGAACACCCTCACCTCCTCTCACTCAGACCCATTCAGACTCACTCATCACGCAGACTCACTCATCACTCAGACTCACTCATCACTCAGACTCACTCATCACTCAGACTCACTCATCATTCAGACTCACTCATCACTCAGACTCACTCATCACTCGGACTCAGTCGTGACTCAGACTCATCACTCATCACTCAGACTCACTCATCATTCAGACTCGCTCATCACTCAGACTCACTCATCACTCAGACTCATTCGTACTTGCACTCGTACATTCACTACACTCAGTCAGGTCCACTCATCGGATGACTCACACACACACACTGATGTTGAGGATGTCTCAGGCGATTCTGTGGCTTCAGCACTCCTAAGGGGAGCGGCGGGGGGGTATTGCACTCGGCCCCTTTCGTGGGAATTCATGTGGATGTCTCGAGCGGTTTGCTTGTTTTCTGTGCCAGCATCCTTCGCTTTCGGAGCAGATTTGGAAGATGTCTCGAGCGAGGCGCTCATTTTTACGTTCCTAAGGGGAGCGGCGGGGGGGTATAGCACTCGGCCCCTTTCGCGGGATTTTGTGGGGATGTCTCGAGCGGTTTGCTTGTTTTCTGTACCAGCATCTTTCGCTTTCGGAGCAGATTTGGAGGATGTCTCGAGCGAGGCGCTCATTTATACGTTTTTAAGGGGAGCGGCGGGGGGGTATAGCACTCGGCCCCTTTCGCGGGATTTTGTGGGGATGTCTCGAGCGGTTTGCCAGTTTTCTGTGCCAACATCCTTCGCTTTCGGAGCAGATTTGGAGGATGTCTCGAGCGAGGCGCTCATTTTCACCTCCCAGGTGGGCCAGATTGTGAGGATGTCTCGATCGGTTTGCTTGTTTTGGTGGCCAGGCTCGTGGACGCAGATTCTTCTCAGGATGCCACAGGAGGCTCCAACAGGCTCCAGGAGGCCCCAGGAGACCACATGAGGTCCCAGGAGGCATCAGGAGGCCACAGAAAGATTCAAGAGGCCACATGATGTCTCAAGAGGCTCCAGGAGGCCCCAGGAAGCTCCGGGAGGCCCCAGGAAGCCACAGGAGGCCCCAGGAGGCAACAGGAAACGCCAGGAGGCCTCGGAAGGCAACGGGAGGCCCCGAGAGGCCCCAGGAGCAGGAGGCCTCAGAAGGCAACAGGAGTGGCTCCAATCCCATGTGTTTTACGTATGCTCCTGTCGATTGGGCCTCACCTGGAGCACGATTCTTTGATGTTATACGTATGTTTATATAGATTGTCCTTCTCCTGTGTACACAATTCTACATGTTTTACTTATGTCTCTATATCTTGGGCCTCTCCTGGGGCACGACTCCTCGGTGTTTACGTGTGTTCCTATAGATTGCCCCTTTCTCCTGTGGCTCCAATCCGCAATGTTTCATGTACGTCTGTTGCTGTATATTGGGCCTATCCTGGGGCACAACTCCTCCCTAGGAGGTCCAAGGAGGCCCCAGGAGGCTCCTGAAGACCCCAGGACGCCCCAGTAGGTTTCAGGAGGCCCCAGGAGGCCCCAGGCTCATGCACAACGACGCGCTCGTACTACTGAGGCTCATTCACACTCCAATTCATTCGCAGTTACATTTATGTCCAGACCGTCACAACTGAAGCCCGTGTATATTCGAAAGCTCTTGCGCCTAGACATTCACGGCGGACAGGTCCATGCGAATAGATGCACATATGGGGAGCTCCACGCAGTGAATAATTTCTTGGGCGCCGCCGACTTCTCCTCCAACTTCTCCTTCTCCTCCCCTCCTCCTCCTCATACCCAGACTTACTCATACACAGACTGACACGCAATCAGACTTACCCATACCCAGACTTACTCACACACAGACCTACTCATACTCAGACCTACTCCTACTCGGACTTGCTCATGCTGAGACTCACGCACGCCCCGTTCGCGGCCGTTTTGTGGGGATACCTCAAGCGGTTTGCCTGTTTTCTGTTCCAACATCCTTCGCTTTCGGAGCAGATTTGGAGGATGTCTCGAGCGAGGCGCTCATTTTCACCCCCCCAAGGGGAGCCGCCAGGGGTTATCTCACGGTCCTGTTCGCGGCCGTTTTCTGGGATTGTCTTACGCGGTTTGCTTGTTTTCTGTCCCAATATCCTTTGCTTTCGGAGCAGATTTGGAGGATGTCTCGAGCGTGGCGCTCGTTTTCACCTCGCAAAGGGGGGCCGCCAGGGGTTATTTTACGGTCCCGTTCGCTGCCGTTTTGTGGGGATGTCTTACGCGGTTTGCTTGTTTTCTGTTTCAACATCCTTCGCTTTCGGAGCAGATTTGGAGGATGTCTCGAGCGAGGCGCGTATTTTCAACCCCCTAAGGGGAGCCGTCAGCGGTTACCTCACGGTCCCGTTCGCGGCCGTTTTGTGGGGATACCTCAAGCGGTTTGCCTGTTTTCTGTTCCAACATCCTTCGCTTTCGGAGCAGATTTGGAGGATGTCTCGAGCGACGCGCGCATTTTCATCCCCCTTAAGGGAGCCGCCAGGGGTTATCTCACGGTCCCGTTCGCGGCCGTCTTCTGGGGATGTCTCAAGCGGTTTGCAAGTTTTCTGTCCCAATATCCTTTGCTTTCGGAGCAGATTTGGAGGATGTCTCGAGCGTGGCGCTCGTTTTCACCTCGCAAAGGGGGGCCGCCAGGGGTTATTTTACGGTCCCGTTCGCGGCCGTTTTGTGGGGATGTCTTACGCGGTTTGCTTGTTTTCTGTTTCAACATCCTTCGCTTTCGGAGCAGATTTGGAGGATGTCTCTAGCGAGGCGCTTATTTTCACCCCCCAGGTGGGCCAGATTTTGGGGATGCGTCGATCGTTGGCCAGACTCGTCGGCACAGATCCTCCTCAGGATGCCACAGGAGGCTCCAATAGGCTCCAGGAGGCCCCAGGAGACCACATGAGGTCCCAGGAGGCATCAGGAGGCCACAGAAAGACTCAAGAGGCCACAGGATGTCCCAAGAGACTTTAGGAGGCCCCAGGAAGCTCCAGGAGGCCCCAGGAAGCCATAGGAGGCCCCAGGAGGCCAGAGGAAGCGCCAGGAGGCCTCGGAAGGCAATAGGAGGCCCCGAGAGGCCCCAGGAGCAGGAGGCCTCAGAAGGCAACAGGAGTGGCTCCAATCCCATGTGCTTTACATGTGCTCCTATAGAGTTGGCCTCACCTGGAGCACGATTCTTTGATGTTGTACGTATGTTTCTACATCTTGTCCTTCTCCTGTGTACTCATGTTCCTATAAGGCCTCTCCTGGGGCACGACTCCTCGGTGTTTACGTGTGTTCCTATAGATTGCCCCCTTCTCCTGTGGCTCCAATCCGCAATGTTTCATGTACGTCTGTTGCTATAGATTGGGCCTATCCTGGGGCACAAATCCTCCCTAGGAGGTCCAAGGAGGCCCCAGGAGGCCCCAAGAGGCTCCTGGAGCCCCCAGGAAGCCCCAGTAGGTTTCAGGAGGCCCCAGGAGGACCCAGGCTCATGCGCAGAGACGCGCTCGTACTACTGAGGCTCATTCACACTCCAATTCATTCGCAGTTACATTTATGTCCAGACCGTCACAACTGAAGCCCGTGTATATTCGAAAGCTCTTGCGCCTAGACATTCACGGCGGACAGGTCCATGCGAATAGATGCACATATGGGGAGCGCCACGCAGTGAATAATTATTGGCAGACCGCGCCGGAGGAACACAGGACAACAGGAACACCCTCACCTCCTCTCACTCAG
>CAUYUJ010017951.1:86527-134027 GCA_963575745.1 Prorocentrum cordatum
TCCTCCTCCTCTTCCTCCTCCTTCTCCTCCTCCTCCTCTTCCTCCTCCCCCTCCTCTTCCTCCCTTCCCCGTTCTTGCTCCTCCTTGGGCCCCACTCGCAGGCGCTGGCGCGGCGGCGCTCCTCGAACGCCTCGTCCGTGTTCTCGGGCGGCTGTTGGGCCGACGAGGCGGGGGCCGTCGAGGAGCCAGCAGCCAGAAGGGGAGGAGGTGGGGACGATCGGGATCCTCGAGACGGGGGTCAGTGCAGACGGGGGTCAGCCAGGGCGCCGGATCCTGCAGGATCCTGCGAATACCTTCTCTGGCTGACCCGGGTTAGCGAGCCGCTCGTGGCCGCGAGGCGGCCGCGCATATTGGTTGACCCGGGTTTGCGAAGACCTGCGTTGCAGTTTTTTTTCTTGCAGTGCAGTTTTTGGTTTCCTGCTGACCCTGATCTGGATTGACCCGGGTCAGAAGATCCCCGAGACGAGGCATGAAGGATGATAGATTGGGGATGAAGAGGAGGAGCACGTCGTGGAGGTTTGGGATGACACGGGCCAGGCCTATGATTGCGATGAGCACGAGTCATGGCGATCCGGTGGAATGGCAGGAGGAACCGGACGAGCAGGTTAGACAGGAGGAGGAGGAAATTGTGATGGGGGAGTCGGCTGCGCATTTGGAAGTTTATTGCGAAGGCCTCACGGCCGGTGCCGCCGACCCTGAAGATGAGGACGCTGACCACGTCGAGGTAGAAGAAGGAGAAGTAGGACGAGCAGGGGGAGGAGCCGCATGAGCTGGAGGAGGGTGAGGAGGACGGGGAGGAGGAGGTGGAGGCAGAGGTTCAGGGGAGGGGGGGGGGAATGGAAGGGGGGTTAGTTGTGAGGGGGGGAGACTCGGGGGTGGTTGGTGCCCGCAGATGTTGACGGAGAAAGGTCGTGGTCTCGTGACGGTCTCTTGGGACATTGTTGGCTCGTCCTGGGGTCTTGTTGGGCCGCGTGGTTCCCGGGGGGCGGCGTCGTATCTGACCCGGGACCCCCCCCAGGACTTCCCCGCGCCCCCTCCGGGGACTCCCCCTCCCGGCGGGGAAGGGATGAAAGGGGCTCAATTTTGCGATTACGACATTGCTCAATTTTCTTTCGATTCGCCACTTGAAGGGGAGGCCTCGGAAAGGGGAAGGAGCGACGACGACGACGAAGAGGGAGCAGACAGGAAAGCCTCAGAGGGGGCCAGAGCGAAAAGCCTCTTCCACACGCCGACACAAAGGTCGGCGGATTAGGACAGCGGGAAGGGGAGATTCACGATGGATGATTCACATGATGGTGATTGCTGTGACGACGCTGGGTATGTCGGTGGTGATGGTGGTGATGTTGATGATGATGTTGTTGACTATGACGATCATGTTCATAGCGATATTGGTGACGATGATTGTGATAGTGGTGGAGGTGGTAGCGGTGACGATTAGCTCGACGAGGATAATGGGGCAGAGGTTTAGGAGGAGGAGCAGGAGACAGGAATAGGGGAATACAGTATGCCAGTGACTATGGCAATGCGCAGTACTAGCCAGGGGGAAGGCGAGAGAGTAAGTAGCGATTCGTGCACGATTGTCGTATGCTTTGTGTGCGCATGATTATGCGCGTCTTTCTATATGTAGGTACATGTGGACAGGCTAATCTACAAAAACAGGTACCACGCATACGCTTGCATTTTCTTGCAAGCAGTGTGTGCTGCACTTGGATCTATGCACGTGGGCGGGTGTAAGGGGGAGAACGAGGGTGGGAACGGAGAGGAGGGAGGACATTGAGCACGGAGGGTGGGGAGCGGACGGTAGCGGATGAGGAGGACCATGATGGATGATAGATGAGGCGAGATTGAGGAAGGAGGGAGTGGAGGAAGGGTGGGGAGGAGGGAGGAGACCGATTATGGGACGACGTTGCGGAGCTGTCGGTCGGGGAGTGGCGCCGAGAAGGCGGAGGAGGAATCTGTTCAGGTGCTTGACACGGGGGGCGATGGCAAGGACGACGACGACGTTGACGAGGACAATGACCCAGACCCCCTCGCGCCGTGAAGTGATTATGGTCTAAAGTTTTTCGTTGCGGTTGTTGTTGGTGTTGTTTTTGTTGTTGGTAGTGTTTTTGATTTCTCACTACTGAGAACTAGCGTTGTTGATCCCCCCTCCGGCGACCATTGTGTTGTTTCAATTGATGTGCTTCTTCCTGGGCTCGCACCTTGTTGTTTATCAGGTAGAGACACGGGGCTCGAACTGTGTTGTTGGCTCCCGGAATACAGGATTACAACAACAACGGCCCCCGCCTCAGATTTCGTCACAATTTAGCCAGGACCCCCGCTCCCGCCTAGGGTTTCCTTGAATCGCGCTCTCGCTTGGGACTTCTTTATACTTTCTTAAGGGGTCGCTCCCTCGGCGCTCTGGAGTCGCGCTCTCGCTGGAGACTTGCTCGCAATTTACTTGAATGGCGCTCTTGCGTGGGAATTTCCCGCAATTGGCTCAGGTGTCGCACTCCCGACACTCGAGTGCCGCGCTCCTGGCCCATAGTTTGGCGACAGACCACCGGTCGACCGGTCGATGAGAGCGGAGGAGGAGAAAAGAGGAATATGCGGGAGGAAACAGAGAATGTTGACCTCATTATCATTATTCATGACCGCCTTGTTGTCTCAATGCGGTCAGCAGTCGACCAGCCAGAACCTAAGCGCGCGCGAAGCGCGCGTGATGGTTCTTTTATATATATATATATATATATATTTATGTATATATATATATACAGTTCATTACAAATGGGGAGCGGGGTCCGGGGGCCCCAGAATGCACAGATTTCTCTTCCGGCCGTTTTGGACCCAGCGGGGGTGCCAGAACGGGTCAAAGGAGGGGAAGGGGACCCGAGGTACGTCCAAGAGGGCGCCACGATGGCCCAAGAGCGCTCCAAAAGAGCCCAAGACCGCCAAAGGTCTTGGGCTCTCTTGGAGCGCAACACCCACGTGCAAGTTTATGCATATGGTATACAGATCTTTGAAACAAGGCCTCGCCATCGGGAGACAAGACTTGGTTGTCCCTCAGCGGCGCGGGCTCAATGAGCCGACAGCCGTCATTGCTCAGAGCACGACGCATGCATCTCACTGGACAGGTGCTGGACTCCTTGTTGGTCGCCGCGCCTGTAGGAGAATGTTTGCTTGGCGCTCTGCCAACGAGCAGGTCGAGGCAGTTGCGCCCCCTCAGGGGACTGAACATATTCGTGGAACTGAAAACAGAAGAGAGCCCACGACAGCCCAAGAGGGCTTCAAGACGGCCAGGGTGCCCTCCAAAGGACTCCCATGAGGCACTCAGGAGGCGAACAAAAGTAGGTTATAGGTTATTGGTGTTCTCGCTGTTTTGTGCTTCCGACGGTCCCAGACAGCCCACGAGGCCCCAGAAATCAGCTCAAGACGGCCCAAGAGGCACCCAAAGAGGGCGCGACGACGGCAGAGTCCCAAGACGGTCCAATAATGCCCCAAGACGGCCCAAGAGGTGCTTAAGATCGCCCAAGAGGGCCCAAAGGCGGCCCCAAGAGGGGTCCTATAGGGGGAGCACGAACTGACAATTCGAGCCTTCCGCCCCAAAAAGCCCCCAGGATGCCCCAAGAGGCCCCCAACAGAGCTCCAGAGGCCCCCCAGAGGCCCCCAAGAGGCTCCACGAGGCGCCAAAGAGGCCCCCCAAACGGCTTCCGTAGCCATTTCGACTCAAGCCGCTCCCCTCAGGTTCCCCTCGCGAGCGCAGGTAATTGCA
This sequence comes from Prorocentrum cordatum, assembly GCA_963575745.1. Classification (NCBI taxonomy): domain Eukaryota; class Dinophyceae; order Prorocentrales; family Prorocentraceae; genus Prorocentrum; species Prorocentrum cordatum. The sequence continues at coordinate 90,279 of CAUYUJ010017951.1, forward strand.
CCGATTACCCTACCAGGCGCGATGCCAGGGATGCAGGCCTCCTCCATCTTCAGCTGCCTGTTCTCGAGCTCGGAGACCTCTCGGAAGGACAAGCAGAACACCACCAAGTCGCCGATCAGGCAGGTGATCTTGTTTCTGCCGGATGCCCCTGGCGTCGGCGGCTGCGGTGACAATTCAGAGCCCATCGACGTCACCAAGCCGACCGTCATCGTCAGCCTGTGACATGGCGTGGTGGCCGTCCTCCTCCTCTCCCTCCCGACTGACCGACTGACTCGTGGCGGACGGTAGGTTCTCCTTGCAGACGGAGCGGGGGCATCGACGCCTCGGCAGCGGGGCGGGGCGCATGGAGACCTTGCCGGCCTGCAGTTCTCACCGCGCGCTGCCGCTACCGGTGCGCACGGCGTGTGTGGGCGTCTGCACCGTTGTCGACACAATCACTGCAGCACGCAGCGCGCAGCCTCGATCTGAGCCAAGGGCCTTTCCCGCCTCGGCGCGGTGGCGGCGACCGAGTGCAGCGGTGGCGGACGTGCAACGCGTCCGTAGCCTACGCTGACCACAGTTTCAACACCCCCTCGGGGCCCAGCGCAGCAGTGCCGACTGCCTCGCGCAGCCAGGGTGCGCGCGCACTCTGTTTCAAGAAGCTGGGGCGCAGGAGTGCCCCCAGATTCGCCGCGTTGCAGGAAGCACGAAAGCGGGGCGATGCCGTCTCACCTTCTCTGGCTCCTGGCCTCGTCCGTGACGGGGGTGCTTGCCTCGTTCATCTGCACGAACGAGATGGGCACCGAAAGAATGGGTACTCTTACAATGCACAACAACGGTTCCTGTTCATTTTGAACAGGACTCGCTGTCCGCGCCGCCGCGGCCTGTTTCCATTCGAGACGGGAGGCCGCCTGCCCAACAGCGGCCGCTGTCGGTTTGGGACAACATTTGCTGTTGGGCATTGTACCCATTTTTTCCGTACCCATTTCGGGCGTCCAAAGTTCCGGCAGGGTATTGCATGTATCCATTATCTGATTTCCTGGCGGATTCAGGACGCATACCCTCCTCCTCCTCCTCCCCCTCCTCCTCCCCCTCTTTCTCCTCCCCCCCTCCTCCTTGCTTCTCCCCAACGGCCCAGCTGGCTTTCAGACTGCGCATTCGCGGGCCCGCGATCGCGGCTCCAGCGTTACCGAGGCGTTTTTTTCCAGGAGCTCGCTGCAGAGCTGCGACGGACGCCCAGATTACTGTCAATACAGATCGCGGGCCTGACTTTTCCAGCGTGTCGTGAATTATAAATTATGATTGAGGTGCGGGGAGGGAGGGGGAGGGGGAGAAGTATGAGGATCCCGAAGGGGAGGACAGGTGGTCGGATGAGGAAACGCTCGGAACCATTCGTGGCCTCCACCCGTCGGAGTCGGAAACATCGCCTCTTGAATCCGAGCTCGAGCTCCCGTTCTGTCGGCTAGTGACAGACGTGTTGCCGAGTTCCTCTCCTGCGAGCACGGAACTCGCATTATTGTTGTACCGTATCCAAGCGGCCGTTTCAGACCCTTTGTGCCAGAAGCATGTATTATCCTATTCTTCCTTTCTTTCGTTCTCTCTCTCTCTCTCTCTCCCTCCTCGCCGCCTCCTTGCAAAACGCTAGAAGACTTCCCACATGGAGGAACAAGAGCGCTCATAATGGAGTACTATTAGTATTGTTAGTTCTGGTTAGGATTTCGAATAGTTGCGCGCTCTTTCCCTTGACCGCATGTGCTCCGTGTGCTAGCGTGCAGCACGTGCACCTTGTTTGAAATCCCGAAGCTCGGTTGTTCAATCTAATCATGCTCCATGGGTTTACACCCTGGTCGCACGTTTATTGATCGTGATGGTCTGAGCTGAGAGTCCCTTCGGCAGTAGCAGGACAAGTGCCAGCGCTCTTCTCTTGGCTCAGGATTCCCGCGTTCTCATCTCCTTCCTTCTTCGGTTGCTGTGCTACGCTTTGGTATTGATCCATTTCACGCCACTCTGTGCTCCAGGCCTTCGCGTGCAGCTCTCTGACGATTGCTGAGGGGATCGGCACCGATTGTTAGCCTGCGTTGCCTATCGATCAATTTTTTCCTCCGCGTTGGTTGCGCTGTGCGCTGCGGTAGATGACCCAGCCCACAGGTATCCCGCATGATGGGGAACACAATGTTCAGGCGATCGTCTCTGCACGTGATCGTATATTTCAGCTTTCCACCTTGTTTTTCCCTCGCGTTGGTTGCGCTGTGCGCTGCGGTAGTTGACCCAGCCCACAGGTATCCCGCATGATGGGGAACACAATGTTCAGGCGATCGTCTCTGCACGTGATCGTATATTTCAGCTTTCCACCCTGTTTTTCCCTCGCGTTGGTTGCGCTGTGCGCTGCGGTAGTTGACCCAGCCCACAGGTATCCCGCATAATGGGGAACACAATGTTCAGGCGATCGTCTCTGCACGTGATCGTATATTTCAGCTTTCCACCTTGTTTTTCCTGTCGCCGGCTGGCCAGACGCCATTTAATGCCCATCGCCGGCTGGGCAGAGGGCATGTAATGCAATTGTCACTTTTTGAATTTGAGTTCGGGTTCCCGATCTGTCGGCCAATGACAGACGTGCTGCCGAGGGCCTCTCTTTGAATGCGAGCACGTTTCTCGTTATACGTCATAGTTATACCGTGTCCAAGGGGCCGACGCGGAGACCCAAAAAAGAGTGGACATCACAAACACACATCGTCACGATTCGCGCCGACGCAGTCCGGGAATGCTTCGGTGTGGCTCGTTCCCAGACGGCGCCAGCGCGAATCGTGATGTAGACAGAGGGGCGTCGCGTAATGGGGGGCGATCGCTGGGGGGGGCGGCGATGGCCGCAGACAAGGGGCCCCTTGTGGCTGCCAAAGGGGCCCGTTTGAACCCCGAAAGGGCGCCTTCAGTGGCCCGAGGGGTGCACCGACTCCCCCCCCCCAAATTATCGCCCTCCCACTCAGCGACGCTCAGCCAGGAGGGGGGGAAGGGGGGGGGAAAAACGGATGATGATGATGAGGAGGAGGAGGAGGATGGGGACAGGGAGTATGAAGAGGATGAGGAGGATGAGGCGGAGGAGGAGGATCAGGAGGCGGAGGAGGAGTAGGAGGAGGAAGAGGAGGAGGAGGAGGAGGAGGAGGAGGAGGAGGGGGGGCTGGTCCCAGGCGTGATCGCGAATCGTGCAGCAGAGGGGTCGAGGCCCAGGGAGGGGGACCGCGCGACCGAGCGCAGCTCCCTGGCTGCCAGGCGCGTCTTGGAGGCCGGGGCCCCTGGCTGCGCCCGCGCCGAGACCGCCGCCGTCGCCGTCGCCGTCGCCGTCGCCGTCGTCGTCGTCGTCGTCGTCGTCGTCGTCGTCGTGAGCGAGGAGGCCGCGTCGTCGTCGTCTCGTTGTCGCCGTCGCCGTCGCCGTCGCCGTCGCCGTCGTCGTCGTCGTCGTCGTCGTCGTCGTCGTCGCGAGGAGGCCGCCGCGGGCGGCTGCGAGGCGGGCGGCGGCGAGGCGGAGGGCCGCGCCGCAGGCCCTCGGAGCCGCCGTCGTCGTCGTCGTCGTCGTCGTCGTCGTCGTCGTCGTCGTCGTCGTCGTCCCTCGGTGAGTTCTTCGGCGGCGGGCCGCGCGGGGGGGGGCGGCGGGGGCGGCAGCGGGCGGCCCGCCGCCGCCACCTCCCTGGGAAGGATCTGCAGATTTCTCTCCCGAGAACTAGTTGTTTGTGTGTGTGTGTTTTTGTTTTTTGTTTTTTGTTTCTTCGTTTTTGTTTGATGTCGAATTGTCGGTCCTTTTTGTCGATTGCCGATCTTTTTGTGATATCGTCGCCGCCACCGCCGCCGCCGCCGCCACCGTCGTCGTCGTCGTCGTCGTCGTCGTCGTCGTCGTCGTCCCTCGGTGAGTTCTTCGGCGGCGGGCGAGGGGTGGAAGCGAGAAGGAGAAACATCCCTCTTAGAAGGCGGCGGGTCTTCTGAGAAGCCCTCGCGCCTCCTCAGAAGTTTTTTGTGTCTTCGCGGAGAGCGCCGACGGCCTCTTGGAAGGATGGTGGACTTCCGAGCCTTTCTTGGGAACGGTATGCAGATTTGTTTCCCGATACATCGTTTTTTAGTGTCTTCATTTTTGTTTAATGTCGAGTCGTCGATCCTTTTTGTCGATTGCCGATCTTTTCGTGATATTGTCGATAGTCGATTGTCGTTTTTTTTCTTTGCGATATTCGTCTTGTCGGTATTTTATCTGAATTTTAGTATTTTCTTGATTATTTTCGGCACGGACGTGATGGGTACGGAAAGAATGGGTACAATGCCCAACAGCGGATCTGGTTCATTTTGAACAGGACTCGCTGTCCACGCCGCCGCGGCCTGTGTCCATGCGAGACAGAAGGCCGCCTGCCCAACAGCGGCCGCTGTTGGTTTGGGACAACATTTGCTGTTGGGCATAGTTTCCATTCTTTCCGTACCCATTTCGGGCGTCCAAATCTCAAGCAGTGGCGAAGCTTCCTGGCTTGCCAATCGCCCTACCGAACAGTGTGTCCACGAAGTGCTCTCAGAGCATCTCTGGCGGGGTCTGTCCTGTTTTGTCAGAGCGGGTTTAGGTTCTGAGAACACTGTCTTTGTTCTCAGAACATCCGTGCCACAACGTTGACGGCAGGCAGCGCATCTCTACATAATAGTGTTTTTGCTCGAACTCGCTGAGCAAGCAAGGATACAGCCAAGGTAGCAGAGTCTTGGCCGAGCACCAAAACATCATCGCCAGAGCGTGTGTGTTGCCCATTCCCTGTTTTTGTTCTCCGAGCATCCTTGGGTTCGAATGAACATGTCGTGGTAGGACTGTAGGAATGCCAGGACGGTTCGTCCCTGCGCAAACCTCAGGGAGTTCTCGGATCGCCCCGCCCGCCCCGCCAGTCCGTACGCGCGGCATCGCTCGGACGCGCGCGCGTTCTTCTCGGCGAGGGCCATCGAAAAGCATCGTGCCGACGACGGCGGCGACGACGACGTTGGCGTTGGCGTTGACGTTGGCGTTGGCGTTGGCGACGACGACGACGACAGCGACGACGACCATGATCCAGGACTTAGTGGGCCTTGGGAGCGGCAGGGCCGTTTTTCTGTGTTAGAACAAATTGTTCGAACAAGCGTCTCTCGAAAGTGGCAGCGGTGAAGCAACGGCGACCGACAGCGGCGACCGACAACGGCTGCGGGATCGAAGCCGGAACCGGAAATGGAAAAAACACGGCGACGGAACCGGCAGAAACGCGGCGACGAAACCGGCAATGAAACTACGAAACGGTAAACCACGGCCTTGTCGTTTCCAGGGCCCGCTAAGTCCTTGAATATCGTCGTGTTGTCGTCGCTGCCGTCGTCCTCGTCGTCGTCGTCGTTGTCGTCGTCGTCAACGTCAACGTCGTCGTCGACGCACTTCCGTCGTCGTCGCTGCCGTCGTCGTCGCTGCCGTCGTCGTCGCCGCCGCCGCCGCCGCCACCGTCGTCGTCGTCGTCGTCGTCGTCGTCGTCGTCGTCGTCGTCGTCGTCCCTCGGTGAGTTCTTCGGCGGCGGGCGAGGGGGGGAATGAGAGAAGGAGAAATCCCTCTTAGAAGGCGGCGGGACTTCTGAGAAGCCCTCGCGCCTCCTCAGAAGTTTTTTGTGTCTTCGCGGAGAGCTCAGACGGCCTCTTGGAAGGATGGTGGACTTCCGAGCCTTCCTTGGGAACGATATGCAGATTTGTTTCCCGATACATCGTTTTTGTTGTTATTGTTGTTGTTGTTGTTGTTGTTGTTGTTGTTGTTGTTGTTGTTGTTTTTTTTTTTTTTTTTTTTTTTTTTTTTTTTTTTTTTTTTTTTATATTTATTTTTGTTTTTTGTTTCTTCATTTTTGTTTAATGTCGAGTCGTCGATCATTTTTGTCGATTGCCGATCTTTTCGTGATATTGTCGATTGTCGATTGTCGTTTTTTCTTTGCGATATTCGACTTGTCTGCATTTTTTTCTGAATTTTGGTATGTTCTTGATTATTTTCGGCACGGACGAGATGGGTACGGAAAGAATGGGTACAATGCCCAGCAGCAGTTCCTGTTCATTTTGAAAAGGGCTCGTTGCCCACGCCGCCGCGGCCTGTGTCCATGCGAGACAGAAGGCCGCCTGCCCAACAGCGGCCGCTGTTGGTTTGGGACAACATTTGTTGTTGGGCATTGTCCCAATTTTTTCCGTGCCCATTTTCTTGGCATCGCTCGGACGTGTGCGTTTCTTTCTCGGCGAGGACCATCGAGGAGCATCCTGGATCACTTGGCGAAAAAGCCACACACGAACCCCGAAAAAAGCACAGGGAATGGACGTCCGAGGGATGGCCAGTTTCGGGCGTCCAAATATTTTTTGTTTCGTTTCTTTCGTCCAAATCTTTTGTTTCTTTGTTTCTTTCGTCCAAATATTTCGGGCGCCCAAATATTTTGTTTCTTTCGTCCAAATATTTCGGGCGTACAACTATTTTTTCGTTCTTCCGTCCAGGAGGCGCCTTCGGGGGGACGCGCCCGGCCCAGTGCCGCCGCTGCCTCGGCGGGAGGGCGGCGGGAGGCCCGCGGAGGGCCGCGGGCAAGCGGCGCGCGGGTGGCGGAGGCTCGGTGGAGGCGCGGCGGAGGGGGGCGGAGGTGCAGTGGGCATCCGTGCCAAGAAGCTCAGGAGGGGGAAGAAGCACACGGGCACAACTCATCGTCGATTCCCCATGACATGTGGGAAACTACAGTCAACGCGCATAGTAAGGACAAACGACTTTTTCAAGGGTGCCCTTGGGTCCTTGCCTGCCTCAGACTCTGCGGCCCGTCCCCAGCAATTTTCGCTGGCCAGAATACTTCAACTTCGGCCTCCAAGGGTCTTGCGTCCTTTCCACGCGTCCTTACTATACGTTTTCACTGTATGGGGCCTGGGGGGGCAGACGAACACCCGGAGAACATATGGGACAATAGGGGGGATCCCGTTATTTGTGCCTATTTATGTGTGTGTCCCTGGGCCCCTTCATCCAGGGTGCCTTGGGTTTCTTGGGTGTCGAGGGTTCTACAGTGGAGGGCGTGGCTCTCCCAGGCAAAACAAAAACGACGGACGTCCTGGGGTCTCGGGGTTGGGTTTCTCGTGGAAGGTTTCTCGTGGACTGGTTTCCGCTGTAGCACGTGCGCCCCCAAGAGATGGCACGCTTTTTTTGTCTCAGGGGCTCTCGAGCCCGCCACGTAGGAGTACTGGTGCTACGTGTCGGTGTGCTCGTGGCGAGCGAGAATACTGATGATGATGATGATGATGATGACGATGATGATGATGATGATGATGATGATGATGATGATGATGATGATGATGATGATGATGCTGATGCTGATGCTGATGCTGATGCTGATGCTGCTGCTGATGGTGATGATGATGATGATGATGATGATGAGGAGGAGGAGGAGGATGATGAGGAGGAGAAGGAGGAGGAGGAATAAGAGGAGTACTATTACTAATAAGAATACGAATGCGAATAATGGTTCTATGAAATTTACTAATAATGCATGGTAATACGAATATTACTAACACTACTATGAATAAGACTAGTAATCATAAGGATACTACGAATAAGACGGATACGACGAAAACGATAGTAAGAGTAATGCTACTACTAATAAGAATAAACATACGAAGAATACGAGTAACACTGGTACTACTAATAATACTAGTAATACTTACTAGGGATATTAGTTTTTAGGAATAAGGCGAAAACTAATCCTACTGTTACTACGAGCACTACTAATACTAAGAATGCGAATGCTAAACACAATGCTAATACGGCTAATCGTATTAATACTTATCATACCAGTAAGACGAATACAATAATACTACCACTAATACTAATAATGATGGTATGAAGAAGCATCCGAAAAAGAAGCGTAATACTAATACTAACAATAATAATAAACACGCTACCAAGAATCAAACTAATGATAATACGAATCATACTACGACTAATACTAAGAAGAGCAATACTACGACGACTAAGACTAAGAAGAGGAGGAGGAGGAGAATGAGGAGGAGGACGAGGGGGAACTGGAGGAGGAGTAGGAGGAGGAGGAGGAGGAGGAGGAGGAGGAGGAGGAGGAGGAGGAGGGAGGAGGGGGGAGGGGGAGGAGGGGGAAGGGGAGGGGGGGGGGAGGGGGAGTGGGAGGGGCAGGAGGAGGAGGAGGAGGAGGAGGGGATGGTGAGAACGAGGACCTCGCTGGGTTCTCGAGGCTCGTGGAGTTCTTTCTATCGTTTCGCTTGTTCTGCCAGCCCATGTAGGACGTGCCGCCCCGAACTTGCGGACAAGGGCGAGGCGGTTGGCCTGGCGTGGGTCGCGGATGGGTCGCGGCTCGCGGGTGTGTCGCGGGGTTGTTCGCGGTCGAGGACGACGACAACACCACCAACAAGAAACAACAAGTAGCGAACATCACAAGCAAGCGGACTCCGCGCTGTGGAATCTCATCTCAGCCACGCGCCCAGGGATCACGAATAACCGTTCGGCCCCTTCGTTCCGATCACAGGTGCGACGTGTTGGTGTGCTCGCGGTGAGCGAGAAGTCCTTCCTGTCTCCTGGGGGACTGAGCTTGTTTGTCGGGTCTGCGGCCTTGTTGCCGCCGTCGCCGCCCCGTCGCCGCCTCGTCGCCGCTCGCTGTCTGGGCTCGTTTGACAGCTCCGCCGCCTTGTTGCCGCCGTCGCCGCCCAGTCGCCGCAGAACGGATTGCAGCACATGGATTGAACCACGCAGGTTGCATATGAAAGAAACGAGGATGCGCCGCCACTCTGGAATTTTCGTCTCCCCCAGGGGTAGTACAATTGACATGTGATTCTGCCCCATCGTTCATTTGAATATGTTCCCCCCGTGCGCCAACAAACAAAGTGTACCCTCTTCCATGCGCTACGTCTGTGGCCATTTGGGCTCAAGCGCTCGGCCGTTTCAGAATGTTGGCTGGGCGCTGCAGCTGGCCCTTGGGCTTGCCTCTTCGGCGCCGCGCTGTGGCGGATACGGGGCGAGTGTCTCCATGGCGCCAGTGACGCCAGTTGTTGGGAGGAAGGAGGAAGGCAGATGGGGCCGATGCGGAAGGTTTCGGAGGACGGGCGAGGGCGACTGGCAACGCTCCGTGCGGGTCCTGGGGACGGGGGCCTGGCCGTCGGGTGAGCAGATCTCCCCTGTCGCCAAGCTCGGAGCCAGGCGGCGAGGAGTGGCAAAACATCCGCGAAGAGCACGTGGCCGCGAAAGTCAGGCCCGAAGCGAAGCTTACTCTGGTGGTCAGGGAGGCCGACGGTACGGCCAGGTTCCCGTGCGGTCACGTCATCGCGCACAATCCGGCCACGTGCATTGTTGCAAGGACGAGTGCGGCGTGGATTCTTACGTCGTCCAGCCTTATGAGGACGGCGAGACGCCATGCTTCCCCAGCCTCAGCTTGATCGTCGCGCGTGAGCACGTTGCCGAGGCCGTGTGGGGCGAGCCCCCGAAGAAGTTCGTTGACAGGATCCCGGGCCCTCGCGCCCGCGTAACTACGTGTGCTTCGTGTGCCAAGGGAACAAGCAACACAGCCACGCGGAGTGCAAGCTCAGGCCGGGTGCCTCCAGCCTGAAGGCCGAGTGGCTCAACCTGAGGAGCAAGCAGAAGAGTCGCCGACGCAGCATGCCAAGACCATCGAGCGCGCCATGGAAGCGGAGCTCGCCTAGCTCAGGGAGAGCATCATTGACTCCCAGTGGTGTTTCATTGATTTTAGCGTGCTCGTGTTCTGTGTCTTGGAAACCTCAAATATGGCCAAGGAGCCAGCCAATATTACGGCGAAGCGGCCCCAGAAAAGGGCGCCAACAACGCAGCCAACGAAGGCCCAGAAGGACTCGAAGATGCCCCGACATGGTCCCCATCGAGGTTCATCCCGGCCCAACTGCCCAGCATGGGCTCAAGACGGCTGCGAGACGACGCTAAGGGGTGCCCAGGTCGGCCCAGAGGGCCCAAGATGGCCGAAGACGGGGGCGCCATGACGGCCCAAGAGACTGCTTCAAAAGCGCTCAGGAGGAACTTGAGACGCCCCAGTAGGGCTTTCGCAGTTTTTGTTCGCACCTGGAATCGGGCGCAGAATCCTGGGGCTGCTCAGTGTCCTGTGCCCTTCAGTTTCTCCATGTCTCTGCATCAGCTCCTCGTCGTCCTCCGATCCGTTTGCTTCATTATTGACGCAAGTATCTTCAGTCAACACTTTGGAACGGCCGCTTGTGCTCATGTCTAGGCGTCAGCAGCGTGTCGTTCGACATATGCTTGTACACCATGATGCCATGTAATGAGTTCGGTTTTATCGACAAGTCTTTTCGCGACCGGTGCGGCGCCGTCTCGCGTGGCTGATCGAGTTGAAGCATGATGCCATTCACGCAGGCGGTCGTTTGTTCCTTGCACGCGCTGCTGGAAAACAATGTCGGTGAGTGAAAACAATGTCGGTGAGTGTGGAACATTCTGGCAGTTCTGTGCTGTTTGTAACCAAGTATGTGCCGTAAGGGGTTTCGGTCGGCCAATGGACGAAGAGGCCTGCGGTGCAGGATCCAGTTTGTTTGGCCCTTCCCAGATGGGGGAGGGGCAAGGGCGAAGGGGAGGGTGAACGGAGGTCAGGAAAGGGGGATGAGGAGTATAGGGGAGGAGAAGGGTATTTTGAGGGCATTTGAGAGAAGACGGAGTGGAGGAGCTTCAGGGGGAGAAAAAGGGGTGGAACCTAATCGCGCGCGTAGCGCGTGCGTGGTTCTAGTTTCATTTGGTGGTCCGCCCGCCCGACCAGCATCATTGGCGCTTAACAGAGAATGCAGGTTGCATGTTATGTCCCGCCCGCCTGACCGGTCCACTAGCTCGTCGTTGTCGTGGTCGTCGTCGTCGTCGTCGCCGTCGCCGGCGCCGGCGCCGGCGCCGGCGCCGTCGCAATCGTCGTCGTCGTCGTCGTCGTCGTCGTCGTCGCTGCCGGTAGGAGGGGCCCCCCCCTTTCTTTTCGGCGCCCTTCCAAAGGGGAAAGGGGGAGGGGGGCAAGGCCCTTCCTTCCCGTGTTCCCTTCGAGAGGAGGGTTTTTTTTTGGGGGGGGTGCCCATTTTTGGGTGCCCGCCCCCCTCCTCGGTTTGGTTCGGGGGGATGGGGTGGGGCAGACGTTTTCAAGCCAAGTGCCCGTGAAACGCGAAATTGGTTTTGCCCGAAGAGGTGCCGACAGTGCACTCATTTGCCCGCGCGCCCTGCCGGAAACCTGCCTCGGTGACGACAGTAGTGCCCAGGCGCCGCGTCATGGGTTGGTGCATGGCCTTTGTTCTTGAGTGATATGATCTTTACTTCGTCAAAGGTTCTCTGGAGACCAGCCCCCCCCCCGTCATCGGGTCGGAGGAAAAGCGGGACTGGGCTTGGTGGGGGGGGTACGGAAAGGGGGCTTGGGATTGTGGGGGGCCGTATTCGCATCGGAGCCTCCTGCGCGGGGCGGACTGTCCAGACGTATCTCGCACGTGAGCCCCCAGTAAATCGGAGGTTGATCGACCTCTTACCCTGACGCGTGGATTAGCGAATTGGCCGTTTTTGGTTCGCGAGAGGGCGTCGCGGCCGTCACTTTTGCGGGTCCAGGTCCGTCGGCTTCGGTCCTGGGCCGTTTTCACTCAAGGGTGGTTTGCTAAAAGGAATCCTGGCCACCGCCGAGAAAAGGCCTTTTGCATGTCCCGATTCCCTCCCAATTTTCCCCCAGCGTACACATCGACGCCCCGGCAGCCCTTGGGGCCACCCCCGCATCCAGGCCGCCTTGCGTGGAGCTTGCTCGCCACACCTCGCGCAGCAGCCACCAGGAGCGGCCCGCTGTCACGGCTGCCTCCCGCTTCCCGTCCACCGCCAGTGAGCCAGCTCGCCTGCTGGTGAGCCGGGCTTTGTGTCCTGCCCCCTCGGGGGGCCTCCTTTGAGCTTCTTTGTCTTCTTCCCTCACCAGAGCCGCAACGACACTGTGGGCCACTTGGCCAGCGCGGTGGCCCGGCCAGCAGGTGGGTCCCTGGCACCGTGGTGATGGTTGTGGTCCGTTGCCGACCGAGCGATTTTTTGCCGCGAGCCGCCAGCAGCAAGAGAAGGAGGATGACGAGGGCAGTTCGTGGAGGATGACGAGTCCCATCCTCCTCCTCCTCCTCCTCCTCCTCCTCCTCCTCCTCCTCCTCCTCCTCCTCCTCCTCCTCCTCCTCCTCCCCCTCCTCGTCGTCCCCCTCCTCGTCCTCCTCCTCCTCCTCCTCCTCCTCCTCCTCCATTGCCTTCTTCTCCTCCTCCTCCTCCTCCTCTCTAGGTTTCCCGAGATCCCAGGAGGCAGAGGAGGTCACGGAGGTGGAGGTGGAGGTGGAGGAGTCGGGCGTCGGAGAAAGTGGAGGAGGAGGTGGAGGAGGAGGAGGAGGGTGGGGACTGCTATTCCTTCTCTCTCCTCCCTTGTCTTTCTCATCTTCCCACATCCGTGGGAGCAGGCGTGTCACGCGGATCGCTGACGACGCGGCCGAGCTTTTGCAGTGGAAAGTTCCAGGCGCCAGTCCGCGGTCTGAACCGCCTCGTCGTCTCCGTCATCGTCGTCGTCGTCGTCGCTGTCGTTTATCTCGTCTTCCTCGTTACTCTTGCCCCTCCTTCTCGTCGTCCTCACTGCCCCTCCTCGTCGTCCTCACTCCTCGTCCTCGTCAAATTCGATCTTGCTGCTGCTCCTCCTCGTCCTCCCCACTTCAGTTCACCATGATGAGTCCGCGCACCAAATGGCGACCTATACGACCACCCACAGTATTGGACGACCGCACCTGAATTCGCATCAAGTGTGTAGTGTCTAACAATCGGTGCATTGTATCGCCTACAAAGTCGGAATGCGTAGTTTCGCAAATCAGTTTCCGCGTCTGATCGGCTATGTGTGATATGTTTGAACATGGGGGCAGGTATTGCAGAGTTACCATTGCCGCGCTGCACCACCTACCCTATCTGGCCAGATCTTGCGCACACGCAGATGCCAATGCCATCGGTGTCTTCGACGGGAGAAATAACGCCGATCCGTCCCCATCCCCTTGTTGTCTCCGTGATAACCTAACCTCCTCTTTCGTCCTCTCGATCATCCTTTGCCCTTTCATCGTGCACTATTTCTTTGTAACTGTCTGCTCTGTTCGGCCGTCTTCTCTACAACCGTACCTCTGCCGTTCTATTGTTTCCCAGTCCAGCAACACTTCGTTCCCACTACTTGAACATGAACATTCTGAGGTTGAACCTTGGTTGCAGTGCCCTTCCCACTTCTTGCGATCAAAACAACGCTGATGGGAGATCATGCCATGCCAGCCCCCGAGGGGTTCCACCTCCTCGTCTCCCCCCTGCTATATGCTCCTCCCTCCTAGGGAGGTGGGGGAGAAGGGGTCACTGAGGGGGCGGTACGGTGACCCTTCCTGCAGGCGTTCGTCAATTGCGGATGCTGCGTCTGCCCCACCCACCCCATGGGGTCTTGGGGTTTGAAGTGACAGCGGAGAGCGTACGATTCGGGTCTCCAACAAACCGACAAGAAGGACACAGCGAGCGTGGGCGTCTCGTCGGCGAAGGCGCCAGAGCAGAGGAACACTGGTTGCTGCTGGCACTGCTTCGATTTGACGTGGCAGCTATTCTGGCTTGGAGTCGCCCGTGCCCTTCGTCGACGTTGCCACTGTTCCCTGTGTGACCAGTCCTTGCGTTGAACGCTTTTTTTCGCGTGCGATCACGAAATCCGCCAGAGGGCACGCCGCCCGACTGTCTGCAAACCCTAGGGCCAGGACAGCGTGCGATCAACATTCGGGGCTTCGCCCGGGCCTTCCCTGCCCGAGCCCCGCCCTGAGATGGATGCTCTCTCCGGCGCTGTGCCTGCAACATCAGATGGCACCGTCGCCCTCGTCGGGCTCGGGCCTGCTCCACTCAAAGCTGCGGAGAGGAGGGGGTGCGAGCAGGTGCAAGAAGCAGGGGCACGCATTGAGTGAACGCCCCCCTCTGTGGGCCCCCTCGCTGTGGGCGCAGCTGGGGGCCGCGCCCCTGGCGCCCATCGGGGGGCGCTCCGCGCTGCCCTGCGGCCGAAGCGCGCGCGCATGGGCTCTCCCTTTTGGGGGGTCGCGCCCCGTGGCCAGCGCGCCCTGTGTGGGGTCGTGCGGTCTTTTCCCGGGCGCCCTCTCGCTCTCACCTCGTGTTCCTCCGTCCTCCTCAGGGGCAGCGATGCAGTGTGGGCCCGTGCCAAGAAGCACCCTGCTTGCCTCCAGGGTGCCCCGGGTTTCTTGGGCCTCGCAGGTTTTGCGGCGGAGAGCGCGGCGCCCCCGCGCCAAAGACCAGTGGGCGTCCTGGGGTCCCAGGGTTGGGTTTCTTGTGGAAGGTTTCTTGTGGACTAGCCTCCACTGTAGGGTGGGGATGGGCACATGGGGGGATGTGCATCGACCCCCAATCGCCTGTTGATCGCCGATAGGGGCCCGACAGCCCCAACCTGCCCAGGAGCGTGCGGATCCACTACCAGGGGCCCATCGCCGATCTTTCGGCGATGCACCGCCGATTCCAGGTCGGTGTTTCCTCCCCTGTCCCTATTCCCCCTGCTATCGTTACCCCGAGACGAAGGAGGAGGAGGAGGAGGAGGAGGAGGAGGAGGAGGAGGAGGAGGAGGCGGAGGCGGAGGCGGAGGCGGCGGCGGCGGCGGCGGCGGCGGCGTGCGTGCCCACCGCAGCGGGCCACGTGCCGTGCCATCTCCGCGCGTCCCATGGGCGCCGCTGGACCCTCCGAGGGAGACCAACGTCAGACCGCTGCAAGTCCCCGCTGCCGTTCCAAGGGGGGGCGGGGCCCACCGCGGCCTCCTCCTCCTCCTCCTCCACCTCCTCCCGCCCCCTCCCCCTCCTCCTCCTCCCCCTCCCCCTCCCCCTCCTCCTCCTCGTCGTCCTCCTCCTCCTCCTCCTTCTCCTCCTCCTCCCGAACGGGCGGTGCAGGAGGGGGGGGAGGAGAACGGGAGCGCGGGCCCTCGCAACAACGTCGCGCGCCTTTCGGACAGAAGCGCGGCGAACGCAACCAGCTCCACCGCGCGGTAACTCCGACGGCGGAGCCCGTGCCACCCACGCGCCAGATTTGCAATCGGCCGGAGAGGGATCTTCGCACCTCACGCAGACAAGCAGGCCGTAATCACCAAAGCGTGGGTGATTCGGGGCGGGGGCTCTGAGAGAGGGGTCAGTGCGAATGGTGGTCAGCCAGAGCGCCGGATTTTGCAGGATCCTGCAGATCCAGGGGGGCGCTGACCCGGGCTTAGGTGCAGGATCCTGCAGGAATTTCAGGATCTTGCAAGATTCCGCAAGGCTGACCCGGGTTTGGATTGAACCGGGTCAGTAGATCCCCGAGAGATCCATCGGGCGTTTGGGCTGCTCGAGGAAAACCTCAGCTCGGGCGTCTCTTGTCTGGTTCCCTGGTGTCGGTACCCTCGGCCGAGCCACACCAACGGTGGAACAGATGGTCAGGGCCATGGCGTAACTTTCACACTGGATCTGCGGGGCAACCCGAGGCGCACCACATGTCGCAAGTTACACCTCGACCTATGGCGCCATCTCTCGACATGCTGCCTATACTTATTGCACACCCCGTGACGCAACTTGCGGCGCAATGCCTGCGTGATCTCCCGCGGTGCCACCAGCAGCGCAGCCTTCTGCTTAACTTATGGTTCGCCTCGTTGGAACCTTTGGGGTTGTTTCTCTTCTCGGTGCTACCAGGGTTTATTGGTATTCCATATGAATGTGCGTGGAGTTTTGCTTTGTGTTGGTAGCCGCCTCGCTGACGCTCCGCTGCCGCCCAGTTTGGGGGGTCTGTCGAGGTCTCGCCGCGTCGCCGCCCGTTGTCGGCTCGTCGCCGCCAATTGGGGAGGATCCGTCGAGGTATCGCTGCGTTGCCGCCCGTTGGTGCCCCGTGGCCGCTTCATCGCAGCCCACTTGGGGGGGTCAATCGAAGTCTCGCCGCGTCGGCGCCCGATGCCGCCTCCCAGCCGCCCACCGCGTGGGTGGGTTCCGGTTGGACCACATAGCCTACACGACACCGCTCGCGCCTCATAGTTCATACTACATAGCTTAAGCCACGTTGATTGCATCGCACAGCTGGCACATCCGCAATGCAACAGCCTATTGTGCTAGGTACACGCTGGCTCACAACGTGCAACATAGAGCAGCGCGCATGAGGGCAACATTACCGCAATAACGACGTGGAACAACAACGCGATGCGTCGAAACCTAGCACATGCAATTGAACACCGTGGTCAACCAGAGACCAGCCAATCTTGACAGTCCGCACATTCGGGAGCACGTCTACAAACAAACCACTTCACCAGGGAAAACCGACAACGCTTGCAGCACATCCAGTTCGTTCCGAGAACCTGCTGGCAACGGGCGGCGGGCGACGCGGCGAGACCTCAACGCCCCCCCCCCCACGTAGGCGGTAACGTGGCGGCAACAGGCGGCGACGCGGCGATACCCGGAGGAACCTCCCGAAAGGGGGCGGCAACGGAGCGGCAGCGAGTCAGCAACAGGCGGCCGCGCGGTGAGATTTCGATTGGCCCGCCGAAGTGAGCGGCCACGAGTCGGCAACGTGCGGCGACGCGGCGAGGCCTCGACGACCCCCCCCCTTCCACGGGGCGGCAATGGGCTTCGACGTGGCGAGATTTCGACGGGTCCATCCCGAGCGGGCCGGTGGCCGCCAGGCGGCAGCGCACGGCGGCTCGGCGGGGGGCTCGACGCAGCCCCGCCACGTGGGCGACGACGGGGCGGCAACGAGGCGGCAGCGGGCGGCGACGCGGCGAGGCCTCGACGGATCCCCCCCGCCCAGGCTGTCGGCCGCGAGGCGAGGCGGCGACGGGCCACGACGCGGCGAGGCGTCGACGCACCCCCCGCCGGGCGGCGGCAGCGAGGCGGCAGCGGGTTGGCGACGCGGCGAGATCTCGGCGGCCCCCCCCCGCCCGCCCCGAGTGGGCGGCGACGGAGCGGCAGCGGGGCGGCAGCGCGTGGGCGACGGGGCGGGCCCGGTGCGACGGGGCGGCCACGGGGCGACCACGGGCGGCGGCGCGGCGGGGCCTCGGCGGACCTTGCCCCGGCCAGTTGGGCGGCGATGCAGCGGCAGCCAGCGGCCGCGCGACGAGACCTTTATGTCTCCAAGACGGCCCAAGGGGCCTCCAACGAGGACCCGAAGAGATCAAAATCGCTGATTTCCCTTAGGTGTCTGACAGATGTTGACATTTGCTCTTTTTCTGCATTCCGACGGCTCAAGACGGGGCGGCAGCGTTGCGGCAGCTGGGCGGCGACGCGTGGCGTGGCGGCGGAGTTTCGATGGGCAGCTTCCCCCCCCAAGTTGGTGGCGACGAGGCGGCAGCGGGCGGCGACGCAGCGAGGCCTCGACGAACCATCGCCCCACGTGGGCGGCAGCGAGGCGGCAGCGGTGGGGCGGCGGCGGGTTTGGGCGGCGACAGAACAATCCGCGACGTGCCCATCCAGTTCCCGAGGAAACGACATGCGACCCGTTATGACATGAAGTTGTCGTTCGGGGAACGTACAGCGAGATGGCCATTGCCAAGAGGGTCAGTTCAAACGAAAGACTGCGTTGCGAAAGTGAGCCAGGTATATGCTGTCGTCGCGAAGCGGCAGCGGCATTAAGGTACGGCCTCAGACTCCCTTCCCACCTCCCCCTCTTTGATCATCCCCATGTTGTATCTTTCCCACTATACCCTCCCCATTCCGCTTTCCTGTTTCCTTTCTCTCCTCTGGTCTCCTATTCATCCCACGCCGACCCCCTTCGGAGGGGTCCAGGGCGGATGTTTCACAAGGGAAGGCTGGGAGCTTAGGGGGCTTGGGGTTTGTGTTCGTATCTGTTCGTGTTGTGTGTGTGTGTGTGCGTATGTGCGCGTTCGTGTGTATGTGTGTGTGTGTGTGTGTGTGTATGTTCGGGCGGGAGGTAGGGAGAGGTGCAGAATGCGAATGCGAATGAGGATGCGTAGGGGGAGTGCGATGGCGAGGACGGTGGCCTGACTGAGGAGGATAAAGAGGAGGAGCAGGGGAAACATGCGGGAAGGAGGAATGACGAAAGGGAGGCGGGGAAAGGCATTTGGAACGAGGAAGGCAAGTGAGGATGAGCAGAACACGAGGCATACTAAGAGGACGATACTGATCATACGGATGATGGTGAGGATGAGGATGAGGATGATGCTGAGGGTGCG
Organism: Prorocentrum cordatum; assembly: GCA_963575745.1. Classification (NCBI taxonomy): domain Eukaryota; class Dinophyceae; order Prorocentrales; family Prorocentraceae; genus Prorocentrum; species Prorocentrum cordatum. The sequence goes on from CAUYUJ010017951.1 coordinate 108,455, forward strand.
GATGGGGATTGATGATGATGCTGATGCGGATGCTGATCATGTTGATGATGCTGACGATGACGCTGGTGATGATGCTGATCATGACATGACTATTATGATGATGATGGTGATGATGATGATAATGATGATGATGATGATGATGATGATGATGATGGAGACGATGGTGAGGTCGATGAGGATGATGCTGATTCTGATGTTGTTGCTGTTGTTCTTGATGATGGCAATGGCGACGATGATTCTGATGATGATGGAGGTGACGATGAGGGCACTGATGGTGATGCTGATGATGCTACTGATGATGCTGATGATGAGGATACGGATGATGCTGACGATGACGACGATGATGATGCTGCTGATTATGATGCGGATGATGAGCGTGATTATGATCATGCTGATCATGGTGAAACTGATGCTGTTGCTGATGATACGGATGATGATGACGATGCTGCTGCTGATGATGTTGATACTGCTGATGATGATGCAATTGATGACTGACGATGATGGTTATGATCATTGTGATGCTGCTTATGCAGATGCTGATGATGATGATCAAGACGCTGATGATGAGGATGATGATGCTGCTGCTGGCAACGTTGATTATGGATGATGACGCTGCTGCTGCTGATGATACTCATGTTGCTGCCGATGATGCTGAAGAGGAGGAGGAGGAGGAGTAGGAGAAGGCGGATGCCGATGATGATGGTAATGATGATGCTGCTGATGATGCTGATGATGCTTATGATGGTTATGCTTATGTGTGTGATGATGCTGATGATGACGACGACGGTGACGGTGGTGCTGCTGCTGATGATGCTGATAAATATGATGCTGATGCTGTTGATGATGCCGATGATGCTGATGATGATGCTGATGATCATGCTTATGCTCATGATTATAACGATGATGTTGATGATGATGTTGATGCTGATGATGGTGGTGGTGATGATGATGCTGCTGCTGATGATGATGCTGATGATGATGATGCTGATGCTGATGCTGATGCCGATGATGATGATGATGACGATGACGATGACGATGATGATGCTGATGATGATGATGCTGATGATGATGATGCTGATGATGCTGCTGCTGCTGATGATGATGATGATGATGATGATGATGATGATGATGAGCAGGAGGAGGAGGAGGAGGAGGAGGAGGAGGAGGAGGAGGAGGAGGGAAGGGATTAACTGGAGGACGTGATTGGCGGAGGAGGATGACGACGAGTATTAGGATGAGTAAACGACGAGGACGGTGAGGACGGAGCGCGAGTAGGGAAGAGAACGAGGATGATGATGTGGATGATGATGATGATGATGATGATGATGATGATGATGATGATGATGATGATGATGATGATGATGATGATGATGATGATGATGATGATGATGATGATGATGATGATGATGATGATGATGATGATGATGATGATGATGATGATGATGATGATGATGATGATGATGATGATGATGATGATGAGGAGGAGGAGGAGGAGGAGGAGGAGGAGGAGGAGGAGGAGGAGGAGGCGGAGAATGAGGAGGAGGAAGGAGGAGGATGAGGAGGAGGAGGAGGACGGGCAGAACGGCGAGTAGTCCCCCCCTGTCCGCGACCGCCCTCGCGAGGACGCCTGGCGAGAGAGGGCTCGCCAGCGGCGCCTGCCGATGATCTCGGAGGCCCCGCTGCCCGCCCGCCTCCGTGAAAATCTCCTCCCAGACCATCGATCCCGGACCGATGATCGAGGGGGGGAGCTTCTCGGGGATCGGAGGGGAGGGTGGACGATCGAGATCGAAGGTGGGTCGAGGATCGGGGAGGAGATTTTCGAGGATCCAGGCAGGGGAGGTGGTTCTGGGATCGAGGATCGAGGGCTAGGAGGGGATCTATCCAGAACCACCGCCTGCGGGCTCGGCCTTCGGGGACCTCGACAGGCGGTTGACATGGATGCGTTTGCCCCCCCCCCCCCCCCGAGGGCCCGCATCCGTGAGCGACCGCTTCCTGTGGCCGCCTGGAGCCTCGCCCATTTTGGATGCAGCGTGGGGATTCGGGCCCCGCCCTCCTCTTCCTCGCCCATTTTGGACGCAGCGTGGGGATTCGAGCCTCTTCTCCCTACAACTTGGGGGGGGGGCTCGAGCCCCCCCACTCCCTCCTATCGAGCCCCCCCCCCCCTCCTAACAGCTCCCCGCCCGTGCTCGCGTGCTCGCCGCCCGCCGTCGGCAAGCGACGGCAGAACGGCGGTGGCCGACGCCCGCAAACAACGACGACGACGTCGACGACGACGACGTCGACGACGACGTCGACCACGACGACGTCGGCCACGACGACGACGACCACGACGACGTCGACCACGACGACGTCGACCACGACGACGACGACGTCGACGACGATGACGTCGTCCACGACGACCACGACCACGATGACGTCGACCACGACGACGTCGACCACGACGACGACGACGACCACGACGACGACGACCACGACGACGTCGGCCACGACGTCGTCGACCACGACGACGACGACTACGACGACGACGTCGACGACGACGACGACGGTGGCGGCGGCGACGACTACGATGACGACGACGACGACGATTACGACCACGACCCCCCCGTAATTACCCCCTTTTCGCCGCTGTCGAACGACGAAGCCAGACGCCGGCGCAGGCAAACAACGTCGGCGACGACGACGACGACGTTTTTGCATGGCAGCTCGATTACGTTCCATCTTTCATTGTCCCGCCCGCCCGCGTCGACCCCCGCCCGTTAGGGTCCGCCCGCTTAACCCGACCCGCCCGTTAGAGTCTGTCCGCCCGACCAGACCCGCCCGTTAGGGTCTGCCCGCCCGAGCCGACCCACCCGTCAGTGTCCGCCCGTTCACCCGCCCGCCTGCGTCATTGTCGTCATCGGTCGTCGTTTGTCGTCGTTGTCGTCGTCGTCGTCGTCGTCGTCGACGTTGTTGTCGTCGTTCGTCGTCGTTGGTCGTCGTCAGCCGGCGCTCGCCGACTTCGCTTTCCGGCGGCGAGAAAGGAGGGTCGAGGGGTTGTCGTCATTGTCATTGTCATTGTCTTCGTGGTTGTCGTTGTCGTCTTCGCTAAAATCCATGTCCTGGTCCTCGTCCTCGTCGTCGTTGGTCGTCGTTCGCAGGCTCCCGCCGTCGTCGTTTGCCGGTGGCGAGACAAGTGGGGGGTTCGACTTGCTCCCCCGGATTCCATGTGGGACAAGGTGGGGGGTTCGAACTCCCCGACCGTTGATCTAAAGGGGAAAGGGGTTGGGACGGAGTCAAGTTAGTCAGCTCGAACGAGCCAGAGGGCTCCGTCAACTCCCACCCGCCCTCCCACAGCATAAGAAGCAAGTGCGTCGCGTCCGACGCCTGTCGCTCATCTTATTTCGTTCAGCGCGCGACATGAACTGCGCCCTACTCCTGCCGTGTACTGAGCAATGTCGACGAGAAACAAGGCCGCGCGCGATGTACGCCGCGCCCCGCTCCGACCTCTAATGTTGCATCGTCGGCGACAACATGTCCAGCGCGCGAAGTGCGCCGCGTCTCATTCCAGCCACGCGCGCCGGCGTCGAACCGCACTTGCTTGAGGCATTCTGACTTGGCGCCCGCCCAGCTCCTCAACCCGACGGGCCGCAGCGTCGACGACAAGAAAGTCTATGTTGACGAGCAGGCGTCCCCGCGCGATGTGCGCCGCGCCCCATTCCCGCTGCGCGATTCGCAGCGCCGACGAGGAGAACGTAAATGTTAATAAGAAAAGCGTCGACGTTGGGGTGTTTTTTCGCAGGTAGGACGGGGGGTCCCGCGTAGGGTTGGCCAGGCGTCCGCGCTCGATGCGCGGCGCGTCCCATTCCTGCTGCACTTATCGCAGCGTCGACGACAAGAAAGTCTATGTTGGCGAGCGAACTGTTGATTGTGTCTTGTTGTTTGATGGGTATGACGCGACCACCCGCTTAGGGTTACCCGAACGATGTTCAATCCGTCTTTTTCCTGCTACACTTTTCGCAACTCGACGACATGCGGTCGATAGGCAAATTGAGTTTGTGATGTTTTTTTTTGGCAATCGGCTAGGTGGGGATGTGGGGGTGTTTAATCATAGGAAGTAAGGATGGGGGAAAAAAGGGTATGGCCCCCCTTGGCGGGCGGGATGTCTGGAGGGGGCGGGATTGGGAATCCTCCCGTCTCCGAGGGTGTCGTTGGATGCTGCCGAGCCAGGCGTTCCTGAAGCGCGTTCCCTCGAATCGAGCCCCGTCCACCGCTTGCCGATATCCACAAGACCGATCCCCGAGGCGAGGTTCATGGAGACTCGCCGCCTCGGAATCGAGCGTGGGGGAAGAGGTTTTCGAGGATCGGGGAGGAGGTTCGAGGATTGAGGTCGAATGATCAGAGGCTAGAGACGGGGAAAGAACGCGGAGGGGAGTGAAGAGGAGGAGGAGGAGGACAAGGGAGAGGAGGAGGAGGAGGAGGAGGAGGAGGAGGAGGAGGAGGAGGGGAGGAGGAGGAGGAGGAGGAGGAGGAGGAGGAGGGAGGAGGAGGAGGAGGAGGTGGAGGAGGAGGAGGAGGAGGAGTAGGAGGAGGAGGAGGAGGAGGAGGAGGAGGAGGAGGAGGAGGAGGGGAGGAGGAGGAGGAGGAGGAGGAGGAGGAGGAGGAGGAGGGAGGAGGAGGATGGAGGAGGAGGAGGAGGAGGAGGAGGAGGAGGAGGAGGAGGAGGAGGAGGAAGGAGGAGGAGGAGGAGGAGGAGGAGGAGGAGGAGGAGGAGGAGGAGGAGGGAGGAGGAGGAGCGAGGAGGAGGAGGAGGAGGAGGAGGAGGAAGATGATGCCGGGACCGCGCAAGCCCACAGTGCGTGAGGAGGCGGGGAAGAGGAGGGGGAAGATGTAGAGGAGGGGTGGGCCCGGAGTGAGGGCGGAGGAGGATGCGTGCAGAGGCCCGCTGCCGCCGCCGTCATCCCTCGTCGTCCGTCGCTATCGTCGTGTGTGTCTGTCGTCCGTCGTCGTCTGTGTTCGTCCGTGGTAGTCAGTCGTCCGTCGTCGCCGTCGTATTCGTCGTCGTCGTCGATTTGTCATCGGTTTGTCGTCGTTTCGTCATCGTCGTCGTCGTCGTTATCGTCGTCGTCGTCGTCGTCGTCGCCGTCTCCGCCGTTCGTTGCCTGTTTTCGTTGCCATCTTCTTGATCGCCGTCAGGTGCTCGACCATCTAAGGTCGAGGCGATTCGGATGTTGTTGGCCCTCTACGGGCCTTCGGGGGTACCCTCGACGCCACGGCTGGATTTGCTTCTTGGAATTCTCCACCACTCGCGTATCCTCACCAGCCCATCGAGGAACGATCGCCAGGCGAGTTGCCCAGACCACAGAGGTCAGACAGCCATCAAACCTGCCCACGCGTCCCACCTCACCCTGCGTTCAACCTTATCGTGCTCCCCTATCCCTGCTTTCGACCAGTCCCAGCCCCCCATTCACCCTCCTTCCAACCTTTTCCTGCTGCTCCTCCCTCTCCTACTCATCCTTGTTCTCCTTGTTATCCTATTCGTCCTCATCGTTCTTTCTCTCTCCCTGCCTCCTTCTCTCCTACTCCTCCGTCCGTCCATTCCTCCCCCTCTCACCTCACCCTCCCTTCATCCCTTTCGTCCTCCACCACCGCCTCATTAAAGCGACCACCGCGTCAGCGCGGCAGTGCTAACATCTTAGCCAAGAAGCCTCGGAAGCAACCGCATTGATTTCCTTGTTCGGTTTCAATGTTTCTCGCTTCCTAAAGCCTCGCTGAAGGCCTCTCCGGGCGTGTATTCGATGCTTCTCGAGGCCTCTCTGTTTTGGGAGCTTGTTGGTCAGGATTTGGCTAGTCTTCGGACATGCTGCAGTCGTCGTGTGGCGATTTTGTGCCACTCTTGGATCTTGTAGTGGCGAAATTCGAACCTGCGGGGGGGCGGACGATTGCCCGACCCTTCTTGCGACAATGAGGCGATCTCAAACATGGGTCAAGGGGGCGTGGATTAGCGACGGGCCCCGTTTCCATGGGAAATCCAGAATCGCCGCCGCCGAGCGAGGCGGCACTGGCCGCATTCTGGGGAGGGCACCTCCCCCGATGCATGGATTTGGCGACAGCGCGCCAAATCCATGGATCGCTAATCTTAAGTCGGGCATGTCACTCCACAGGAGGAATATTCAAAACTAGTAAGAGAATAGTCCGGGTACCATTTTTCGATCGTTTTTTGTTTCTTTGGATATTTTTTATTTTTTGTTTTCGCTCCAAAATCCGCCTGTAGGAGGACCTGCCCGACCTAACGCTAATCCATGTTTGCGCGCCCCCGAAATGAGGGGACGACGAGTGCACACCAGCCGGCCAAAACAGCTGCGTCGCGGGCGCGGCGGCAGCTTCTCGCAAGGCCCTTCTCGCCGTGCGGTCGCCCACCTGCCCCCCGCAGATTTTTCCGCGCGGGGCACACCCAGTGAGGACGAGCGGCTCGGCAGGGCTACCCTCAAGTCGGGCACGTCCCCCTACAGGAGGAATTATTTTAAGAAGTGTGCCAGAATAGTACGGGAGCGATGTTCCACAATTTCTGATTGTCCCGATTTGTTTATGATAATGTTTGACAATCTTTGAGCATCATTTGACTATTCTTATTCTTTCCTTCAAAATCCCCCAGTAGGAGAACACGCCCGGTCTAACACACCAGTGGGGACGAGCGACTTTCTAGGGCTACCCCTGTATCCTTGCCCCTTCGGCCCATCCGTGGTAACTTTTGGTGGCCAGCCTCGTTCAACAAAAACTGTAACATGGCCTTCCAAGGCCCCTGCATTCCTCCCGCGCATCCTTGTTATACGGCTTGACTGCAGTGGCCAGCTGGTTAATTGGTTTTGTGGCTGGTTTGCTGGACATTTGACTGATTGCGCCTTTGTGCAGACGACGCTCTGCTGCGCAAGCTCGGCTCAAAAGAAAGCTCAGGGTCTCTGGCACCACGTCTTACGATTCTGATATTCCATGTCGACTGTTGCGCTGCCGATTCTATTGGTATTGTCCGCCATTTTGAATCGTGTCGATGCAGGGGCGTTGGTGCGGACAGAGCGCCAGCACCACATCATTGCCTCAGTCACTGCCACTGGGGTGGATGTGCGTGATCCTCATGTCTCTGGATGGACTGATGGTTCGGAGCCGAGAATGATTGAAAGGTATCGAAGAAATAATACAGGCGTAGGGGGTCTGCGTGGCAACATGCCTTCTGCTGAGAGCCCACATTGTGCGGCAGATACACCCCGCGTGTACATGTACCGATTGCCTGCCGAACTCAGGGGTGATCTTGATATATGCAAAGAGGCGGCCACTGATACAAGTGTAGAGTTTCCAGGGGGTCTCCTGCAAGGGTCGACCGATGCGAGTGCCCCGTTTCCTTCTGCTCAAGGATCGCATGGATGCTGGGATCACACAAACTTTCTCTTTGAGTTGAAGTTGTGGTCAGATCTGCATGGGATGAACATGACTAACAACCCTGAGGACGCCGACCTCTTTTTGGTGCCAGCCTTCCTTGTGGAGATGTACCTTCACAATCGTCGTGGGCGTCATTGCGATTTTTGCAAGAGACGCGATAGTGCGATCGTTGACTTTCTACGTTCGATTGGGCCCTACTGGGATCGCTTCTCTGGAACGGACCACCTGGTGACCAGCCTCCGCTGCACGAAGCTCCCTTCCAGCACGCACTTCGACGATGCATTTCCGAACATGTGGGGGCACACCATGAGAGCGTGCCTGGAAGAAGTAGCGAGGCCCAGAGCATATGATCTGCGTTCCACCATCAAGGTGCCATACTTCATTCCACCAGTGAGTGGGAACGTCAGGCCTCCATCCATGCGTAATACATCAGTTTTCTTCACTGGCTCAATGATGCCTTCCAGGTTGTGGATGCAAGATGCGTTTCCGTTGGTTGCCAGCTCGAATCTCGAGTGGTTTGAGCGTCGCTCATCTGGTGAGTTAGCAGCAGTTGAGAACCTCTTGGAACGGATGTCTATGTCGAAATTTGTCGTCGTTCCTCCTGGCGACACGCCAGAGAGCATGCGCTTCATGCAGGCAATTCACGTCGGAGCGATCCCAGTTGTTGTCTCCGATGATGTACGGTACCCTTTCGAGGATGTGATACCTTGGTCAGACTTTGTCATTCGCATACCAGAAGCATCAGTGCATGCTGACCCGAATCTGTTAAATCATACTGTCACGGCTAAGAGCGATGCTGAGCTTGGGCTGATGCAGCAAAATATGATATTCACCGCTTTGCTATAACACAGCCGGACATAATCTAAGTGGGCCATCTAAGGCAGGTCCATCGAGTATTTTTTCGAGGGTGCTCGAGGACACACTGGCGAAAGCATTGCTGGCAACCTCTTGGGAGACTCTTTGAGGTCTTCGGGGTGCATCGTCCAGTTTCAGGGGAGCATGTTGCGAACCTCTCATTGTAATTTGGGCGCGCTTCGGAAACCGTTTTGGAGGCCTTGTTTGGATGTTGTTTGGGGCGTGAGAGGCCATTTCGGAGCCCCAGGAGTTTCTCGGGCCTCTCTTGCTGGCCTCTGATGCTGCCTTGGGAGCTCTGGGCCCTGGAGCTCGTGTGGGGGTCGGGCTCCGAGGGCTTCTGGGGCCTGTCCGGGCGGGCTCCGGGTGGCACGCGGGCTCCAGCACGGAGCTTCCTGAAGCTTCCTGAAACCACCCCAACCCAAAACGAAGGCTCAGATTTACCCTCGATTTCCAGTGGGGGGGGTCGGGGAACATCGACAAAACACATGTGGAACCCTTACCCCCCCCAACCCGAAATTCGGGTCTTCGGGTTGGGTTGGGGTGGTCTGGTAGGCAGTCAGTGGCATGTTTCGATTGCGTCGTGGAGGAAAGCACGAAGAGGATGAGCAGCCGTCGGAGCAGCACCAGGTCCCGGACCGCCTCTCGTGCGGCCCTCGGCGGAGCACGCCAGGAGCTTTTCCGTTCGGAGCCGTCCTGGAGCCCTCCCCGGAGGTCCGCCTGCTGAGGCGCTGGAGGTCACCTCTGCCCGATGGGCCGAGGAGGGGGGAAAGGAGGGGGGAAGGAGGTTGAGGAGGAGGAGGCGGAGGAGGAGGAGGAGGCGGAGGAGGAGGAGGAGGAGGAGGCGGAGGAGGAGGAGGAGGAGGTGGCGAAAGAGGAGGAGGAGGAGTTGGAGGAGGAGGAGGAGGAGGACCCCCTTCCCCTCCAACTTCATGGTGGTGGTGGTTGAAAGCAGGCCCATCACTGCCACTGCGCGCTGTGCAGGGGCTTCTTTGGGGGGGCCGTGCCGTGCCTCCCTGGAGGCGACGTGCTCGGCGGCGGTCCAGGGCGCCCCGTGCGGGCGCGAAGGGAGCCTTGCGGCGGGCCTGTCCCTCCACAGGAGGACCATTCAGAGATGGTCCAGCACTGGCCTCGGGACGAGCTTCCTGTGATTTTTTGATGGTAGCTTTGATCCTTTTTTCGGGGGGGGGGGGGCTATCTTGAGTCGGGCCTGTCCCTCTACAGGAGGAAGATTCAAAGACAGTGCAACATAGTCCGGGGACGATCGTTTGACTAGTTTTGCCCACTTGAGGGGGTATCTTTTGAGTATTGCGAAGGCCTGACGGCCGGTGCCGCCGACCCTGTTCGCAATGCGCAGCAAGAGATTACGAGGTTGCTCAAGGTCGGCTTGGCTGGAGCCCAGGGGAAGAGGAGTCCCAGGGGGGGGCGTCGTATCTGACCCGGGGGGGGGGTCGCTACCCCCCCCCCCTCCCGGCGGGGGAGGGATCAAAGGGAAGGGGCTTCCCTTCGACCAATTACGAGTTGCTCAAGGTCGGCTTGGCTGGAGCCCAGGGGAAGAGGAGTCCCAGGGGGGGGCGTCGTATCTGACCCGGGGGGGGGGTCGACCCCCCCCCCCCCCTCCCGCCGGGGGAGGGATCAAAGGGAAGGGGCTTCCCTTCGACTCAATTACGAGGTTGCTCAAGGTCGGCTTGGCTGGAGCCCAGGGGAAGAGGAGTCCCAGGGGGGGGCGTCGTATCTGACCCGGGGGGGGGGTCGACACCCCCCCCCCCTCCCGGCGGGGGAGGGATCAAAGGGAAGGGGCTTCCCTTCGACTCAATTACGAGGTTGCTCAAGGTCGGCTTGGCTGGAGCCCAGGGGAAGAGGAGTCCCAGGGGGGGGGCGTCGTATCTGACCCGGGGGGGGGTCGCTACCCCCCCCCCCTCCCGGCGGGGGAGGGATCAAAGGGAAGGGGCTTCCCTTCGACTCAATTACGAGGTTGCTCAAGGTCGGCTTGGCTGGAGCCCAGGGGAAGAGGAGTCCCAGGGGGGGGCGTCGTATCTGACCCGGGGGGGGGGTCGCTACCCCCCCCCCCTCCCGGCGGGGGAGGGATCAAAGGGAAGGGGCTTCCCTTCGACTCAATTACGAGGTTGCTCAAGGTCGGCTTGGCTGGAGCCCAGGGGAAGAGGAGTCCCAGGGGGGGGCGTCGTATCTGACCCGGGGGGGGGGTCGACACCCCCCCCCCCCTCCCGGCGGGGGAGGGATCAAAGGGAAGGGGCTCCCTTCGACTCAATTACACGAGGTTGCTCAAGGTCGGCTTGGCTGGAGCCCAGGGGAAGAGGGGTCCCAGGGGGGGCGTCGTATCCGAGGGGGGTGGGGGGGTCGCTACCTTCCCCCTCGTCGCTACCCCCCCCCCCTCCCGGCGGGGGAGGGATCAAAGGGAAGGGCTTCCCTCGACTCAATTACGACTCAATGCTCGTCGGCTTGGCTGGTCACCCCTCCCGGCGGGGGAGGGATCGGCTTCGGACTCAATTACGAGGTTGCTCAAGGTCGGCTTGGCTGGAGCCCAGGGGAAGAGGAGTCCCAGGGGGGGGCGTCGTATCTGACCCGGGGGGGGGGTCGACACCCCCCCCCCCCTCCCGGCGGGGGAGGGATCAAAGGGAAGGGGCTTCCCTTCGACTCAATTACGAGGTTGCTCAAGGTCGGCTTGGCTGGAGCCCAGGGGAAGAGTTCTCCCAGGGAAAGGGAAGGACAGAGACGACGAGTACAAAGAATGACGGAGATGACGGCTCGAACGGAAAAGCCCCTCACACACGCCGACAGGGTCGGCGGATTTCTTGTCTTTTGCCCAACATCCCCCTGTAGGGGGACACGCTCGACTGAAAACTAGTCTCGGGACGAACGTCCTATCATTTTTTGGCTACATCTTTGAATGTATGTTGATACGGTTTTTTATGCTTTCGCCCGAGATCCGCCCTGCAGGTCACCACCCACCAAACCACCCCAACCCAACCCGAAGGCTTCAATTTGCCCTCAATTTCCAGTGGGGGGGGGGGTTCGGGGAACATCGAGAAACCACCTATGGAACCCGTACCCCCCCGCAACCCGAAATTCGGGTCTTCGGGTTGGGTTGGGGTGGTCTGGTAGGTAGTCAGCAGGAGGACGCGCCCGACCCACAGGTGGCTGTGCTCTGCGCGTCGCGGTCCTGGACCTCTGGAGACGCGAGCCGCTCGGGCCGGAGGCCTGTGCCGGTTTGCGAGCTCCAGCGCCGGCTCCCGGGCCCTGGTGCCGCCACCCGCTCGTGCAAGACGAGCGGGGGGAGGGGTCGAGAGGGCTGTCGGATGGAGGATCTGGCATGAAGTCGGGCCCGTTCCTCTACGGGAGGAGTATACTCAAGACTAGTAGAAGAAACCGTCCGGGAACGAGGTTTCGCCTGTTTTTGCCCACTTGGGGGGGGGGGGGGGGGCATTTTTCGAGTTGTTTTTTGTGTTGTTGATTTTTTGTTTCTGTCGACCAGGTCCCCCTTAGGGGGACACGCCCGACTTAACATCTATACGGGGCGTGAAAACGACCACAGCCACTGCTTTTCTTTTGTTGCCGCCTTCCAGCCCGCAGAAACAAAGACAAAGCAGTTGTCGTGGTCATTTTCGTTGAGCTTGGCACCAGGACAAATTACCACAACCGCTGCTTCTTTTTCGGCCGGCTGGAAGGCGCCGCAAGCAAGAAGCAGTGGCTGTGGTGATTTTCCCGTCCCGCAATCTAACAGGCTGTGTCGTCGGAGGCCCGAGGTCGAGGCGCCGTGCCGAGGTGCTGCCCCTCTCCGGGGGCGGGCGCGGCAGCGCGCAGGGCACCGCGCGCACGCGCGCAGCGCGGGGACGCGACGCCCGAAGGCAGGCGGCCCAGGCGATGGGGCGAAGCCAGGATGAGACACTCCAGATTTCGTAATAAAAGGGAGGGGGTCTGGACCCTCCAAGACAAGCCATTTCAGACCTCCCCCGTGGGAGAACCCTCCAAAACATCGTCCCCAGACCCCCCAGGCCCTCCAAGATAGCCTGGAAGAGACCCCCCCCCCCCCGAAATGAGACCCCCCTCCCTTTATTACGAAATCTGGAGTAGCCAGAGAAGGAACAGGAACCCATACCTCTACCCCCTCGCGGGGGATCCAGGCCATTTGCGAGCAGTCGCTCTGCGAGCAGTGGAGCGCGCTCGTTCACCCGTAGTGCATCTCGATGACTTGCTGCCGTGGCTCGCGCGATGCGGCACCGCGTGCGTGACTGCCGCTGCCTCCTCGTTGGCGCAGATGAGGACAGTGAGTCCGAGTCGCGTCGCCCCCTCGCCCGTTTTCCGCGTTTTGGGCCTCCCTGGAGGCCATCGTCGCCACCGCTGGACTCGCCTCGGAATCCTGGTCAGAACCAGGGGGTAGCGGCATCGGTGCCTTTTGGTTTCCCCAGATCGGACCAGCTCAGGGTGAAAGTCGGGGATGTTGTGGCTGGGTGGGGGACTATTGATGCGTGAAGCCCGATGCCGCCAGCAACTTGCCCGGTGACCCCCAGGGGTCGGTGGATCGAGGCCAGAGCGAGTCTGACATATGGCACTGAAGCAGGAGCGGTTGCAGATCTTGTTATTCGATCTGCTTGCCATCGCCTGATGACTTGAAGACTTCTCATCAAGCTCTGATGTGTAGAAGTTGCGATGGCACTGTCACTCATGGCTGGTGAGACATCGCGCCCAGCATGTACTTGAATGCCGCAGAGCTTCAATACGGCGTGCACCCTTCGCGAAAGAGTGCCTGCACAGCTACTGCAGCATGTGGAGGCGAAAGAAGCCATACGCCATCGCAGTGTCCCACAATCATTCAGCAGATATTCGAACCCTGGCCAACATCGACTGACACTTCGGCTTAGGGTCCGTGTGTTCGTTTTTTTGGTAGACCTGCTGTTCCGACAGTTAGTTTGTTTTCTTACTTCTGCTTGCTCGTTTTCTGGTTGTCCACGCGCCGGCGCATGTTTGTGTGTGTGCGAAGTCAGAGCCTTAATTTAGTCATCAATCTCGCCCGTTTCTTGATATGATCAACCGGAGAACTCCCTTTCTCTCCGCTTCTGCTCCTCGGTGCGCCGCTCGCGTTCCCTCCGGCTCTTATCCTTCGCTCCCCTTCTCTATCCTTAGCCGCTCCCTGCTCCAATTGTCCGTCATTCGCTTGGCCCGGAGGTGGCCTTCGAGGCTTTGGCATCGGACCTCCGCTCCTTCTTCTTCGCCCTCCCTGCGCGACTGTCCAGACTGTTGCGCCTCCCGCGAAAAATTCGCGAGAGCCCTGGCCCCCCGCGAAAAATTCGCGAGAGTCCCGTGAAAGATTCGCATGAATCCTTTGGGACGTGCGCTGTCCTCGCCCCCGTGAACCCCCCCTGGGCGATTCGCGAGGACTGTTCCCGCGCGAGGCCTCCCCGGGCGACTCGTGCGGGAACTGAGCGGCGAAGACCCCCCCGGGCGACTCCACCGCTCGGACCGACACCCCCCTGGGCGCCAAGCGATCCAGGACCCCCCGCACCCTCCCAGGCGAGCGGGGGCGCCTACGGGAAAAGCCCCCGCCTAAGTTCCCCCTTTTGAGGGAACTTTTGCGGGGGCGATCCGCGCCGGGGCGGTAGTCGAACCCCCCGGGCGATGGACCGCGGCAGATCCTACCCACGTCAAAAACAAAACATAAACACACACAACACAACACAACGCATCACGCAACAACAACGCAAACAAACCGGACGGAACAAAAACAACACAAGAAACAAGCAGGCACAAATGATTAAACCTATGGCTCTGACTTTGCACACCTAAGCGAGTGCGCGCTTGTGTGTCAGTGTGTGCAGTGTATGTGTCGCCTCTGTTGAATCTGCCCCGCGCGTCTCCTCTACGCCCACGCTGCGCGGTCTCCTACGGGTGAACCCGGGGTCCCTCCTCCTCCCTCCCTTTCCTCCCTCCTTCTATCCCCTCCTCCTTATCCTCCCTCCCCTCCTCCTCCTCCTCCTTCTCCTCCTCCTGCTCCTCCTCTTCCTCCTCCTCCTACTCCTCCCTCCCTCCTCCTCCTCCCTCCTCCCCTCCCCCTCCCTCCCTCCCTCCCTCCCTCCCTCCCTCCCTCCTCCTCCTCCTCCCTCCTCCCTCCTCCTCCTCCTCCTCCTCCTCCTCCTACTCCTACTCCTACTCCTATCCTTATTCCTTATTAGAATATACTCCTACTCCCCCCTCAGGCCGGCAGATAGGGGCCGCATCCGGGTGGTCCCATCCTAACCTGTAAAAAACAATACAAAATCAACATTTTTCTTATTTTTTCCTCTCGACATGGACGTCCTGTCGTCCACGGCGATAATCCATTGCAAAAAATACCACAAAGAGCACACGCGCGCGTTCATGTCAGAATCCTACCGAACACCGTGTGTTTGCAAGCATTTCAACATAAAAACATCAAAAACCCAATGCTTTTTCACAAAAATTGTACAAATTTCCCGCCCGGGCTCTCTTGCTGAAATCATAGGAAAACCATAGGAATCTTAAGAATTCGGTCAAATCCAGCGATTTCACGTCATCGCGCGGTGCACTCGCGATGCTCTGTCATGCACCCAGGCCGCGAATCCTGTGCAAAAAATACCACAAAGAGCACACTCGCGCGTTCATGTCAGAATCCTACCGAACACCGTGTGTTTGCAAGCATTTCAACATAAAAACATCAAAAACCCAATGCTTTTTCACAAAAATGCTTTGGGGTGTCCTGTCAGACCGTCGGGCTTCCTCCGGCCACCTCTGGCTTCCTGCGGTGTACCGGGCCATTCTCGACTCGTCTGGCAATGCGTGCGCGGCATTCAACACGCGCTCGCCAGTTCCCGTCGGCAACCGCCATCGCGGCCGCATCAGCTGTACCAAACCGGCTGGCCGGTGTGACTTCGGCCCCCAGTTGTGCCAGCTTTGCTTCTTATGTTGTGGGAGGGCGGGTGGGACTGGGCATGCCATGCTTGACTCGCTCGAGCTGGCTAGCTTGACTCCTACTCCTACTCCTACTCCTACTCCTACTCCTACTCCTCCCTACTCCTCCCTCCTCCTCCTCCTCCTCCTCCTCCACCTCCCTCCCTCCCTCCCTCCCTCCCTCCCTCCCTCCCTCCCTCCTCCTCCTCCTCCGTCCCTCCTCCTCCTCCTCCTCCTCCTCCTCCTCCCTTTCAGGGCTCGGGCCTCGGCGGCCTGTCTCGGGCTGCCCTGCGGACCGTGACCGGGCCGCCTCGGGGCACCCTTCGGCCCTCGACCTGCAGAGTCGGACCGAGGCAATAAGACGGGCAAGCAGGAGGGGGAGGTCCCCTCCTCCTCGTGCTCCTCCTCTTCTTCCTTCTCCTCCTCGTCCTCCTCCTCTTCCTCTTCCTCCTCATTCTCCCTCCTCCTCCTTCTTCCTCTCCTCCTCCTCCTCCTCTTCCTCCTCCTTCCTCTCTTCATCCCCCCCTCCCCCCCCGCAGGCCGCACGCTCTCGCGTCCCCCTCCTCCCCCTCCTCCGCCGCCGCCTCCTCCTCGTCGTCCTGATCCAGACCCCCTATGTTTTGACCCTCCTAACTAAGGTCCCATCCCACATGATTAGGGGTGCTCTTATTGCTTACCACGATTCAGAGGCAATCTTGGGGGATGCCGCTCGGTTGTCGGTACCGTTCTTGTGCTAGTCAGGGGCTTTCTTGCGCGCCTTTTGCAGCTTCTTCGTGGTGCTGCTGGGGCGCTTGGTGGTTCTCGGAGTTTTCTCTGAGCTGCTCTGGGATTCACGTGAACATTGACTCGGTAGTATTGGATCTGCCGTTCTCGGGATTGGGAGCAATATTGAGGTCCAGAAGCCGATCGGAACTGACATGGTGAGACAGCGTATGCGAGTCTCGGGTTGCTCACACGTGCTGATGCGCGCGTGTAGGGAGGTGTCCAACATAAATTGCGTCTGGAGGGTGCGCGTTCGGCACATAATTGATGTCGAACTTGCGGTCGTCGGGATGTTCCTGCTTGTACATGCTTGCGCGGACCTGGGTATCCACCGTGCATCTGGCGTTTGCGCACTGAGCACGTGATTCCATGTGTCCAGGCCCCCCAGAGCATGCCGAACCCGCGGATGTCGGAGTCTTCACGCGGTCAAGTTCGAGTGTTGTTGGGTGCACCCGCCATGCGCCCGACGCCTGCGCGTTTTGCACAAATGTTCAGGTGTCCTGGTCCACGCGGGACTGTCGAACATGCGGCCGTCGGATTCTTCACGTATGCATATGCGTGCGCGGATGGGGGTATGCAACAGGCTGGCGCGTGCACATTTGCACGGGGGCGTACATGTCCAGGCCATTGGCCATGAGGATGTTGAACATACGGTCGTCGGATTCTTCACACGTGCAAGACGTTGCGCGGAAGGGGGATCCAACATGCGTTTGGCGCGTGGGCGCGCGTATTTCGCACGTGCTTCCACGTGTTCAGACCCACGGGGGGATGGCGGGTTCTTCACATGTGCTTATCTGCGCGCGGAGGTGGTAACAAGCATGCGTTCCAGCACGCATGCGTGTGCCACGTGTTTTTTACATGGGTTCGGCGCCAATGGGGGTCGCAGGTCGGGTGTCTCGTACGAATCGCGCGGTCCGCTCTACACCGCGCAATTTGACACCCAGCACAGAGAATTTCATACTATCATTGGATACCATGCCATAGTATGCCAATGTGAACGGATAACTGACGTGCCATAGTAAACACATGGTTTCAAATTAATTTCGGCTTCGAGGATCTCTCAACCTTGGTTTCTGAGACACCCCTTGGAGCCCATGTGACGCCTCTCGTGGTCTCCTTGGGCGGTGCTGAGTGTCTCTTGAGGCAGCGTTGAGCCATTTTGGCGGCCTTGGCGGCCTCCCTGGGTCGTCTTGCAATCCTTGGAAAGCCGTGGAGAGCCCCTGTGCAAGTGGGCATGGAGAGGGTGTGGCGTATACTATGCTCAGAAACCGTCGCAGACAACATATCAAATTTTACCACCCCTCAACGTTCCAGGGGGTCACGGTGGCATATTCAACGCTGCAGTCTGGACATGGTCTAGAGCAGCGATGGGAGGGACGCGATGTGGAGGGGCGGCGAATTGGGGCAGGGGATACTCATGTCTCGTTCGTGCCTCGTCAAGGTCTCGGAGCCTTCATGCTGGAAGAGGCGCCAGAGCCTCTTTCTGGCGCTTGCTCCTTCCAGCGGCGGGGCCAGGCGTTCGGCCGATTCGCGAGCGGCGCTGGTGCTGCGCCCGTCGTGGCCGCCTCGAAGCTGGAGTGGGCGCTGAGGTTTGCAGGCCAGCGCCAGCCGGCGATGAGCAAGAGATGAGAGGGAGATGGGGAGGAGGGGGAGGAGGAGGAGGGGGAGGGGCAAGGGGATGAGGAGGAGGAGGAGGAGGAGGAGGAGGAGGAGGAGCAGGAGAAGGAGGAGGGGGCTGGAGGAGGGGGCTGGAGGAGGAGGAGGACGAGGAGGAGGAGGAGGAAGAGGCTGGAGGAGGAGGATCATATTTCCACTCTGATGCTCGGCGGGCTGTGTACTGTTTGGGCTTATTCTCCCAGGGAATACTATGCTCCGTCGGCGACCCTGCACGACAGAGCAAATTTGAGCACGTTTGTAAAAAAGGATTGCAATCTGAGGTAGAAGGAGGAGGGGGCTGGAGGAGGAGGAGGAGGAGGAGGAGGAGGAGGAGGAGGAGAATTAGGAGGAGGAGGAGGAGGAGGAGGAGGTGGAGGAGGAGGAGGAGGAGGACCAGTGCAAACCCAAGTCTCATCAACGACATTGCACCCTCCCTCCATGCTCCAAGCATGACATGTCACTGTGTACATTGCAAAACATTGCAATTGCACGTCATGACGCGGTTTACAACTTTGGAATGAATATGCGCGGCACTAAGGTGAGAACAACATTTTGAATCATGAACTGCCCTCCACCCATACAACCTCTGCGCATGGTTTCAACGAATGTGCGCTTCTCTTAGGCGAGAGCCACATCTTGAAAACCGCCCGCCCTCGACCTGTGAAGTTGTTGCATCTTTGAAGACGAATGTGCTTGGCGCTAATGCGAAAACCATTAAGACGAGTGTCTCATTTTGAAAACCACCCGCTCTCCATCCGTGAAGCTCTTGAAATTCTGTACCTTCAGGAACAGATGTGGTGAGGAAGTCTCAGGCGAAACGCCCGGCCAGCTCTGTCGACCAACCTCGGGGTGCGACGGGGAGGAGTTGTTTATAAGGCAAGGAGGAGGATACTAAGGAGGAGAAGGATGATAAGGAGTAGGATCAGGAGGATCACCAGGATCGGCAGGGAGACGAGGAGGGGGATGATGAGTAGTAGAGGGAGGGTGAGAAATATGTTGCTGAGGAGGAGATTGAGGAGGACAGTGCGATAAGGAGGGGGCGGGAGACAGCAAGGGGGAACATGCAGTGGTGGGGAGGAGGGACACACGAAGAGGTGGAGGATGGCGTTTCGTGGACCAGTGTGTCATTCTGAAAGGTCCGAGGAGGATGTGAAAGTCAGGAGGGGGAGGCAGCGTGGGAACGGCCCCGAGGCCACCTGAATCCAGACTATGAGGACGTGATGCAGGCCCGTGTCCGCCGTCGAGCGCGGCGGGGGGGGGGGGGCGGCGAACGGAGACCGTGCCGCTCGAAATCCAGGCGTGGGCCAGGCTTGGGACGAAGGGTAAATCTTGGGGGGAGGAGCAGCGGCAACCCGCCAGGGGAGCCGCTTTCACCGAGGAGGTCCGCGATGCCTCCCTGAACTGGGGGGTGTCTCGAACAGGGGATGTCTGGAGCGCGAGGGTGTGTGGCCACACCGCCAGGGGGACCCCCCCCCTGGTTCGTCCCGCTTGTGGTCCCTGGTGGTGGTGGTGTCGCTTTCCCCTGTTCCTAAAATCCCGCTGACGCCTCGCGACGGCTCTGGCGGTCCCCTGCAGACGGCGGCGGGAGGCGCATGCCGGGTGGCCCGCCTGCGGAAGGAGCTGCTCTGCGCGCTCATGACCTGGGCTTGCAGGTCCTGAGATGACACCGTGCGACGGGCCGGGCAGTCCCGTCCGGACGGAGCCAGAGTTTATAGGACTCGGGGGTGGACAGACCTCCTACCCTGACACGTCGATTAGCGAATTGACCGTTTTCGTTTCGCGAGAGGGCGTCGCGGCCGTCATTTTTGCGGGTCCAGGTCCGTCGGTTTCGGCCCCAGGCCGTTTGCACTAAGGGGAGGTTTACTAAAAGGAGGTTTGTCCACTCCCGGACGGGTTCTGAGTGGATTGGGTTGGAGGCTTGCGCCGCACCGCCGATGCATCGGCGATGCGGCGCAGGCCTGCTTCGAAGCACCGCCTGCGTCCTGGGAGGCGCGGGCCCTCTCTCTATAGGGGCAAGGCCCGCGCCGTCTGAGCAGCGGGGTGCTGCTGAGAAGCCTCTCTCCCCCCTCCTCCCCCCCTGTCTTCGCGTGAGGTCCACACTCCCCCCCCTCCCCTCCGCCCTCCCCCCCTCCCCCTCCCCCCTCCCCTCCCCTCCCATCCCCCCCTCCCCCCCCCCCTGTCTTCGCGCGCGTGCCGAAAATGGCGCGCAGCCGTGGTGCTGCGCGCCGTGGTGCAGCACGAGCCCAGCCGGGGCTCGTGCCCAGGAGCGGGCGCGGGGCCGCTTTGCAACAAAACCAGCATCCTCGTCCTTCCGTCCCCGGCTTCCGCCCTTCTCCCCCCCTCGCCTCTTGTGTCAGTGCACACGCGCCCGCTCGCAACCTCGCGTGGCCGGCGTTTCGCTCGTGCAGGGCATCGGGCGATGGCTGCTGCCTTCTCCTAGCGCGCTCGTCGCCCAGCCCTGGGCCGCCTTCGGGCGACGGCGCCTGACCTCCGGACCTCCCTCTCTCTCTCGCTCTCTCTCGAGCTTTCGTTCTCTCTCTCTCTCTCTCTCTCTCTTTCTCTCTCTCTCTCTATCTCTCATTTTTTTTTTTTTTTTTTTTTTTTCTCTCTCTCTCTCTCCCTCTGTCCATCTTTTCTCCCCTTTCTCCCAGGAGGGGCAGGAGGAGGAGGAGGAGGAGGAGGAGGAGGAGAAGGAGGAGGAGGAGTAGCAGGAGGAGGAGCAGGAGGAGGAGGAGGAGGAGCAGCAGGAGGAGGAGGAGGAAGAGGAGGAGGAAGAGGAGGATCAGAGGAGGAGGGGGAGGAGGAGGAGGAGGAGGAGGAGGAGGAGGGGGAGGAGAGGAGGAGGAGGAGAGGAGGGGGAGGAGGAGGAGGAGGAGGAGGAGCAGAGGAGGAGGGGGAGGAGTGGGTTCCAATGCCAGCAGCGTCGGCGTCGGGAGGAGGAGGAGGGCGGCGGCGGCGCTCCGCGCGAGCCCGAAGCAGGGGCCGGACTCTGGAGTTGAGGGGGGGGGGGTGGAGGGCCCCGCTCACGTCTGCAGTTCGGCACCTCGCCGACGGGGGGCGCTGGAGGCACCTGGCCGACGGGGCACCTCGCCGGCGGGGGCGCTGGAGGCACCTCGCCGATGGAGGCACCTCGCCGACGGGGGCACCTCGCTTACGTCTGCAGTTCGGCACCTCGCCGACGGGGGGCGCTGGAGGAGGCCCCGGGGCATGCACTCTTGGTGGGTGGACATCTCACGCTCTCCGCCGCCTCTGGCGGTGTGCGTTGCGAGCAGGAGCGCAGCACGGCCACCGGAAAGCGCGGCATTGACAGTGTAGCTCTGCACACGTGACAAGTGTTAACGAGCAGGAGCACTTACCAAAAAAAAGAGTGCCTGTGCACAGCCCGTCTTGAAGTGGCTCCTTCCTTCACCAGCGGCGAAAAGCGGGGCCAAGACTTCAAAACCAGGGCTGGACCTAGACGCTGTCTTGCTGCACTTCGGCCGTGCTTTGGCCTTCGTTCTGGGAGGGAGGCATGGGAAAACAGGTCGACCGTAACGAACCACAAAACGAATCCTCAGCGAAAAACAAGGCTTAGGCCCGGCCCTGTTAAGAACCACTGTCCAGCAGGCAGCGGCAGCGGGGCGGAAGAAGGGACGGCCGCGCGCCAGCCCGGGAGGCGTGCACCAATCCCCGGGGCGAGCGGCCCGGAGGGGGGTGGCTTCCTCCTTTTCCTTGTCCATATCTGGCTCCTCCTCCCTCTCCTCCTCTTCCTCCTCCCCCTCCTCCCCCTCCTCTTCCTCCTCCTCTCCCTCCGCCTCCTCCGCCTCCTCCTCCGTCTCTTCCTCCTGCAGGAGAGCCCGCAGGCCAGACGGAGCGGCAACGGAAAGAGAGAGAGAGAGAGAGAGCGAGGGAGAGGCGCACCGTCGCGACGGAGGTAGCGGGAGAGGCCGTCCCCGTCACGGGCGAGGCATCTCTGACCTTTGAATGATAACAAGTATATAAGCATACACTTTTGGCGCTCCGCGCGGAACGCCAACAGTTTACGTTTATGTGCTTGCCTTTCTTGTTTTCTTCTTCGTTTTCTTCGCCTTCTTTTTATTATTATTCTTTTTCTATGGATAGTGGATACCAAACTGGCACAGATGGCGCGACCCGAGTTCGAAGCCACACACGTCACAGGCCAAACTCCCCACTGCACACACCTGGAGGAGGAGGAGGAGGAAGAGGAGGAGGAGGAGGAGGAGGAGGAGGAGGAGGAGGAAGAGGAGGCGGAGGAGGAGGAGGATGAGAGTGGAGGCGGCAGCACCCCTGTGTCTTCAGGAGGCCCGCCTTGGCGGCCTTCAGCGCACCCCCCACGAGGCCCAGAGGGCTCCATAGGGGGTCCACAGTTTTGAGAGCGAGATGCTGGGGGCACTCTGGGGCCAGGGGCACCTCTAGAGCAGCCCCCCGGCCGGGGGGGCTGGCGTCGGCCCCTGTGCGGAGCTCCGCGAGGGGTGCCCAGAGCAGCCCCTCGGCGGCCTACAGGCCTCGGGGGAGGAGGAGGTGCCCATGCCGCCACCCCTCCGCGCTTGCCCCGTTTTCTGGGGCTCCCGTGGGGCCCTCGCCGCCACCGCTGGCTTCGCCTCGAACTCCTCGTCGGAACGCGCCCCGTGAGAGGTCCGGGGAGTGGCGGCACTGGTAGTCTTGTCGGTTCCCCCGACAGCACGTGCACTCTCCCGCACGGGAGATGCACGCCGCGAGGCCGTTGGCAGCGTGAGCCGCGGGGAGCCCTCCGCGAGCCGCCTTGGCAGCAGTCGGGCACGGAGAGAGCGCCCACCAAGGCAAGTCGACAAGAAATCTGCATGGCTTTCTTCGACATTGGCATTGTAGTGTGCCAGCGCAGGCCCCAGTCGGTTTCGCTATTCGACGTGCGTCTCGCTGGATACATTATGTTGGTACGGATTGGACGCCGATGAGCTATCCAGCTGCCTATGGGTCCCGCCACCGTGCCTGGGTTGTGGGTATGAAGCCTAAGTAGATGTTAGCTGGGATCTCGACGAAGTCCTCTCGGGGGCCTCTTGGAGGCAGTCTTGAGTTTGGAGGTCTGGGGCCTCCTGGGGTCTCTTTCGGGCCTCTTGAGGCTTCTTGCGTTTCTCTTGCGGGCCTGTTAGGGGTCTCTTGGGCGCCTCTTGACCTTATGGGGGGCCTTTTGGGGTGTAAGGTTCAGATTTTGTGTTCGTGTTCTCTCTCTTGGGCCCTTTTTTGGGCCGCCTTGGGGGCCTCTTGTGCCATCTTGGAGCCTGGGAAATTCGAAAGGCGAGAACGCGAGAAATGGTGCTGCTGTTGGTAGTGATGCGGTCTTTGTTGCGCTGGTCACAGTGGAACTGCTCGCTCCGCTCGTGCCCGACGCCTTGCGGGCCGTCGTGCGCATCTCCGCCAGGGCGCAGGGGCTGCGGTGCAAGGGGTGGGCAGCCGTCGCCTGCGGGACAGGCTGTGGGCTCTGCCCTTGGGCGTCCCCGCCAGCGCAAAATCGAAAGATCTGGGACGTGTCGCTTTGCGCTGGAGTACGGGAAAAACAACCGCCGGCCAGCCCCCCCCCGTGCTAGTCGAAGTGCATCACCTGGTGGCGTCTGTGCCCCCAGGCTTGGTTGAGACCTCAGTGGGCGGTAGCACACACGCGACTTTCAGCATGTACAATGCTTGGATTCGATGAAGTCGTCTGCAACATGTTCTCGTTCCAAGATGTGGAATGAGGATTCAGTCTTCCATTGTATTGTTTCTCGTGTGAAACAGGGCTGAAATCAACTGCTTGTGTGACGGTGGGCATGGTGAACAACAGTTGTTGGCCACCATGTATTCCGATACAGAGGCGTTCAGTCGTAAGGCAACATATGGTAGTTTTTTGTTTCCAGCTTTTCAACTCGCCGCACTTACCAAGTATCTGAACGAAGTGTTCCTCTCGTGCTGTTTTGTATATTGTTGCAGTATCGAGCTCATCAGTAGGTTTGAGCTCGCCTGTCTAACGACGGTCTAAGCCCAGGTAAAGCTTTTCTTGGCGCGTGGGCAATCTGACGCTTTGCGGCTTCTGCGTCTCTGGCTTGCGGGGATCTGCGTGCGTTCGTGCAATCCTGCGCGAGTCGCCTATCGCTGTGTGGCAGTGCTAGTTGCGTTTTTGCTGCTGCGGGTTGATCTGTTGCTTCTCATTTTTGCTGGTTGCAGATGTTTTGCTGGTGGCGCTGGTGCTACTTCGCGTGGCGGTGCCGTCGTTCTCGGCTCGTCACAGCGGTGCTAGTGGTGGCGCTAGTGCGACTGCGCTTGGTGATGCGGTCGGTGCCGTTGCTGGTAGTTCTTCTGCTGCGTTGCGTGGTGCTGCTGGTTCCCGTCGTGGTCGCCGTACTTGTGCTGTTCGTGTCGCCGCTGCTGGTGCGCGTGGTGGTGCTTTTTGCCGTCGAGCTGGTCAGAAAGGTACTGATGGTGTCGCTAGTGTTGCTTGCGCTACTGCTGCTGGTTGCGTCGGTGTTGCTGTTGCTGCGCGTGGTGCTGCTGCTTCCCGTCGTGGTCGTTATACTTGTGATAGTGGCGCTGGTGTTGGTGCGCGTGGCGGTGCTGTTTGCCGTCGTGCAGGTCAGAGAGGTGCTCTTGGTGTCGCTTGTGTTGCTTGCGCTACTGCTGCTGGTTGCGTCGTTGCTGCTGCTGCTGCTGCGCATGGTGCCGCTGCTTCTGGCCGTGGTCGTTCCTGTGATAGTGCTTGTTGTGCTAGGGCTAGCGCGCGCGTGCAGTGGGACATTCCGCCCACGATTGCGACGGATGCTATCGCATCACTGTTGGCCACGTCCACTATTGCGCCTGTCGTGTTGGTCCAAATGCTGGCCACATCCATGGTTGCGAATGCTGGTTTCACCCCAGCGCAGGCCACATCTTTGATTGCGATTCTCGCTTTCGCCCCAGCGCTGGCCACATCCTTGATTGCGAACGTAGTTCTCGCTTCAGCGCCGGCCACATCCATGATTGCGAGCGCCACCTTCGCCACGGCGCTAGCCACATCGCCACATCGCCACTCTACGACCGGTGCTTTCGCCTCAGCACCGACCGCAAACGTGAATGAGAGTGTTTTTCTCGCGCCCCAGCACCGTCCACATCCGTAATGACGTTTCCATCGCCCTAGCGCCAGCCACGTCCACGTTTTTGAAAGTTGCTTCCGCTTCGACGCCAACCACATCCACGATTGCGACAGTTCCTTTCGCCCCAGCGCCAGCCACATCCATGAATGCGAACGTTGCTTTCGGGTCAGCGCCATCCGCATCTACGATTGCGAAAGTTGCTTTCGCTTCAGCGCCGAATATTGGTGATGCAGTTGGCACTTTTGCAGTGCATGTTGCTGTGCCATTTCGCTCCGGCGCATCATGTGTTACAGCGCGCACGCGTGACACATCGGTGTCGCCGAGCCGTTTGTCCCGTTAATTTTATTGGTTCAGGTTAGTTGTGGCGCAGTGCCGACAGGGGTGGGATCAGGTTACGTTCGGGATTGCTAGGTTAGAAGGAGGGGTTTGTAAGGCATGCGGCAACTACTGCAAAGGAAGTCGTACCTTAAACCTGGAAGCCTGGCGCCTACATGCATAGGATTCCCGCTGTGCCCAGACCCATGGGAACACGTCAGTCGCAGGCCAATCGCTAATTTGCAGACGTCGGGGCGGTATTCTCTTGGGTGGCGACTAAGCGGCCATACGCCAATCGCGCCTGGTCGCGCGCGCCCCACAGCAGGCTTTGTCAGGGAAGAGGTTCTCCCTTTTACTTGGCATCGTTCGGACGTGTGCGTTTTCCTCGGCAAGAACCATCGAGCATTTAGGATCACCTTGCGAAGCAATTCGAGGCCCGACCTCGAAACATGCACGGTCCGAGCGTTGGCGAGTTTAGCACTCTGCTCCAGCTTCGCCAAAAGCTGGCGTGCGCTGGGAGCAGTGCGAACCTCGTTCCCCCCCCAAGACCCGACGCCCACAACGAGCAACAGCCTCTT
>CAUYUJ010017951.1:136527-139027 GCA_963575745.1 Prorocentrum cordatum
GAGGGAACGCGACAGCGGGGGCCGCCCACAAGGGGGATCTCTCGCTCGAGTCCATGGCGGTGTAAACCGGGCCGCTGGCGGTTGGCGGCGCGGGAAGCACAGCTGCGGGCGACGTTTTCGAAGAGCGCGCGGAGCAGTTCCTCGCCGAGAGGCGCGCGGCGCCAGTGCGGGCGGCCGCGGCCCTTGGCATCCTGGCCCGCGCCGGGCGCACGGGAGTATTGCGTGTCCGCAGGCCCCCCCTCTCTTCTTCTCCCTTTTCTCCTTCTTCTTCTTCTTCTTTTTCTTCTTCTTTCTTCCTCTCCCCCTCCCTCCCCCTCCCTCTTCCTCTTCCTCCCCTTTTTTTCTGCTTCCTCTTCCTCCCTCTTCCCCCTCCTTCCCTCCCTCTCCCTCTTCCTCTTTCTTTCTCTCCCCCTCCCTCCCCGCTCTGCCCGACTGGCGGCCACAAGAAGCCAGCCTCATCATCGCCACCGTCATCACTGCCAGCATCGTCGCCATCGCCACCGTCATCGGCACCGCCATCACCACTGGTGCATCGCTCCGTGCGCGGGGCCTGTCGACGCCGAGCTCGCCGCCTCAGAGGCCCGCCTGGCTCGGCGAGGCCGCGTTGTGCGCGGGGCACACAGGGCGCACTCCCGTGTCGGGGGTGGCGGTCCCAGTCGAAGGCGTTCGCCCGCGCAGTCGCCATGCCCGTGCAAGGCCCCGCCCTGGCGCGTGCAGCGCAAGCAGAGCAGATCTCCGAGGCCGTGTGCTGCTCTGCGCGCGCCCGGCGTGGGCCATCCTGGTCCACTCGTCTCTACACTGCGATATGCGATTCTGCGCCAGCTTCGTACTCCACGTGTGCTTTGCTCACAGCAGCTGGCTTCTGCTCCAGGAGCCTTCGAGCGGCGTAGAGCCAAAAAAAAGGGGTGATTGGCGTGCTCGGGAGGTTCCCGTTGGACGTGGCGGACGTCGAGGCAGCGCGGCGGGCACCGTGCCTCAGCGGGCAGGGGACTCCGCCTCCCCGCGGAGGCCGAGGCCGACGCGAGTTTCGTCGCGCGCTGCTGGTCTGCTGACGTTCGGGACGTCCGGCGCCTCGAAGCCGCTCCGGGACGCCCGCTGCACCACGCCAGCGACGCCGAGCTGGCCAGCGTGGCTGAGTCGCGGCTTCGAGCTCCCGGGTTGGACGTCGTGCCGGGGCAGGGCTTGGCCTCACCGCGGGGGTGGAGGCCGGAGCATGTTGGTTGGCGGGCCGCTCGTCGCTCGACTAGACGTAAGAGTGACCTTTCGCCGGAGTGACCTTTGGTGCGGGCGCAGATGGGCCCCCAGATGGCCGAACGCCCATAACGCACGTCGGGGCTCCAGAGACGGGGGTCGATGCAAACGAGGGTCAGCCAGAGCGCCAGATCTTGCAGGACCGTGCGGGGCCAGGGGTCGCACTGGCCCGGGCTTGGGTGCAGGATCCTGCAGGATCTTGCAGGATCCTTCGCATCGACCTGGGTGTGGATGCAGGATCTTGCAGGATCCTGCGGGATCCTGCACGGCCTGATTGACCCGGGTCTGGATTGACCCGGGTCAGAAGATCCCCGATCCGAGGCATCCACACCTTGCGGGCCGCGCGGCTCTGGCGTGGCACTGCGGACGGCGACAGGCGCCAGAGGGACCTGATTTCGCGCGCTGGTCGCATTTTCTGTCTTGCCGTAAGCTGGGCGGCCCTCTACAGGAGGACTATTCCAGAACAGTGCGCGACTGGTCTGGTGACGATTCTATCTATTTTGTCTGTCTGAAGGTTTTGTCAATTGTTTTTTATTTTCTTCCGAGACCCGCCTGTAGGAGGACCTTCCTGACCAAGCCTTGCCATGAAACGCGCGCGGTGGATGCAGGCCGGCTCGTCGCTCAAGCAGGCGGCCTTTTTTTGAGGCACCCGGGCGCCGCTCTCGTCCCGCTGTGGGCCGCCTGCAGGCTGCGGCGCGCAGCTGCCGTCGAAGGCGGCCGCGAGGCAGCGCGGGAGCGCGGCGAGGTGTTCGGCCAGCGCGCCGCGCATGCCACGGCGTGCCTGGGAAACGCAGGGAGAACACTGCGCGCCGCCGGCGCCGTCGTCGGCTTCGCGCGGCGGGTGCCCGAACCACGCCAGGCGCGGCCGGGCGGCTCCAGCTACGAGCTTGTCATGTGCGACCTCGTCGGCTCGGCTCTCTGGCCAGAGCCGAGCGCTTGGGGCTCGACGTCGCCGCATGGCGCCTCGCTCGTCCACGCTGGCCGCGTTGCTGGGCTTGGCATCGCTCGGACGTGTGCATGTTTCTTTCGGCGAGGACCATCGAGGAGCATCCTTGATCATTTGGCGAAAAAACCACGCACGAAGCCGAACAAAAACACAGGGAATGGACGTCCGAGCGATGGCCAGTGGGGCCACCGCCGCCGGTGAAAGAGCCCGATGCGCTGCGACGAGAAGGTGCGCCGCATCTCCGTCGAGGCGGGCGACCGCCTCAGAGCCGGCGGCGGGACGGCACTCGCCGAGCAATCGCGG
>CAUYUJ010017951.1:146527-151527 GCA_963575745.1 Prorocentrum cordatum
GCGCTTCCTGAACTCGCTCGCATGTCCTAGGAAGCTCCTTGGCAGCGCTTCCCAGCTCCATGGGTCACAAACAAACGCGAGGAAGGGAAAGGAACGAGAGAGAGAGAGAGAGTCGGGCATAATATTCCTGGACAGCTCTCCTAGAAAGCTGTATGAGGGGATTTGCGAAACACTTGACAGGCTGAGGGAGGCCAGCCTTATTTCCGCCGCGGCTGCTGGCCAATGAGCGTCGCGGTGGCTTGCTTGAGCCAGCAGTTTGTCCTGCAACCGCTGTCCTCCTCATTCCCACTGTGTGGGTCTCAAGCGTTTGCGCAGTTCTTTTTCAGCGCTTCCTGAACTTGCACGCAGGTCTTAGGCAGCGCCTAGGCAGCGCTTCCCAGGCGCACCTAGGCAGGTCCTAGGCAGAATTTCTTAGGTTTGCGGGCAGCGCCCGCGGAGCTTCAAGGCACCGTTTCCTGGGCTTTTGGTCAGCGCTTGGACAGCTCCCGCGCAGCATTTCCCAGGCTTGTGGGGGCGCGTAGGCAGATCCTATCGCTTCCTTGTCGAGCTGCGGGTATCCAGGCGTGTGTCCGAGGATCGTGCCCATAAATCC
Organism: Prorocentrum cordatum; assembly: GCA_963575745.1. Taxonomy (NCBI): domain Eukaryota; class Dinophyceae; order Prorocentrales; family Prorocentraceae; genus Prorocentrum; species Prorocentrum cordatum. The sequence continues at coordinate 147,120 of CAUYUJ010017951.1, forward strand.
AGGCAGTTTTCCCGGTGCCGTTCACGCAGGCTGTGCGTTGCTATTTGAATTTTGGATTACATAAGTTCCGGCCCTTCGAGCACGAGGGGAAGGAGGCGAGGGAGGGTCTGGCTAAGAGGAAGAAGGAATACTGGGCGAAGAGGGTTCTGGGCAAGAAACGACCATATGTAGACCCCCTGTGGACCCTATGTCAGGCAGCCCGACCCCACAGGACACATGGGCAGGTACCAAAACAAAACGCATGAGCAATGATGCTGCCCGACTTCTGGCCTGCCCAGACACGACCCGGCACACCGCGCGCGCAATCGCTATTCCCCCCCGCCGATCCGAGGCCGCATGCTCGGCGCCAGGGCGCCACCGCTCCGCTCCTGGAGGAACTGCGCCCGTGGCGCGTCTGGGAGTGTCTGTTCTTCCTGGGTGCGTTTTTTTTTTGGGGGGGGAGTATTTTCTATGATTTTGGCGAGCATTTCTTGATTATTTTTTTCCTCCCAAATCCGCCTGTACGAGGACGTGCCCGACCTAATGCTCGGTGGTTTCCCCTCCGCCCCCCGGCCCGCCCTGACTCTGCCAGGCGCCAAGAACGTCTCCGCCCTGCTCCGGCAGATGGGCTTCTTCCCGTGCGCCGCGCCCCCGCCCGCGCCCGCTTCCTCCTCCTCCTCCTGCTCCCTCCCTTCTCCCTCCTCCCTCCTCCCTCCTGCCCCCCCCCTCCTCCTCCTCCCTCCTCCTCCTTCTCCTCCTATCCTCCTCCTCCTCCCTCCTCCTCCTCCTCCTCCTCCCCCTTCTCCTCCTCCTCCTCCCCTCCTCCTTCTCCTATCCTCCTCCTCCTCCTCCTCTCCTCCTCCTTCCTCTTCCCTCCTCCTCCTCCTCCTCCTCCTCCTCCTCCTCCTCCTCCTCCTCCGCCTCCCGTCCATCACGTTCTGGGCGGGGCTAGGACGAGGATGGATTTCGTTCCAGAGCGTTCCTGAACGCTCTTAGAGCGTTTCCGAACGCTCTGAGAAGGCCGTGGAGCCCGAAACGTCCTCCAGAGCCGCGGGATCTCATCGATTCATCCTTACCCGAACTTGTCCTCGTCCTGGCTTCGTCTCATTCTCGTCTCTCCCATTGCCTTCCGAGACGCAGCCATGAGACATGGGCAGAACACGTACAGCACGCCACGCAAAGCAGCACAAGCCCTGCTTAGCAGACCATTGTCCAAGACTGGGCCTTGAGCTCCTGGAGGGCAAACATCTTCTGCAGGCCTCCCCCCCACGGGCCGGCTCCCCCCCTCCGCTGCCGCTTCCTCCACCTATGCCGCACCATCGTCTCTTCCTTGCTCCTACGCCTCAGAGTTTTCCCACGTCCGTCTTCTCCTCCTCCTTCTCCTCCTCCTCCTCCCTCCTCCTCCCTCCTCCTCCTCCTCCTCCTCCTCCTCCCTCCTCCTTCCTCCTCCTCCTCCTCCTCCTCCTCCTCCTCCTCCTCCCTCAGCGTCACCTCAGGCTCTGCCGCCGCCGCCGCCGCCCTGGTGGGAGAGGTGGAGGAGGAGGTGGCCGAGGAGGGGGAAGGCGAAGAGGCGGAGGAGGAGGATCACGAGGACGAGGCGGCGGGGGCCCCGCGACGCCCCCAAGACGGCTCCGAGATTGCCCTCGAGAGGGCCCGACGAGGCAAACATGTGCTCCTCTCCTTTCCCAGGATAACTGGAGTCGGTAGCAAACTCGCAGCTTTTTTAGGTGCGCAGCGTGCAGGGCGGCCCCAAAGGGCCCCCAGGAGAGCCGTACAGACGGCCCGAGGGGCCCGCGAGCAGAGCACGAGGATCGGGTACAGCCAGGGCCCCAGGTAAGGGGACCCGGTTAGTGGTAGGGCCCCGGAGCCCCTAAATCCACCAGAATCACTAAGCTGGGTCTGCCGTAACAGGTGCTTTTTCCGTGGCGGGGGCGTCCCCCGGTACGCATCACTAAATTCGGGGGTGGACAGAACCCCCAACAGTGACACGTCGATTAGTGAATTGTTCGTTTTCGGTTCTCGAGAGGGCGCCGCGGCCGCTATTTTCCAGGCCTGCGCCCGCCAGGTTTGGGCCTCAGGTCGTTTTCACTAAACCACGTTTTACTAAAGGGGGGTCTGTGCATCCCCGAACTGGGTCTGCCGTAACAGGTGCTTTTTCGGTGGCGGGGGCGTCCCCCAGTATGCATCACGAAACCGGGCCCCACGAAGCCCAGTGCTGCCAACGCCCGCGAGGAGGAGCGGGAGGAGCAGGAGGGACTCGGGCTTCGTGGACGGGTGCTCGGAGGGCCGCCCTCGCGGCCGTGCTTCCCGCAGCAGGCTCCCTGCAGGGGCCCCGCGCCTCCGTCGGCACGCCTCTGCCGCGTGCCCCCCCCCCCTCCTCCTCCTCCTCCTCTCCTCCTCCTCCCTCCTCTCCTCCTCCTCCTCCTCTCCTCCTCCTCCTCCTCCTCCTCCTCCTCCTCCTCCTCCTCCTCCTCCTCCTCCTCCTCCTCCTCCATCTCTACCTCCTCCCCCTCTTCCTCCCCCTCCCCCTCCCCCTCCTCCTCCCCCTCCCCCTCCCCCTCCCTCCTCCCCCTCCCCTCCCCTCCCCTCCCCTCCCCCCCTCCCCCCACGCTGGGGGAGGCGCGCTCCTCTCGGGGAGGCGCCGTCCCGGATGCCGCCGCGCGGAGTCGCGACGGGCCCCGTCCCCTCGCAGACGCGGCGCGGCCCGCCGCCCAGGCAGAGCCACGGAGCAGAGCCCTGGCCCCGTGGCTGCCGTCGCCTCGCCTCGGTGCCGAGGCCCCCCTCGGCGTGTCCGAGGGCGCCTCCCCGAGCTTGGCACCGCCGGCGGGCACGCCCGCCTTGGGGATGGGGCTGCAGTTCTCGGCACGCACGACATGGGTACAGAAAGAATGGGCACAGTGCCCAACGGCAGTTCCCGTTCATTTTGAGCAGGGCTCGCTGTCCGCGCCGCCGCGGCCTGTCTCCATTTGAGACAGAAGGCCGCCTGCCCAACAGCGGCCGCTGTTGGTTCGGGACAACATTTGTTGCGCATTTCGGGCGTGCCCATTTCGGGCGTCCAAAAGTTCGAGGCCAGCAAACATCACAGGCGGCGCTGGCCTCGTGCGTCGCCTCCCTCCGCCTGTGGAGCACTGGCGCCCGCGCGCGCCCGACCCACGGGACCCGCAACATCCACGTCGGGCGCGTGCCCGCGCCTCCTCCCCGTCTGCCGCGTCGGAGTGCTCCTCCCTGTCTTGGGGGAACGCACACCCGAGGCGAGAAGACGTGGTGGAGTCAAGGGAAACGTTCGCCAACCCTAGAACAGCCTCTGGCGACAAAGCATACACTCTTCGCGCTCCGCGCGGATTTCGTGGATCCGCGCTGGGCCCTCCCTGGCGGCGCCTCCGGCGCGGATCCGAGGAGACTGCGCGGACCCAGGAGTTTTTCTGCTCCTGCCGTTCTTCATTCCCCTGTCTCCCTCTGCTAGGGGGCCACGTGCGAGCCCCACCCCTACCCCCCACGATTTCTGAGGGGGAGGGTGGGGCTCGCTTCGCTCGGGAGATCCCTAGCGAAGCGAACCCCACCCTCCCCCTCAGAAATCGTGGGGGTAGGGGTGGGGCTCGCACGTGGCCCCCTATCTCCGCAGCCGCCCTCCTCCTCTCCCCCTCCGTGCCCGCCGGCCGCTTCGCCGTGCGGTCCTGCCCCCCGAGGCTGCCGCGCGCGGGGGGCGGCCCGCCCCTGCCTCGCCGCCGGCGGCCACGCGCAGAGGGGGTGGGGGGAGGGGGAGGGCTTCTTAGAAGCACCCCTGCTTCTTAGAAGGCGCGGGCCTTATCTATAGATGTAAGGCCGGCGCTTCTAAGAAGCAGCATGCTTCTAAGAAGCCCTCCCCCCTCCCCCCACCCCCTTGTGCGCGCCGCCAAGACATGCCCGACCTAAACGTAGTGCTCGGCCCCCGTGCGGACGGACGCACTCCGTCTGCACTTGGCCTTCGTGCTCGGTCTCCGCATGGACTCCCTCCGTCTTGACTTAGCCCTCGTGCTCGGTCTTCGGATGGACTCACTCAGTCTGGACTTTGCCGTAGTGCTCGGTCTCTGTATGGACTCACTCCGTCTGACCGTAGCCTCTCCTGACAGGAGTCTAAAAATCCTTACTGCGGAGTGCCCGGTCTCCGTATGGACTTACCTCCCGAGACGAGGGGGGCTCAGTGGGGGGATGCGTCGATTCCTCTAGGTTTTGCGAGCATTCTCGTCGGTTCCCAGAGGTCTTCCAGCCTCGAGGCGCTGGCCAGCGGCTGCGCCCGCAAAGCCAGGGGGCAGCGTCAGTCAGGGGGGGGGGGGAAACACACACAGACACAATTCATCGTTGATGCCCCAGGAAACATGGGAAAACATGGGAAGAAGGGGGGAAGACAAAAAGGCACCTCCAGTCCGGGCGGGGCGAGGGTCCCCCTAGG
>CAUYUJ010017951.1:154027-181527 GCA_963575745.1 Prorocentrum cordatum
CGCCGCCGAAGGAGGGCGGAGGACCAGAGCATCATCGAGGATGAGCGAACACCTGATCCTAATAACATCGTCAAGACGTGGCCTCGCTGAGGTCCCCGTCTTTGCATCAGGGATAATCGATATGTGCAGCAATGACCCCCTATCCCTGATGTTTCTGGCCCTCCTCACTTAGGTGCCCCACCAAAGGGGTGGGGGTCCTCTATATCTAATCAGAGTGAGCCCAAGAGGTGTCAACGATGCTACAGCAAGCCCTCCCGTCCCGTGTCGCCTGCCCATACGTCCTCACAAGCTTTCCATCTAGCTACAAGAGGCAGTGCAGTTGGGCCTGCCGTTTTGGCGAGGGCTTCGCTTTCAACAGGACTTGCCTTGCACAGCTCGGCCGCGTAGCCAGGAGCGCGAACAATAGTGATCATAAAGTTTCACGAGGTGTCCAGCGATATCTGCTGGCTTTCGGCGTATCCCATCACCGAGCCTGGATGGTGAAGCAGAGGCCTCTTCAGGGAGTGTCAAGCGAGAGGTCGATTTCGGAAAATAACCATCCCGAATCTAGGCATTGCTACATGTGTTGGAGCTTTTTTCCCGGAAAGGGCAAAGGCCCAGGGTTCTCTTTTAGTATGTAAACATGTCCCCGGTGCCCAACTTGAAGGAGGCCGGCGAAATGTTTCCCTGATAAATATCGAGGTCGAAGGAGGCCGGCGAAATTATTTGTGAGGATGTCTCGAGCGAAACGCTTGTTTTTGAAATCCCGATCGATAAATCACTGGGTGCGGGCCACTTTTTCGTGTGTTGAGGATGTCTCGAGCGAAACGCTTGCTCCGCAGAGTTTGCCGAGGATGTCTCGAGCGAAACGCTTGTTTTGCAGAGCCGACCGCGACGCGGAAAAGCGCCCCGCGCGAAGGAATTTCGATGATGTCTCGACTAATTCGTTTGTTTTTGTACGATTTCCTGGAATTTTGGCAGGATGTCTCGAGCGAAATGCACGACCCCACCCTAGCACGACCATACCCCAGCACGACCACACCCCAGCACGACCAGACCCCAGCACGACCCCACCCCAGCACGACCCCACCCCAGCACGACCATACCCCAGCACGACCACACCCCAGCACGACCCGACCCCAGCACGACCCTACCCCAGCAAGACCACACCCCAGCACGACCACACCCCAGCACGACCTCACCACAGCACGACCACACCCCAGCACGACCACGCCCCAGCACGACCACGCCCCAGCACGACCACGCCCCAGCACCCAGCACGACCACCCCCCCAGCACGACCACGCCCCAGCACGACCACCCCCCAGCACGACCACACCCCAGCACGACCACTCCCCAGCACGACCACACCCCAGCACGACCACACCCCAGCACGACCACACCCAGTCGCACCCCCGTGGAATGTTTCGTGGCGTGTCTGGTTGAGTGGTTGCCTGTTCGTGGGGTGTCTCGTGGAATGTTTCACGGGGTGTCTCGTGGAATGTTTCGTGAGGTGTCTCGTGGAATGTTTCGTGAGGTGTCTCGTGGGATGTTTCGCGGGGTGTCTCGTGGGATGTTTCGTGAGATGTCGCCCAGTTGGGTATCGTGAAAACGTGACCATGCTGCACATGTCTTTATCCCTTTCCGGGTTCGTGGGTCCATCATGTTTTCACTCGATGGACGAAGTCTCGCACGAGCACCCAATTTTGAACAATACCAGTCATCCTTCATTCTACAATGCTGAGAAGAGGGAGCCGATGTGCGCGGCGCTTATGCGAGAGCCAAATTTTGGAAAAACGACCCGTGCCAGCTTACAGTTCATGCTGCAAGGTGTTGAAGCGGGTGTGCGCAGCGCTGAGGTGAGAGCACCATTTCGAAACGGAGCCACACGATTGTAACATGTCAGCACGATCGTGCGCGGCGCTAGGGCGAGATCCATCCCCATCCATCCATCCATCCATCCCTCCCTCCACCCCTGGGACTATTGCAGAGTTTGAAGACCATCGTGTCCCGCGCAAGGGCGAGAGTCAGTTCGTGAACAGCCCTTTGTGATCCATGCTTGAAGCTGTTGCAAGCCTCAAGATGCGTGTGCGCGGCGCCTAGACAAGAACATATGTTTGAGCAGGAACCGACCTGCATTCTTGGAGCTCTTGCAACCTTTGAGCGAATGAACGCTACGGCGACCGCCATCTGTTCAAACCGACAACCGCTCCATCCTTGAAGCTGCTGCAGCCTTCTGCGACGATTCGGTTCGGCGCTGAGGCGCGATGCACACTGTGAACATTTCTTGTGCTCCATCCTTTTGCCTGCTGCCACCTTTCCAGATGAATGTGCGCGGCGCTGCGCCGAGTGCCTCATGTTGGAATCACCCTGCGCTCCATCCTTGGATCGATGGCAAGAGTTTGCGACGACTGTGGCTGCGGTACTTGGGAGCCCCACATGCTGTTGCGGGCCCATTCTCCGCCAGTGAACACTGCATACACCCTAGGCGATGCTTAAGAAAACGTAAGGTTTCGGCCAGAGTCTCGCTTATTCTTACTGTTTCAATGTACAGCCTAAAATTTGAATAGAAAGTTTGGGTTTGCAATCAAATTCTGGGACTATGAATTTCTTAACCCATGTTTTCTTAAGCATTTCGCAGGGTGTACGTCGGTGCGACACGGGGGACTTCCCTGGACGAGGATGGATGGGGGTGCGCTTCGTCGCTTCCTTCCTGCTTCCGCCTCGCTCCCTCTGGCTTCCCCCTTCTCTTCCCTCCGTCTCGCTCTTTCCTCGTCCTTCCCCTCTCCTCCTCTTCCTCTCCCCCTCCTCCTAGGAGGAGGAGGAGGAGGAGGAGGAGGAGGAGGAGGAGGAGGAGGAGGAGGATGACACGAGAGGAGGTCCCTCGCTCCTCTGCCTCCCTCCTTTGGCCGCTCCGAGTTCTCCTTGCTCCCCATCATCTACCGCCTCTTGGCCCTGTTCCCCTCTCCCCTTCCTCGTCAGCCCCATCCTTTTCTTCCTCCCAGGTTCACTCCTCCTTCTCATCGCCCTCCTCCTCTCTCTCCTCCGCCTCCTCCTCATCCTTCTCCTCCTCCTCCTCCTCCTGTGTCCATTCCCACCCCACCTCCTTCCCCTTTGTCTTTCCCTCGTCGGTTGCTTTCTCCTCCTCCTTCCCGTCTTCCTTCTCCCTTGCTCATCCCCCCTGGTCCTTCTACCCCTGTCCCCCCTTCTCTCCTCCTCATTGTCCCCCCCTCCCCCCCTCCTCCCTCATTCTCCCCCCCCGTCTCTCTTCCTCCCCCCCATCACCCTCCCTCCCCCCCCGCGTCCTCTCTCTCTTTCTCCTCATGCCCCCTCTCCCCTGATCCCCTCATTCGTCCCCTCTCCCTCCTCCCCCGCCTCCTTCCCTTCCTCCCCCTCCCGTTCCAGCGCGCTGGTCGGACCTTGAGTGCTGTGCTTGCTGCTTCCTCTTCCCCGTCCGCCCCCCCCCCAATTCGGATGCAACTCCAGGGAGGTCAAATTCTGTTTTCGCCCTGGTCCGAAACCCGGCCTAATCCAGCTTAATCCCGCTTAATCTGGTGTAATCGCGGTTAATCCCGCTGAATCTGGCTTAATCCTGCTTGGTCCGAGGCCCACTCAAGCGTAACAGCTCCCAAATGGGGCTTGATCCTCCCTCATCTCTCCACGACGAACACCTCCCAGCAGTTGCCTCCTAGCCCCCCTCCCCCTCCCCCTTCTCCCCCCCCCCTTATCCCCTCCTCCCCCCCCCCTCCTCCCCACTCCCCCCCCCTCCCTCCCCGCTCCCCCCCCCCCCGCTATCCCCCCGATCCCCCTCCTCGCCGTGTCGCCCCGCCTCTCCTCGCGGCGGCGGCTGCGCGACCCGGCCAGGTCGCCGCCCGCCCGGGCGGGCAGCGGAGCGCCGAGGACGGGCGGTTGGGGAAGGGGGGGGGGGGCAGGACGAGGGGCCGAGGGCTCCGCGGAGGAAGGGGGCAGCAGCACGGGGGGGATGGCGTGGTCCCCCTCCTCCCTCGTCCCCCTCCTCCTCCGCCTCCCGCCCCTCGTCTCCCTTGTTCTCCCTCCTCCCCTCCTCCCTCGTCCCCCCCCTCCTCCTCCTCCTCCCGCCCCTCTTCTCCCCTGTTCTCCCTCCTCCGTCCCCCCTCCCTGCTCCTCCTCCTCTCTCCTCCGTCCGCCTCCGTCCTCCGCCCCTCATCCCCCTTCTCCTCTATAGCACGTTGATGAGTAGGGTAACGAGGATGGGGATGAGGAGGACGGGTGGAAGAGGAGGGTGACGATATTGTTCCCGGAAAGGGCACAGGCCCAGGGTTCTCTTTTACTAGGGATTTGCCCCCGGATCTGACGGCTGTAGGGCCGGCGAATTTCTTTTGCGATCTATAACGAGGTCGCCTAGGACCGGCGAATTAAACAGTTGAGGATGTCTCGAGCAAAACGCTTAGTTTTCCGAATTTGTTGAGGATGTCTCGAGCGAAACGCTTGTTTTGTGTTATAGAGTGTCCTCTCCTGGGGACCTGAATTCAGAGGATCTCTCAAGTGACATGCTTGTTTTCACGTGCCCAGGTCTTGAGGACGTCTCGAGCGAGACGCTTGGTTCCACGCCTCCAGGTCGCCCAGGCAGAGGTCTAGCGCCAGGATTTGTTGAGGATGTCTCGAGCGAGACGCTTGGTTTCACGCGTCCTCGTCGCCCAGGCGGATGTCTAGCATGAGGATGTGCCGAGGAAGTCTCGATCGAGGCGCTTGTTTGCACGTGTCCAGGTTGCCCAGGCGGATGTCTAGCATGAGGATGTGCTGGGAACGTCTTGAGCGGAACGTGTGTTTCCACGTGTCCAGGTCGCCCAGGCACAGCACAGCCCTCGGCACGGTACATCAATATCGATACCCTTAGCATTGCAGCCTGGCATGTTGCCTGGCACGTTCCGCGGAGCTTCCCGTGGCGAGTTCCCCTGGCACGTCGCGCGCTGCACGTCCATTGGCACGTTCCGTAGCGCGTCCCCTTGGCACGTCCCGCGGTGCGTCCCCATGGCACGTCCCTTGGCACGTCGCCTGGCGCGTCCCTGGGGACGTTCCGCGGCGCGTCCTCCTGGCATGTCCCCTCTGTCGATTAGTTCTGGGGCAGCTACCATCTGCTCAGGCAGCTCGAGCTTAAGATCCAGAGCGGTTCGGTCAGGATTCGGATGCAAAGAGGACTCGATCTACAACGTTAAATCGAGCACAATCGTGGCATGGCACATCGCATTTCAGCACGGCCCAGCACAGCACAGCCGTCGGCACGGTACACCAAGATCGATACACTCAACATTGCACCTTAGACGTTTCTCGGCGCGTTCCGTGGCGAGTCCCCCTGGCACGTCGCGCGGCGCGTCCCCTGGCACGTCCCGCGGCACGTCCCGTGGCACGTTCCGTAGCGCGTCTTTTGGGCACGTCCCGCGGTGCGTGCCCATGGCACGTCCCCTGGCACGTCGCCTGGTGCGTCCCTTGGGACGTTCCGCGGCGCGTCCTCCTGGCATGTCCCCTCTGTCGATTAGTTCTGGGGCAGCTACCATCTGCTCAGGCATCTCGAGCTTAAGATCCAGATCAGTTCGGTCAGGATTCGGATGCCAGGGACTCGATCCACAACGCTATAGAACACACTCGCGGCATGGCACATCGCAGTTCAGCACGGCGCAGCACAGCACAGCCCGCGGCACGGTACAGCAAGATCGATGCAATCAACATTGCAATTTGGCACGTTCCGTGGCGCGTCCCGTGGCGAGTCCCCCTGGCACGTCGCGCGGCGCGTCCCTTGGCACGTCCCGTGGCACGTCCATTGGCACGTTCCGTAGCGCGTCCCTTTGGCACGTCCCGCGGTGCGTCCCCATGGCACGTCCCTTGGCACGTCGCCTGGCGCGTTCTTTGGGACATTCCGCGGCGCGTGCTCCTAGCATATCCCCCCTGTCAATTAGTTCTGGGGTAGCTACTATGTGCTGAGGCAGCTCGAGCTTAAGATCCAGATCAGTTCGGTCAGGACTCGGATGCAAAAGACGACTCGATCCACAATGCTATAGAGCACAATCGCGGCATGGCACATCGCAATTCAGCACGGCCCAGCAGAGCACAGCCCTGGGCACGGTACATCAAGATCGATACGTCCAGCATTGCAATTTGGCACGTTCCTTGGCACGTTCCGTGGCGCGTCCCGTGGCGAGTCCCCCTGGCACGTCGCGCGGCGCGTCCCCTGGCACGTCCCGTGGCACGTCCAGTGGCACGTTCCGTAGCGCGCCCCTTTGGCACGTCCCGCGGTGCGTGCCCATGGGACGTCCCCTGGCACGTCGCCTTGCGCATCCCTTGGGACGTTACGCGGCGCGTCCTCCTGGCATGTCCCCTCTGTCGATTAGTTCTGGGGCAGCTACTATGTGCTGAGGCAGCTCGAGCTTAAGATCCAGATCAGTTCGGTCAGGACTCGGATGTCAGGGAGGACTCGATCCACAACGCTATAGAGCACAATCGCGGCATGGCGCACAGCACAGCCCTCGGCACGGTACATCAAGATCGATACACTCAGTTCTGCAATCAGATGTCTTTGAAACGCCGCCATGCTTTAAATTTCTATATTCCTTTCCGGGTTCGTGGGTCGATCATGTTTTTTTGGAGGAGGAGGAGGAGGATCGAATGTCGAGGTTCGATGCTTATGAACGTTGGTGGTCTTCGGGAGCCTCCTGGAGCGTTCTTCGTGGTCACGGCTGGATATCCTTGGAAAGTCTTGGTCGGGGCGCACTCCAGGACGGGTTTGTGGGTGGATTTGGCCCAGGGCTGGACCTAAGCGCTGTTTTGCTGGACATCGGCTGTGCTTTGTTTTTCGTTTTGGCAGGGAGGTGCAGGAAATCAGGGAGAGCAAGACGAATAACAAAACGACACATTAACGAGGAACATTGTTTGCTGCACTCCCTTTTTCTTCTCTCTCTCTCATAATCTTCGACCATGGTGTGACAAAAGCATTGTCTGGGGACGGTTTTTTCTCTTTTCACAGGATGCTTGAGCCATGTTCTGTCTGCTCTATATGATTCTTCGTCCAGAATCCGCCTGTAGGGGGACATGCCTGGCCGTTCAGTGTAGCCTTCAGCCGCCCAGAGCAGAGCCTGCCACATGCGACCGGGAGGGGCGGGGGACGGGCTTCCGAGCTCTGGATCCTCTTCTGCCTACTTTCTATGACTTTTTCGTCCCACATCCCCCGTAGGGGGACATGCGCGGCCGTTAAGTGTAGCCCTCGACCGCCCAGAACAGAGTTTGCCAGATGCGACCGCGGGGCGCGGGGGACGGGCTTCCGAGCCTTGGATCCTCTTCTGCCTACTTTCTATGATTTTTTCGTCCCACATCCGCCCGTGGGGGGACATGCGCGGCCGTAAGTGTAGCCCTCGACCGCCCAGAGCAGAGCCTGCCACATGCGACCGCGGGGCGCGGGGGACGGGCTTCCGAGCTCTGGATCCTCTTCTGCCTACTTTCTATGACTTTTTCGTCCCGAATCCGCCCGTAGGGGGACACGCCCGACCTAGAAGCGTTAGCCCTCGACCGCCCAGAACAGAGTTTGCCAGATGCGACCGCGGGGCACGGGGGACGGGCTTCCGAGCTCTGGATCCTCTTCTGCCTACGTTGTATGATTTTTCGTCCAGAATCCGCCCGTAGGGGGACACGCCCGACCTATAATCGACCAGACGTAAGAGTGACCTTTCGCCGGAGTGACCTTTGGTGCGGGCACGGATTGGCCCCCAGATGGCCAAACGCGAAGCGGCAGCAGCGGCTGGCGCGCCTGGATTTGGCCTCCCCGCGGCCCCCCCAAAGCCGCGCACCAGAGGTCACTCTTACCCAGGGTCACTCTTACGTGTAGCCGACTCGCGGGGGCCAGATCTGCTTCAGGGCCTGGCGGCGAGGGTTGTCCAGGAGGGAATTGGGGCGGGGTGTTTTCAAGGGGAGAGTTGGCTGCTGCCAGTGCCAGAAGGGCCGCAGCAAGCAAAGTCAATGATTTCAGGATGGTTTTTGCAAGACTACCATCTTGCCATTTCGAACCCAGAGGTCACTCTTACGTGTAGCCGATAGAAGCGTTGGCCCTCGACCGCCCAAGGGCGGAGCCCGCCCCGTGCGCGCCCGCGGGGGTCGCGCGGGGGGCGGGCCTCCGAGCCCGCCGCCCCGCCCCGAGCGCCGGCACGGGCCCCTTGCGCGCGCCCCCTGCGGCGGCGGCCTCCCCGCGGGGGCACGCTGCCCGAGGAGGGGGCGGAGGGGGGCCGAATTGCTGCTGTGAGCCAACATAGGTCTCGTATAGGGGGCCACATGCGAACCCGACCCCTACCCCCCACGATTTTTCTGGGAGGGTTCCGCCACGACGGGCCTCCGAGCCGCCGCCCCGAGCGAGCGCTGGCACGGGCCCGTGCGCGTCCCCTGCGGCGGCGGCCTCCCCGCGGGGGCACGCTGCCCGAGGAGGGGGCGCGCCCTCTCTGGCTGGCCGTGGGAGTCGGGCGTGGGCCCTCCCACGGGAAGCGGGCGGCCTTCCATGGGAGCTCAGAATCAACGCGCGACGAACCATTCCATGTGATTTTGAAGGTCATTTGAGGCACATTAGGAACCACATGCCGCTGCTATCTAAGGTTATTTATTAAAAACCAATTACGTGAAGCCAATTTTAAGGCAAACTGAGGCGCCGCAGCGCGCCTTATTTGGCTTTATTTGGATTTCACCGAGAGCAACATGATTACTGGGAGCTTCCGTGAAAAGCCACCCGACACGGGAAGCAGGTGCAGGAACAGTCGAAACCATGATCGACCCACGAGCCCGGAAAGGAATATAGAAATGTCAGGCGTGGCAACGTTTCAAAGACACCTGATTTGGGCGACGGGCAAATGCAATGCTGAATGTATCGATCTTGATGTGCTGTGCCGAGGGCTGTGCTGTGCTACGCCGTGCTGACCTGGAAGAAGGTGCAGGAACAGTCGAAACATAGTCGGGAGTCGTTTTCTATGTCTGAGGATTCTCTGACTATTTTTCATCCTTGGCTCCAGAATCCGCCCGTAGGAGGACAAGCCCGACCTAGGGCGCATGCTCCATCGCTGGTGGGATGCTCGTAAGGTTGCCCAGAGTTGTGTTGAGCCCATCGTGCGGAAGGGCTGCATCCAAAAAATCTTTACGAGCACCCGGACAAGTATCGAAACAGTGTCGGACGAGTATCGCCTCCCAGGGCCCGACACGTGAAGACCCCCAAGTTTCGGTGCTTTCTTGGTGCTCGAACTTCTTTCTGGTGATCAAGGCTGTAAGTAAACTGGGACATCGTAAGCCCAGAGACACTCGGTGAAGTCCGGTGCGTAAGATTCGGCGGCGGGCCCGGGGGGGGGGAAGTGCGAGGGGCCGGGCCTTCTCTCGTAGGTCCCCCCCAGCCTTCTGAGAGAAGCCTCCGGAGCCCCCTCCGTCGAAGACGCCGAAGCACTTCTCGGCAGGCGCGAGGGCCTCTGAGAAGCACCCAGCCCCTCTTTCGGGTGTAGCCAGGGCCCCATGGGAAGGGGACCTGACTAGTAGTAGGGCCCCAGAGCTCCTAAAGTGGGCAGAATCACCATAAACCAGGTATGCCGCAGCTGGTGTTTTTTCGGGTGACGGCAGTGCCGGTTAGTGGAACGGGGCCTGGGGTGCGCCCCCCCAGTCCACATCACTAAACCAGGTCCCACTGAACCCAGTTCTGCCAACGCCCGACTCTTGGAGAGGGGACGTGTGCTGAGTGCTGTGTGCCTCCGCTGGTGACGCGGATGACGGAAGGGGGAGGGACGCGAGGACCTCTGGGGATCTACAGACGGTGTGTTGACCACACTGCGTGGTGAGCCAGTCGGAGGCGTCCAAGAGGGGGGCGTCCCCCCTCTCACTTCCCCCCTCGGCGCGCCGCCGAGTTGGGTCTTCGGGTCAGAGCTCGTGTCTCTGGCGGCCCTGCTGGATGCTCCCGGCACCCCCAGAGCGCCCTCTGGCGAGGCGCAGCTGCCAGAACGCACCGCGAGGCTGGAAAGCCGCCGAGAGCCGACGAACACGCCCGAGAACCTCGAGCCTCAGACCCGAACTTCCCCTGGGCTTGCCGCCGAGTCCGTGCACGGGTTCTCCGCCAGCGCCAGGCCCGCCCCCGCGCAGCCGAAGACTGGGCCTGGCATCAAGTCGGGCCTGTCCCTATAGAGGAGGAAGATTCAACGATCGTAAAAAAATGGTCTGGAGGTCCGCGCGGATTTCTAGGATCGGCGCTGGACGCCCCTGGCGGCGCCTCCGGCGCCTCCCCTGGCGCGCTCCGCGCGCCTGGGAGGGGGGTCCAGCGCCGATCCGAGAAATCCGCGCGGACCTCCGAGCTCTTATGTGTATGTCATTTATCGCGCCCCTAGTCGTCGTCGTAGTCGTCGTCGTTGTCGTCGCCGGCGGCGTCGCTGAAACGGTTGTCAGATCCATCCCGCCACGCCACTGCCCCGTGTGCTGGACGTTCGGGTCGCCGCCCCAGAGGTGCCCGTTCTCTCGGAGCCACCCCCGTCGCCGGAGGCCCCCTCGGAGGCCCCCTCGGAGGCCTGGAGGTTGGCACCGGCACCGATATCGGCGGTGTGCTTCCACCGAGGGGGGGTGCTCCGATCTCGGTGATAGTGGTACTACGCTGGCCCACACCGCCGAAGTCTAGGATCGCCTTCCCCCTGTGGAGGCAACTGCCTGTGTTGGTGTTGGTGTCCACTTCCAGGTCTCCAACCCCCAGACGGTGTGGTGACCCCACCGCGTGGTTCAGGGACGGCCCAACCGACCCCTAGCAAACCATCCTCTTCAGTGTCGCCCCCCCTCGCCTCACCCCCAGACGTACGTATGCGGTTTGAGGGAGGTGTCGGAAGTCTCCGAAGCCCGGGTTGGTTTCCATCAGCTGCGCCTCGCCGAGGGAGTTGCAGGGGTGCCAGAATCGTCCGGACGGCGGCCGCCGCAGAGCCGAGTTGTGACCCGAACGCCAGACGACGAAGACCACGCTGTTTAGATGCTCGTTCTGTGGACCTGCCTGGGGCCCCCCAGATGTCCAAAACCTTTTAAAACAGATGGTGTCACCCCCTCCCTCCCCCCACGAATCCCGACTGCCATTGATTCCTCGCCGAATCTTGTTTGTTTACTGGCCCCCTGGAGAATACCCCACGGAGGCCGAACGGTGCGAGTGACAAATTGACACATGTATGTTTGTATGCATATTTGTGTATACACACGCGCACGTGCGCATGCATCGGTATATGCGTATGACTTGTATGCGTGCAGATGTGTAGGCTACTTCGACTTCGGTCGACGAGTAGGTAGTTTTCGGCACCAGTGAGGGAGGATTTGCATGGAATGGTCCCTGAGCGCGGTCTCGATCCATTCCAGGTCGCAGGGTGTGTCAGGTGTAGCACGCTCGCGACCGAGAGAGGGTGCGCAGGGGGTGATCCCTGAGCGCACCCTCTACCCATGCCAATTTTCGCGGGGAGGGGGGGGTGGGCAGGCGTGGCCTGACGCTAAGACGGGGTGCGCAGGATTCCGTCCCTGCACGCGGAGCGCCAAGGCGGTCGCGGGGACGTCCCTGGCGGTCCGGTTTGCCCCTCCTTCCTTTTGTTTTCCACATGCGCGCCACAGCGTTGGGAATCACTGTTTTTGTTAACTGTCCCCCCACGTGGGTTTTTCTAACATACCGTTTTTAGACATTAACAGATTTGCTCAATTCTAGTTCGACTCCAGTTCCATTCGCGTTCGATTCGGGATTGATTCTGGTTCGACTCACGTTCGATTCGAGCTCGACTCGAATGGACGGAGGTTCGTCGCAGCTTCGACGCACGATTGGAGGGAGTGGTTCCAGGACGGTCCCCAGCATCTAATGCTGTGCGGTGAGTCTGGGGATTCGGGGCTGCCCGAGGACGTCTTTGGTGACCGGGGGGGTCTCCAGGGTCCCGAGACCGTGCGGTGACGGACCGCGCGGTGAGGACGCTGGGAAATTCTGGAGTCACGGCGCGGTCCGTCATCCCGCGGTTTCTTGTCCCCGAAACCTGTCACCAGGAGGGAGGAGGAGGAGGAGGAGGAGGAGGAGGAGGAGGAGGAGGAGGAGGAGGGGGAGGATGGATCACCGATCGTCGACTACGTCAACCGCGGGGGCGCGGAGATGATGGCGTTCTGCGCGTCGCGGTCTGGGCTGAAAAGAGCTGCCCTCTTCCAGGGCGGCGGCGCGAGGGCTGCGCGAAGACGGGCGCGCGCGTCGCGCCTCGCAGGGCGCGGTGCGCGAGGTCCGGTGAGTTAGGGCGTATGTGTCTGGCGCTTCTCCTCCTCCTCCTCCTCCTCCTCCTCCTCCTCCCTTCAGCTCTCGGCCCCCGGGGATCCAAGCATGGGAATACACTTTTTTGGGGGGTCGGCGGGGCGAGAGCGAGCCTCTTCCGCTCAAAGCTAGGCGGGTTGCGCACAGCTTTAATTTGGGAGACAGGGCACAGGAGGGCGGGGCCTCAGGCGGCCAGAGCGGGCGGAGCCCAGGGTGCAGGCGGTGCCGAAGAGCTTGCACAAGAAAAGGTAGGGGATACACGGGAATACACGCGACACATGTGTCGAGTAAGGGATTGACTACATAACTGATTTGCCCCAGGCTTTCTTTTTTTCCGTCGTGGGATGGTCCGTAGATCGACGGAACATTCTGCGTATGTTTCGTGGATTTGGCGGGGAGATAATATTGGGATACATCGAGTATGTAGTCGATTCCCTATTCGACTGGGGTTCCTTTTTTGTTGGCGCCGGAAGGCGGAACTGAAAATCTGGGTCCCGAAAGGGGGCCGCTCTGGTCTGTCGGGCCGTTCCATGGCTGGGGCCCAGATGAGGACTCCGAGGAGGAAGAGGAGGAGGAACAGGAGGAGGAGGAGGAGGAGGAGGAGGAGGAGGAGGAGGAGGAGGAGGGGACAAGGAAGCAAAAAGGGGGAGGAGGGGGAGGGAAGAGAGGGAGGAGAGGGAGGAGGAGCGGGGCGAAGGAGGAGAAGGAGAGCGGGGAGGAGCGGGTGCAGGGCAGGGCTGGGGGGGGAACAAGCAAAAGAGGAGGGGGAGGACGGAACAGGAGGCCCCAGGCTGTTTATCCAGCGGCCCTTCTCGATCCTACTGTGGAAACCCTTCCAAGGTGCCATGGGTTTCTTGCGTTTCGATGGTTCTGCGATGGACAGCGCGACGCCCCCACACCAGAAGTCAGTGGACGTCCTCGGGTTTCAAGGTTCGGTTTCTTGTGGGGGGTTTGTTGTCGTCGAGTTCCTACGCTACCGATCCTCCCTTGTTCATTCAGTAGGCTTGATCGCATCATTGACCCTGCTCCTCATCGGCCCAGAGGACACCGGGACCTCCTGAGGTCTGCGGTGGCCTCGGGGGGGTTGTCAAGGGAGGAAACACCGTCCCGACCCCCAGGACTGGCGTTTGCTGGACGGCCTTGGGCGTTTACTGCGCAGCCCTGCCCTGGTCGATTTCATCCTTCGAGGCGTGAGCGACTGCAATTGTCGGGGTGCTTATGGCGAGGGGCCTTGCCAGAGGCCTCCGGAGGTCTCGCAGTGATGGGCGCCTCTCGCAGGTCTGCCTGGGCCAGGTGCCGCCCTGCGTTGCCCTCCGCGCTGGATGTCTGCCCGCCGTTCGCACCCTGACTGCCAACAGCGGGAGATCATCAAGGCTCAGAGGCCCAGCGGTTGGCATCAGCACCTGCATCCCTGAGATCCTGGCGTCGCATTTTTGTTGCAGAAAAGGCGCCTTCGCTACGTTTCCGGCCCTGGGTCCCTCGCAGATCGATCCGGTTCGAACAACGACGCATAAAGATGGGGTTCAGGGCTCCAGTCGTGATTCTTGTTGCGATGGTGTAGTATTATCGCGACATCTGATCTCAGGAATCGGCGGTCGCCTCTAACGAGCTAGGACGATCCTGACCTTTGTGGCGGTAATATTCGGGCAACCTCTGTGGCCGTGAGATTACCACCAACACCAAAGTCCAGGATCATCTGTCCAGGACCCCAAAGGAGGGAGACATTATTTCGGCGATCTCTACTTGCCACAAGTGCTTTGGGCCCACTGGCGGTCGTCAGTGCACGACTTGGGATGAAGTGCCAGTGTCCAGAAAGGGGGTCTAATCTACGCAGCTCTTTATTCAGCGATCACCTTGTTTTCATAGACTTGCTTGGGATCGCGCTGATCAAAGCAGCATCGAGTTGTCAGCCGCGATACCCGCATCGTATTACACGATGTCGCTGTTGCCGTTGATATTTGGAAAGCGGCTGCCTGAACCTAAAGGAGTGACCTCATCGCAGTTGCGATGAGAACCCGAAGCAACACCCCCAACCATCCCGGGGTCGAGGCAGATTTGCTTAGTGCGCGCCGCAATTGGGGATGGGCTTTTCGGAAATTGCCCACGCTCGAGCGCTGGCCCCGAAGGCTACCGACATCTACCCCCCCAGTCCTGGCACCCGTTCTTCCAGGGTTGCCCACAGATGCGCGCGGGTGTCATGCTGAGCCATCCCATGATGATGCGGATGTGCTCAAGCGTCAAGCGGGCATCCATAGCCATTTTGGCTCGAGTTCCTCTTGGCTCCGGCGTCGCGGCGTGTACGCAGCCCCAGCGCCACCGCGGACTGGCCTACGCTGCCCCAGAGCGTCTACGAGCAGCCGTCCCTGAAGCAGCGTGCTTCCCACAGCATCGGGCGACGCCCCATGCACATGCACACCGACCCTGGCCAGGCCCATCCTGGGAGGAGGAGGAGGAGGAGGAGGAGGAGGAGGAGGAGGAGGAGGAGGAGGAGCAGGAGCAGGAGCAGGAGCAGGAGCAGGAGCAGGAGCAGGAGCAGGAGCAGGAGGACGACGAGGAGGAGGAGGCCCTGGATGCTTGCACATGCCTCCCTGGCTTGGCCAGGAGGGCGCAGGCACCAGCCCCTGGCCAGGCGTGCGTGCATTCACCGATCCTGGGCTGAGCTTGGGCACGGCTGGTGTCGGTGCATGTGCACGCTGGCGTCCCCCCGCTCATGGGGGAGATTGTTGAGCTCGAGGATGAAGTTGACGAGGACGACGCCGTGGGGGCCGAGAAGAAGCAGGCGGCCGCGGAGTCCGCGAAGGTCAAAACAGCCGAGGGCCCAGAAGGGAGCGGCAGGGACGGCGAGGGTCCGCCCGAGGGCGAGTCTGGGCGAGAGGTGCCCCCCACTCCTCCGGCCGATGAGAGGGGTGATCAGAAGGACGGGGCTACCAAAGGGGGCGATGACGTCGGCGCCAAGGGCCAGCACGGCGACCGCGACGACGACCCAGGGTCGGGAGGCAGGGGCGGCGGCGACGCGAAGGGCGGCGGCGAGCCGGGCAAGCTGTACCTGGGGCGCTTGGCGTTCGAGGCCGACGAGGAGGACATCCGGCAGAAGTTCGCGCGCTTCGGCGAGATCGTGAAAGTCCAGGTGGTTAAGGACGAAGCGAGCAGGTCAAAGACGTGCGGCTACGTGACGTTCGCCGACCCCGACCATGCCCAGAAAGCCCTCAGGGAGATGGACGGCTGCGATATCAGGGGCCGTGCGATCACGGTCGAGCTCGCGAGCTCCGTCAACGGTGACGTGTTCGCTGGCGGCTGGCGCAGCGGCCGCGACGACGAAGGCGACCGCGGCCGCGGCCGCGGCCGCGACGGCCGCGACGACGACCGCCGCCACGGCGGGCGCGAGCGCGGCGAGGCTGGCGAGGAGGGGCGCCGCGGCGGAGGCCACCGCCGCGGCGGCGGCCGCGAAGGTGAGGACTGCACCAGCCTGCTCCTCCTCCTCCTGCTCCTCCCTCCTCCTCCTCCTCCTCCTCCTCCTCCTCCTCCTCCTCCTCCTCCTCCTCCTCCTCCTCCCCGTCCTCCTCCTCCCCGTCCTCCTCCTCCTCTCCTTTCTCCTCCTTTTCCCTCTCCCCCTCCTCCTTTTCCTCCTCCTCCTTCTCGCCAGCCGCAGCGCGCGCGGGACCCCGGACCTTTGCCCTTTTCTCGCCTCGTGCTCTTGGCCGCCTACCTCGTCTCTTCCTGCTTCTCCTCCTCCTCCTCCTGCTCCTCCTCCTCCTCCTCCTCCTCTTCCTGCTCCTCCTCCTCCTCCTCCTCCTCCTCCTCCTCCTCCTGCTCCTCCTCCTCCTCCTCCTCCTCTTCCTCCTCCTCCTCCTCCTGCTCCTCCTCCCGCCCTGGAAAGCCAGGGGGTCCTGGCCGGGGAGGGGGAGGCCGGTCCTGGCCTCCAGGGGCCAGACAAACACACCCACCCCTTGACAGGAACCCCGTGGATCGTCAGGCCGGGAGTGGGGGCCCTGGTCCTCCTCCTCCTCCTCCTCCTCCTCCTCCTCCTCCTCCTCCTCCTCCTCCCCGTTCTCCTCCTGGTTCTCCTCCTCGTCCTCCTCCTCTCCTCCTCCTCCTCCTCCTCCTCCTCCTCCCCCTCCTGCTCCTCCTCTTCCTCCTCCTCCTCTTCCTTCTCCTCCTCCTCCTCCTCCTCCTCCTTCTCCTCCTCCTCCTCCTTCTCCTCCTCCTCCTCCTCCATCTCCTCCGGATTGGTTTCGAGGGAGGAAGAAATGCCCCGACCCCGACACTTGGCGTTTGCCGTGCGAGGGTCAAGCAGTGGCGAAGCGTCCTGGCTCGCCTATAGCCTTACCAGACAATGTTCTAAGAACCTTTTGTTGTTCCACGAAGTTTTCTCATAACATTTTTCTGGCTGGAGTCTGTCTTGTTTGAACACATCGGGCCTATGTTCTAAGAACATTTCGTGGTAGGACTATAGGAATGCTGGGACGGTCGGCCCCTGCTCAAGAGGGAGGACAATTTACCCCGACCCCGATACTTGGCATTTGCCGTGCGGCCCTGGGCGTTTACTGAACAGCCCTGCCCTGTTCGATTTCTTCCTCGGGTCCATGTGCTGAAAGGCCTCGCTCGTCGGGGTGTTTATTGGTAGGAGGGGATTTTCTGCCCTCGGGGGTTGTGCCGTCCCCGGCAGGGATCAGCCGCTCCCGGACGCCGCAGCAGCGCGGGCGATTGGGCGTCGCGCAAAGGGGGGGGCACGGTGAGTGGGGGGGGGACAGCGAGGGTTGCAGAAAAAAGGGGCCCCGGCACGGGCCCCGGCACGGGCCTCACAGGGGGGCCTGCCTTCGGGGCCCGAGCAGTGCACCTGTCTCCCCCCCCTGCATCGATTGCCCCCCCCCCGTGCTGCGACGCCCGAGGCGAGAGCGCAGCGGCGGCGAGGAGGGCGGCCGCCACGCCGCCAGGGGCGAGGGCTCCCGGCGCGAGGGCGCCCGCCACGGCGGCGAGGGCGGCCGCGAGGAGGCCGGCGGCCCGCGGCGCGCCCGGCGCCGCGAGGCCCGCGACGAGCCGCGCGACGAGCGCCGCGAGGGGCGCGGCGGCGAGCGCGGCGGCGAGCGCCGCGAGCGGCGCGGCGGGGGCCGGCGCGCCTCTGGCGGCTCGCGCGAGGAGCCGGGCCAGGCTCTGCGCCGGCGCCCGCCGTGCCCCCCAGGGGGTGGAGAGTTCAAGTTGGGTCGGGCGGATGTGGGAGGAGACATTAGGATAGTCAACAACCCAGAGATCCAATGTATTGAAAAATCACGACGTTAGTTTGTTTGGTTAAGCAGATTTCGGCCTCTAGGGGCCCTTACCGGGTCTCGGGACCGTCAAAACACGACTCAGGATGAAAAACCAGTTCTGGGGAAAGGGTCGAGACTTCCGGGGACCCCGTATTGAACAAATCACGACATCGGATCTCAGGGAATGTGCAAACATTGCCAAACATAGTCAAAACATCGTCCCCAGACTATGATTACCTAACAGCGAAGACTGATAGGTTTCTAGTAGTCTCAAAAGAGAGCATCATGACTCCCCAGGGGGGTCTGGGCAGATGCCGGACGGGTGCCGCGGGAATCCGGGGACTCCTTTTTTCTAGCCAACAGTAACGCAATGCCCGGAGCCAACTGTAGGCCACTTCGTGGTCTTCGAGTTCCAGAACTCAATTCCTGGCCATGATTTTGAATGTCCGGAGCAAACTGTAGGCCACTTCGTGTTCTTCGAGTTCCCAGAACTGAATTCCTGGCCATGATTTTGAATGCCTGGAGCCAACTGTAGGCCACTTCGTGTTCTTCGAGTTCCCAGAACTCCATTCCCGGGCCACATTTTTAATGCTGAGGCAGGTTGAGGCTGAGGCAGAGGCAGGCTGAGGCTGAGGCAGGCTGAGGCTGAGGCCGAGGCTGAAGGCAGCTGAGGCTGAGGCTGAAGGCTGAGGCTGAGGCAGCTGAAGGCTGAGGCTGAGGCTGAGGCTGAGGCTGCAGGCTGAGGCTGAGGCTGAGGCTGAGGCTGCAGGCTGAGGCTGAGGCAGGCTGAGGCTGAGGCTGAGGCAGGCTGATGCTGAGGCAGGCTGGCTGAGGCTGAGGCTGATGCAGGCTGAGGCTGAGGCAGGCTGAGGCTGAGGCCGAGGCTGAAGGCAGACTGAGGCTGAGGCTGAAGCAGGCTGAGGCTGAGGCTGAGGCTGAGGCTGAGGCTGAGGCAGGCTGAGGCTGAGGCTGAGGCAGGCTGATGCTGAGGCAGGCTGAGGCTGAGGCTGAGGCTGATGCAGGCTGAGGCTGAGGCAGGCTGAGGCTGAGGCCGAGGCTGAAGGCAGACTGAGGCTGAGGCTGAAGCAGGCTGAGGCTGAGGCTGAGGCAGGCTGAGGCTGAGGCTGAGGCAGGCTGAGGCAGGCTGAGGCTGAGGCTGCTGGCTGAGGCTGAGGCAGGCTGAGGCTGATGCAGGCTGAGGCTGAGGCAGGCTGAGGCTGAGGCCGAGGCTGAAGGCAGACTGAGGCTGAGGCTGAAGCAGGCTGAGGCTGAGGCTGAGGCTGAGGCTGAGGCTGAGGCAGGCTGATGCTGAGGCAGGCTGAGGCTGAGGCTGAGGCTGATGCAGGCTGAGGCTGAGGCAGGCTGAGGCTGAGGCCGAGGCTGAAGGCAGACTGAGGCTGAGGCTGAAGCAGGCTGAGGCTGAGGCTGAGGCAGGCTGAGGCTGAGGCTGAGGCAGGCTGATGCTGAGGCAGGCTGAGGCTGAGGCTGAGGCTGATGCAGGCTGAGGCTGAGGCAGGCTGAGGCTGAGGCCGAGGCGGCAGACTGAGGCTGAGGCTGAAGCAGGCTGAGGCTGCAGGCTGAGGCTGAGGCTGAGGCAGGCTGATGCTGAGGCAGGCTGAGGCTGAGGCTGAGGCTGAGGCTGAGGCAGGCTGAGGCTGAGGCAGGCTGAGGCTGAGGCCGAGGCTGAAGGCAGACTGAGGCTGAGGCTGAAGCAGGCTGAGGCTGAGGCTGAGGCAGGCTGAGGCTGAGGCTGAGGCAGGCTGATGCTGAGGCAGGCTGAGGCTGAGGCTGAGGCTGATGCAGGCTGAGGCTGAGGCAGGCTGAGGCTGAGGCGAGGCTGACTGAGGCTGAGGCTGAAGCAGGCTGAGGCTGAGGCTGAGGCAGGCTGAGGCTGAGGCTGTGACTGCGACTGCCGTTGCCACTGCGACTGTCATCGCGAATGCGACTACGACTGCGAGAACAACAGAATTCTACAACTGGATTATCATCTGAATCTTAAGGGGAATGCTTCCAGATTCTCATGCCGAGTCGATTCGGCGGGGGCCGGCGCGCCTCTGGTGGCGGTTCGCGCGAGGAGCCGGGCCGTGCTCTGCGCCGCCGCCGCAGGCCGCCCCCCCCCACCCCTCGCCATGGTGAGGGGGGGGCGGCCTTTGCAGAGGCAGCTGCCCCTGCAGAGGCAGCTCCTAGGGAAGGTCCGAGTTCGGACTTTGCCCTGGTCCGACAGCCGGCTCAATCCGGCTGAATCCGGCTCAAGCCGGTGAAGCCGGCTTATCTCTAGGATGGGTAGGGGGTAGGGGGCCACGTGCGAACTCTGCCCCTACCCCCCACGATCTCTGAGGAGGAGGGTGGGGTTCACCTCGCTCGGGAGCTCCCGAGCGAGGTGAACCCCACCCTCCCCCTCAAATCGTGGGGGGCAGGGGAGGAGGAGGAGGAGGAGGGAGGAGGAGGAGGAGGATGAGGAGGAGGAGGAGGAGAGAGGAGGAGGAGGAGGAGGAGGAGGAGGAGGAGAGGAGGAGGTAGGGTTCGCACGTGGCCCCCTGGAGGGAAGCCCCTGGGGCCCTCGCCCCGGCCGGGCTGCCCCGCGGCCCTCTCGGACGGCCCCGGCGCGCGCCCCGGGAGCCCGTGGCTGGCCGCTCCCCCCAGGTGGAGGCCCCGTTGCTCTCTGTAGGCCTCCTCGAGGGGGGTCGGCGGCGACGGGGTCGGAGGAGCGCGCCGCATCGTCGATGCATCGGCGGTGCGTCTCGATGTGGAGCCCGATGCTTTCCACACTGGCGTCGCCCGTGCGTCGCCGACGTCGCCGATGCATCGCCGATGCGTCGGCGATGCATCGCCGAGGTACCGGCGATGCGGCGCGATAACCTCCGACCCCGTCTACTCCGACCCGATCTGGGAGGCTTAATCCCGCGGAATTCGGTTTCGTTAGTCCCGCTCAATCCGCGGCCCCATCCGGCACAGCAGCCCCTAATGGGGCTCTGCGCCGCCGCACGCCGTGCCCCTTCCCCTCGCACCTACCCTCTTCTTCCTCCTCTTCCACCTCCACCTCCTCCTCCACCTCCCTTCCTTTTCCTTCTGGATAACTCCTCTCTGTCGCACCCCGAGGCCAGTTTTTAGGGCGGGCCGGGCGCTTCGCCTGGGACCTCCTCACCATTTATGACCCTGAATATTAATACAGGTGACAACAGTTTCACAGATGGAGGGCGGGTGGCTTTCAAAATGTTGCTCTCGCCGTAGCGCCGCGCACATTCGTTTTCAACATTCGCAGGAGTTTCACGGATTGAGGGCGGGTCGTTTTCAAAATGTGGCTTTAGCCCGTAGTGCCGCGCACATTCTTCGGGGCAGGTTGCAAGAGCTTCACGGATTGAGGGCGGTTCCTTTTCAAAATGTGGCTCTCGTTTTAGCGCCTCGCACATTCTTTGTAGCCTTTTGCAAGAGTTTCACGGATCCCCATGATCAACATACCAAGAATTGTATTTTGGAAGGATTCAGAATTATGTGGTTGCAACAGTTATGTTGATTTGCGGCGTTGAAATCAAACATGGCGTTATGGCACGATTCCAGATCGCCAAAATGCAGCAGTCAGGTTGAGACGTGGCGTTGAAATCCCGGGAACCATGTTTTGGCATGCTTCAGGATCTTCAAACGGTTGTCTTCCAACGAGGCAGTTCCCTCAATGGATATGAACCGTTGTAGTGGCCTGTGAAGAGGGAGCTTAGAGAGAGGGTCAATTCCGACATCGTTGATGACTCTTTTGTTTACACTGGTCCTCCTCCTCCTCCCCGGCGATTTCCCCCCCCGCCCCCCCCCCCCACCCCCGATTGTTCGGTGACCAAATCAAGCCATTCAGAAAAGGAGGGGAACCCTGGGATACACCCCAAGGGCACTATTCGGACGCACCCCGACCGAGGGTCGGCACCCCCATCGTACATCTCAGGGTTGGGTCTCGAGTTGTTTGGTCCAGTTGAACACCTCCTAAGGCTTGGGATAGGGGTCGACATATCCACTGTTGCCCCCACCCCCTCGCTGGGCTCGGGTTCGACTCTGCCGACTCGGGTTCGATGTCGGCCGATTCCCATTTCAAGTCCATTCTGCCCCGGTGTTTCCAGTCTGGACTCCGATGTTTCAGCGGAGGCCGCACGAGCCTGCCGCTTTCCGCCGATTCGTCTTCTCACGACTTGGTTGCCGATGCCCGCCGATCCGATTCCCTCCGATCGCCGATCCGACTTCTCGTGCGCAGAGGGTGTGGTATCTATACGCTGCCACCGTGCCTGGCCACTGCCTTGCTGGGCCCTGGCACCGTGTGCAGTCGAAACTGATAGGAAGGATGGGGAACCTTCCCAAGGGTACCCCTGCATCCTTGCCTCCTCGGTCCATCCCTGACTACGTGCTGTCGATGGCCAGCCCCCTCGAAGAGCTTCGACATGGGCGTCGCAAACCTGCATTCTTATCGAGCGTCCTTATTATCTGGCTACCCTTGCATCCTTGCCTCCTCGGTCCAGCCTCGACTGCGTACTTTCGAGGGCTAGTGCCGCTCGAAGAGCTTCGACAGGGGCGTCCAAAGGACCTGCATCCCGGTCGAGCATCCTTATCATCAGTTTTGGCTGTCTGCGCCCTCTGGCCAGCATTGTCTATACACCATCCTGGGGTCCAGGATGAGCCTGGCCAGGCACGATGGTGGTGCACGATGATGATGATGATGATGATGATGATGATGATGATGATGATGATGATGATGATGATGATGATGATGATGCTGATGATGATGATGATGATGATGATGATGCTGATGCTGATGCTGATGCTGATGCTGCTGCTGCTGATGATGATGCTGCTGATGATGATGCTGATGATGATGATGATGATGATGCTGATAATGATGATGATGATGATGATGATGAGGATGAGGATGAGGATGATGATGATGATGATGATGATGATGATGATGATGATGATGATGATGTGATATGATGATGATGATGATGATGATGATGCTGATGTTGATGATGATGATGATGATGATGCTGATGATGATGATGCTGATGATGATGTGATGATGGATGAGAGGATGAGGATGAGGATGATGATGATGATGATGATGAGGAGATGAGGAGGAGGAGGAGGAGGAGGTGGAGGTAGGAGGAGGAGGAGGAGGAGGAGAGGGGGAGGGGAGGAGGAGAAGGAGGAGGAGGAGGAAGAGGAGGAGGAGGAGGAGGAGAGGGAGGAGGAGGGAGGAGGAAGACAACAGCACATGAACATAAACTTTCTGGCGCTCCGCGCGGATTTCTTGCATCAGCGCTGGTCCGCCCTCGGCGGGTCCTCCGGCGCCGCCCCTGCCGCGCTCCGCGCGCCAGGGATGGGAGTCCAGCGCAGGGTTGTTTACGGCCAGGCCAGGCTCGGTGCCCCGGAAGGGGGGACTTGTGAAGGGGGGTGCGAGATCTGCCGCACCCGGCTGGTTTCGACCCCGCCGCCAGGCGCACTCCTCGATGCGCCGCCGCCTCTGTCGACGGGAGCCGCGGGAGAAGCTAGCTGCGCGAGCCGATTCGCTGACCTCACCTGCGCTATCCCCCCCCCTTCCTCCTCCTCCTCCTCCTCCTCCTCCCTCCTCCTCCTCCTCCTCCTCCTCCTCCTCCTCTTCCTCCCTCCCTCCTCCTCCTCCTGCTCCTCCTCCTCCTCCTCCTCCTCCTCCTCCTCCTCCTCCTCCTCTTCCTCTGCCGCCTCCTCCTCCTCGTTCTCCTCCTCCTCCATTTCTTTCTCCTCCTCCTGCTCCTCCTCCTCCTCCTCCTCCTCCTCCTCCTCCTCCTCCTCCTCCTCCTCCTCCTCCTCCTCCTCCCCCTTCGTCGGGCCCGATGGAGTTTGGGTGCCGTGGCGCGGCGGTCACGGCTGCGACTCCGCGGGGCTTGGTCTGTCGCGCGAGTGGCGCCCCCCCCCCGGCGGCACGGTGCCCGACGCATCGTTGGCACGGCTTCGGCGCGGACTCGACGCGGGCAGTGATGGCGCGCTGGCATAGCGCAGGGCCCACCGAAGGCGCGACAGCAGGGCCGCCTCCCGCGCCGGGTGGCCCCCCGCAGGGGGCCGGCGGCCTCGCCTTCGCGGGACGGCGGCCGCAGGTCGGGGGCGGAAAAGAGGGGGTGCTGACTAGGGGGGGATGGATATCATGGCGTGGGCCATGATATTTCCCCAGATCTCATTGTGCCCCTTCTCCGCTCCCGAGCAGGCGGCGGCGCGGGGGCGACGCCCGCGGGGAGAAGCGCGCGGAGCGCTCGGGGTCGGGGCCGGGGGGGATACCGACCAAGGACAAGGCCATCCCTGGAGGAGGGGCCGTCGAGGCAGCGGCGGTGCGCTCAGGCTTGTCTGCGTCGCCAGGGGGGAAGGGGTTTCCCGAGATGTTTTGCCGCAGTTGTTGGCTTCCCGGGGCCCTCCACGGGCCCCGGGGCTGTCAGAAAACGGTGCAGAGTTGAGGCTGCTCCTGGGGGAAGGCGCGGGAGACCAGGGCCCGTTTTCCTCAAGACCCGCTTCCTTCATGCGCACCGACGGTCGTTGAACGCAGTTTCTTTTTTTTGATGCCCATATCCCATGTTATCTTTTTTTCTTCCCAACCATCATCGTCACGCAACCATCCTGTGGTGTTGGGTCCTCGTTTTGAAGAGACGGTGCCCCGCGCTCCTCTCCTTCCTCCTCTCCCTCCTCCCTCTTTCCATCATCATCATCATCATCATCATCACCATCATCATCATCATCATCATCATCATCATCATCATCATCATCATCATCATCATCATCATCATCATCATCATCGTCACCATCATCATCATCATCAACAACATCATCATCATCATCGTCATCACCATCAGCATCATCATCGTCATCGTCGTCGTCATCGTCGCAGTCACCATCGTCGTCATCATCATCTCCGTCATCGTCACAATCATCGCCATCAGCTTCGGCACACCCCTTACACGTTTCGTGGCCCCATAGGGAGCTCCACCGAGGGTCCCGTGGCGCAGTTCGCATGCGTCTCCCCCACCCAGTACAGCGTTTCGTGGCCCCATAGGGAGCGCCACCTAAGGTCCCAGTGGCGCAGTTCGCATGCGTCTCCCCCGCCCAGGACAGTGTTTCGTGGCCCCATAGGGAGCCCCACCGAGGGTCCCAGTGACCCATTTCGCATGCGTCTCCCCCGCCCAGAACAGCGTTCCGTGGCCCCATAGGGAGCTCCACCTAAGGTCCCAGTGGCGCAGTTCGCATGCGTCTCCCCCATCCAGGACACCGCTTCGTGGCCCCATAGGGAACGCCACCGAATTCCCAGTGGCGCAGTTCGCATGCGTCTCCCCCGCCCAGGACAGCGTTTCGTGGCCCCACAGGGATCCCCACCGAAGGCCCAGGGGCGCAGTTCGCACGCATCTCCCCCGCCCAGGACAGCGTTTCGTGGCCCCACAGGGATCCCCACCGAAGGCCCAGGGGCGCAGTTCGCATGCGTCTCCCCCGCCCAGAACAGCGTTTCGTGGCCCCACGGGGAGGCCCACCGAAGGGCCCATTGGCGCAGTTCGCATGCGTCTCCCCCGCCCAGGACAGCGTTTCGTGGCCCCATAGGGAGTTCCACCGAGGGCCCCAGTGGCGCAGTCCGCATGCGTCTCCCCCGCCCAGGACAGCGTTTCGTGTCCCCATAGGGAGCCGCCACCCCCATTTCGGCACTCCCTGACACGTTTCGTGGGCTCCACCGAAGGCCTCAGTGGCGGCGTTCCGAAGGTGAGGTTAGTTTCATGCGTTCGTTTTTGAAGGCTGCGATGTGTAACCCAGCAGCTGCGCCTCGCCGACAGCGTTCCAGGGGCGATCGCCGCAACCAGCCCGGGTGCCCGAGCTACTGGCGTTATTGCCCGAGAGTTGTCGAGGGCGTTCCAGGCCCACTGGTGGCCTCGGGGGGCTTCGGGGATGCGTCCCGAGACTTGCGGACACCTGCGTTGGAGGCCGTCGGAGTTCCGAGGAGGACGAACGGAGTGGGCTGCGGAGGAACGGAGGGAGGAGGAGGAGGAGGAGGGGAGGGAGTGGGAGGAAGATGAGGAGGAAGAGGAGGTAGCCCCCTTCGACTGGTACGAAGACGATGACGATGCTGATGTTGATGATGATGATGACGATGATGCTGATGGTGATGATGATGATGACGAAGATGATGATGCTGACGATGATGCTGAATATGATGATGATGTTGATGACTATGATAATGCTAATGATGATGCTGATGCTGATGCTGATGATGATGCTGATGATCATGATGATGATGATTCGGATGATGATGATGATGATGATGATGATGATGACGATGCTGATGATGATGATGCGGATGATCATGATGGTGATGCGGCTGGTAATGATGCAGATGATGATGCTGGTGATGATGCTGTTGATGACGATGGTCACGATGATGATGATGCTGACGATGGTGACGATGACGAAGATGACAGTGCTGACGGTAACGATGATGACTGTGATGATGATGAGGCCGATGGTGATGATGATGCTGATGATTATGATGATGATGATGATGATGATGATGATGATGATGCTGATGCTGATGATGATGATGATGATGATGATGATGATGATGCTGATGATGCTGATGATGAGGAGGATGATGATGATGATGATGATGATGATGATGATGATGATGCTGATGCTGATGATGATGATGATGATGATGATGATGATGCTGATGATGATGATGATGATGATGATGATGCTGATGATGTCGATGACGATGACGATGACGATGAGGATGATCACCATCATCGTCCAGAAGATGGCGTTGATGACGACGATGCTCAAGATGATGGCGATGCTGCTGCTGAGGATGATGACGACCCTGACGCTTCTGACGACGACGATGAGGAGGAGGAGGATGAGGAGGACGGGAAGGTGGAGGATGACGGGTAGGGGAGGACGGATATCAGAGTGGAGCAGAAGAGCACGGGGAGACATCTTGGCCAGGAGGGTGAGACCTCAGACTTCCGATTTGTTTCGCGTCGCGACGCCCCCGGACCTCTCTCGACTCCATCCTGGTGGCCAGTCCCGGGTAGTATTGTTTAGGGCTCCGGGTTCCGATTTTTGGTCGCGTCGCGAAGGCCCGGGACCTCTCGACCCCATCCTGGTGGTCAGTCCCGGGTAGTTTTGTTTAGGGCCTCAGCGCCCAGAAGCGGCCTCCAGAGGCCGCGTTGTGTTCATGGCATCGGGGCTCCAACATCGAGGCCTCGATCGAGGAGAGGGCGAATTGCAGAGCGCCGAGCAGGCGAGACAGCTTGGCGAGGATAGGGCGTGCTGCCAATGGGTGCCCCTCCCAACCCTCCCACTAACGGCGCGAAATCAATAACGAAGATGGGGTCGAGAGCATCCAGGGGCCTCCAGGAGCGGAGATCGTTCGAGATTGAACGTTCCCCGCGGTGTCAGGAACCAGCAACAGGGTCGTCACGACACGAACCGCCGCGCAAAGGAGGAGCTTTGACCGATCCGGTGCTTCGCGGGGACTCCGTGCTGCGCACTGCCCAGCGCCTCGTTCGCCCGTTGTCGCTCTGCCCGGCGCCCAGAGCCTTGCCCGCTCCCAGCCAGCCAGCTAGCTCACTTTGCTCCGCGCAGCGGACGACCCGCGTGCGTTGCTGGGACCCCTTCGGGGCGACCAGCGCGCGTCGCGGGGACTCCGTGCTGCGCTGCGCCCGCAGCCTTGGGCACTGGAATGCGCGGGCAAAGAGGGAGAACAAGAGCGGGAGGAAGCGGGGGCGATCCACGCGAGGGGGGGTGCCGATATGGGCGTCGAGATTCATCCACGTAGACTCCCCCGCACGCAGATTCATGCACAATCAGACCCACTCGTGCTCAGACTCACCCGCTCTCAGGCTCCCGTTCTCAGACGTATCGTTTTCATCCGCGTTGCGTTCCCCGCCATACATCGGCACACCCCTCACGCGGTTCTTGGCCTCATAGGGGGCTCCACCAAAGACGAGGTTCACAATCGCGGCG
>CAUYUJ010017951.1:184027-201346 GCA_963575745.1 Prorocentrum cordatum
ACTACTACTACTACGACTACTACTACGGCTACTATTGCTACTACTAACACGACCACTACTACGACGACTCGTCGTAGGAAGTGCTTCTACCGCTTAGCCAGAGACAGAAATTGTTAATACTCGGTGCTTCCCAGTGCTGAGACATCGCGCCGTGCGGGCCGGGTGCGATACCCTGGGATGGACCACCCCTTGGTACGGCCGACGAACAGTAGTGTCTTTTTTGGGATTGCACTAGGAATTGCATCGGCAAGGGACGGCGAGGAACACTAGGACATGAGGATGAATGAGGGAAGGAACTTTTCACTAGCCGGCCTTCAGGGTGTTGGCCGTTCGCCAGCTTCGGCGTTCAAGGCTCTTGCGTTCTGACCGCCAATCCTTCCTATAGATTTCTGTCGTGTGTGTGTGTGTGAATTGATATTCTTTACGCTTCGCGTATCCCCACCAGCCCATCTCACAACAGTAATTCTTGCGAAGCATGCCGACAGTCGTGTTTTTCAGGCGTGTGTCCGCTTGGCCCCGCATATCTCCCCTGTTACTCCTTCCTCCCGCCTCCTTGTACATCCTCCTTGTGGGGGGAGCGGGAGAAGGACGAGGCGGAGGAGGAGGGAGAGAAAGCGCTCCTCGTGGTTTGAGTCGTTTGGGGTTTCTCGTCCTGGTGTGAGTCGTTCGGGCCCTTCTTCCTGGTGTGAGTCGTTCGGGCTCTTCGTGGTGTGAGTCGTTCGGGCTCTTCGTCCTGGTGTGAGTCGTTCGGGCTTCTCGTGGTGTGAGTTGTTCGGGCCCCTCGTCCTGGTGTGAGTCGTTCGGGCCCCTCCTCCTGGTGTGACTCGTTCGGGCTCCTCGTGGTGTGAGTCGTTCGGGGCCCTCGTCGTGGTGTGAGTCGTTCGGGCTCCTCGTGGTGTGAGTCGTTCGGGCGCCTCGTCCTGGTGTGAGTCGTTCGGGCCCCTCCTTCTGGTGTGAGTCGTTCGGGCTCTTCGTGGTGTGAGTCGTTCGGGCCCCTCGTCCTGGTGTGAGTCGTTCGGGCTCCTCGTGGCGTGAGGCGTTCGGGCACCTCGTCCCCTTGTGGGGCGTCTTGGGGGCCTCTTGGCGGCCCCAGGGGCTTCTAGGAGCGTCTTGGGTGCCTTGGGGGAGCCTCTTCGGGCCTCTTGGGGCCTCTTGGAGGCCGTTTGGGGCGTCTTGGGGGCCTCTTGGCGGCCCCAGGGGCTTCCAGGAGCGTCTTGGGTGCCTCGGGGGAGCCTCTTGGGGCCTCTTGGGGGCCTCTTGGGGGCATCTTGGGGGCCTCTTGGAGGCCTCTTGGGGCCTCCTGGGGGCCTCTTGGGGCCATCTTGGGGCCTCAGTGTGCCTCCTGGGCGCTTCTTGGGGCCATCTTGGAGGAAGTCGATCAATGAAGAGGGGAGCTTTAATGAGCGCTGCCCCCTCAGAAGGGCAAAATGAGGCCAACACCTTTGAAACAATCAATGATTTTGCCTTGAAGGAAGAGGAGGGCTTTAATGAGCGCTGCCCCCTCAGAAGGCCAAAATGGGGCCAAAACCTTAGTAAAATCAATGATTTTGGCTTCAAAGAAGAGGAGAGGGTTTTTTCTTCCTCCCCCCGTCGGGGCCATTCCTCGTGAGGGGTGTCGTTTTTTAGCCCTCCCAGGAGTCGAAAAAGACTCCCCTGACCACCCGCGGTGGGACCTCTCCAGGCCCAGGGGTAGGGGGTAGGGGGAGGGGTAAACCCCTCCCCGGAGGGGAAGGAGGGTTGAGAACAGAGCGGGCTCTCTAAACCACTCACGCCCAAAGGGCTGGTGGGATTTGTTGTGGTTTTGTGCGGTGCCAAAGATCTCGCTCCGCTAAGGCCGCCCTCGCGAATTATGTCTTGTCTTTTCGGTGCTATTGATAACACAGGGGGGTGGCTGGCTTCTTGCTTTCCTGGGTTACCTTGCGCGGTTGGCTCTCAGCTGATCCCGACCCTACTTAGCGTGTGCGCCCCTGCTCTGTTTAGCGTGTCAACGTCTTCCGTTTTGTAAGGCCCGACACCACATACACGCCACGAATACCATCATGGCCGTAATATGTCCCAATTTACTTTAGCCGTGGTCATCAGAAAAAGTTTCGAGCACCAAGAAAGTATCGAAACTGGAGGGTTTTCACGTGTCGGGCCCTGTGAGGCGATACTCGTTTGACACTTCGCCAGCGCGCCAGGCAGACACTGCTTCGACATTTGTCTTGGTGCTCGATGCCACTTCTGGGATATAGTCCTTACGCATGGTGGGAACAACGCAACTCTTGAGTAGGGTTAGCTCTTTGTGTGCAGCCGACCTGGCCGGATCCGTCTTCTGCTGGGCCTCCTGGCAGGCTTCTCGCCGCCACAGCTGGATCCACCTCAAGGAACAGGTGCGCAGGCGAGTTCCATCCGACAAGTGTGGCCACGCAGAAATTTGGGGCAACCCTGGGATACACCCCAAGGAGAGGGCGGGAGGGAAGGAGGGAGGGAGGAGCAGTAGGAGGCGGAGTAGGAGGAGGAGGAGGAGGAGGAGGAGGAGGAGGAGGAGGAGGAGGAGGAGGAGGAGCAGGAGCAGGAGGAGGAGGAGGAGGAGGGACAGGGAGAGGGGAAATGAAAGGAAAGGCAGCGAGGGAGGGCCTATTCGGACGCACTCCTATCGAGGATGGACGCCCCCTATCGTATATCCCAGTGTTGGGCCCCAACTGTCCCGTCCATCCTGAAGCCCCCGCGAGGCCTGGGACAGGGTCGACGGATCCTCTGTTACCAGGCAGAGTGGACCCCGGGAGGGCCGCCGTTGTCTCACTGGGCCCTCCTCCGACATCCGCGCGGCGAAGGATGCCTACAGTGATGCCAGGCAAGGGATCCGCGAGGCGAGGGAAGACGCCACCATGGCGGCGCGGGAGCTGAGCCGGGTCGAGAAGGTCGTCGCCAGGGCGGTCAAGCGGAGGGTGGCGGATGCCGAGGCGGCCGCGCAGGCCAAGCTCGAGAACGACCTGCTGGCGGTCAAGAAGGCGTCCGACAGCAGGCTGGAGCTCGCGCTGGGCGACGGGGAACTGGCCCTGAGGAAGCAGATGTTCGATCGCATCGCCGAGATCAAGGCAGAGTTCGAGCAGAAGATCAAGGATGAGCGCACTCGCATCTCGACGGAGCACACCTCGAGCATCGAGGAGGAGGAGAAGAGGCTGACAGAGGCAGTCGAGGCTGCCGTGGCCAGCGCGAGGGATGAGGCCGAGCGGGAGGCGGGGAAGGAGAGGGAGCTGGACGACTGGCGCGCCGAGAAGGAGGAGGCAGAGGAGGCGCTGAGG
Source organism: Prorocentrum cordatum (assembly GCA_963575745.1). Classification (NCBI taxonomy): domain Eukaryota; class Dinophyceae; order Prorocentrales; family Prorocentraceae; genus Prorocentrum; species Prorocentrum cordatum. The sequence goes on from CAUYUJ010017951.1 coordinate 187,315, forward strand.
AAGGCGGACGAGCAGCTCGAGGCCGCAAAGAAGCAGCTGGAGAGCCTGACCGGCCAGGAGCCGCCGCGCGAGGAGCCGCGGGCGCCGCCGGGGCCGCCGGGCGACGGGGCCGCCGTGCGCAGTGCGGAGGCCTCGCCTGCGGGGGGCCGCGGCGGGCGCCGCGGGGCGGAGGCCGCGGCCGAGGAAAGGCCCGCCAAGCGCCGGGCGGAGGGCGCCTCCGGCGAGGCCGAGCGCGAGCGCGAGGCGCCGCGCCAGCGCGAGGAGGGCGGCCGCCGCGAGGAGCGCGCCGCGGAGGGTGGCCGTCGCGAGGAGCGCGGCGCGGAGGGCGGCCGCCGTGAGGAACGCGGCGCGGAGGGCGGCCGCCGCGAGGAGCGCGGCGCGGAGGGCGGCCGCCGCGAGGAGCGCGGCGCGGCCGGCCGCGGGAGCGCGGCGCGGAGGGCGGCCGCCGCGAGGAGCGCGCGCGGAGGGCGGCCGCCGCGAAGCGCGGCGCGGAGGGCGCGTCGCCGGAGGGCGTGGCCGCCGCGAGGAGCGCGGCGCGACGACGCGCGGCGCGGAGGGCGGCCGCCGCGAGGAGCGCGGCCGCCGCGAGGAGCGCGGTGCGGAGGGCGGCCGCCGCGACGAGCGCGGCGCGGAGCGCGGCGCGGACCGCGGCCGCCGCGGCTACCGGTGAGGCCTGCCGCCGCCAGGGTGCGGGTCGGGCCGCGGCCGAGGCGTCCCCCCTCCGCGCGCGCGCGCCGAGGTGGCACGCGCGGAGCCGCCGTTCGGGTCGAAGGGTCGTCCCGTCGGGCCCTCGGCGTGCCCGGGGCCGCCCCCCCGGGCCACCCCCCCCCCAGCGGGGCCCCGCGAGGCAGGGCGCGGGGCCCACTCGAAGGGTGCAGTGGCCACGCCGTGTGGTGAGGCAGTGGGGGTTCGGGGTAAGCGCACGGACTTGGGACTTGGGTTGTCCTCCGAGGGCGTCTCCTCGGGCGACTGGGGCCTCTGAGGTCCCTGCACGGTGCGGTGAGGTCTCTCTGTCACCGCACCGTCTTGGGACCCCCAAGCGACTCGGATCAGAAGCGTGACTGCACGTTTTGGGGGGACCTTCGTGGGCAGAGCCATATCCGTATTCGCGGTCTCGCCGGCCGGGCCCCTGGGCCGCGACCAAGGGATAAGATGGCGTTTCTTCGCGGATGCCCAGCGCAGAACGTGTCCGTGCGACCGCACATCCGCGGCATCGCGCCCCAGAATCCCGGCCGCGAGGGCGCGGATACGGACAACTATGTTCGACGCTCGGGGGCCCGGGGGCATCCAGAGGGCCCGCTTCCCCTCGGGGTCCCTCCGGCACGCAGCCGGTGGAGGAGTTCGGCAGCAAATCATGGGAGCCTATGTACCCTCGTAATGACATCCTTGGAACGCCCCAGCGTCGATTAACGTCTGGTAATCGACGAGGTAGCGCCAACTTAGCGCCGATTAGCGTCGACTTAGCGTCGACTAGCGTCGATTCGCATCGATTTGCTTGAGCCAACAAGATGGTACGGGAGGCTCCCATGAGCTGCCACCAGACAGGGCACGCTTCCCTTCAGGGTCCCTCTGGCTCGCAGCTCGGGACTCTCGAAATGGGTACTGAAAGCATGGGTACAGACCGACAGCAGTTCCTGTTCCTGTCCATTTCGGACAGGATTCGCTTTCCGCGCCTCCGCGGACGTTGTCCCTGGAAGACGCAACGCCGCCCGCCCAACAACGGCCGCTGTCGGTCTTGGACAGCATTTGTGGTTGGGCATCGTACCCACTTCCGTCGTACCCGCTTTGGGCGTCCACAGCAGCGGCCGAAGGCTGCCCCGCGCTGCTTCTGCCAGTGCTATAAGCCCGCGGCCCGCGGCGGCCGCCAGCGCGCGAGCTGCCGGCGCGCCTGCTGCCTGCGCCCAGAGCCTGCCTCGAAGTCTCACCCGCGGCCGAACGGCCCCGCGGCGGCGGCGTGCCAGGAGGGGGTCGGGCGAAAGGGGGGGATTGGGAAAGGGGGGGTTACGGAATTTGCTGCATGCAGCTGGTTTCGCCCCCACCGAGTGGGCCATTCCTCGATACATGGCCGCCTCCCGGTGCCAGGAGGCGCCGGGAAAATCGGCTACGTGAGCTGATTCTCAACCCCCCCCTTTGCTATCCCTTTCGCCCGACCCGAAAGGAGGGGGGGGGGCTCGCCGGAGACCGTTTGCTGCTTCCCCTGGCAATGACGGGCGGTTGATTTGCCGGCTTCCTCGCTTTGCTGTCCCCCCCCTACCCCCACGTCCGCGCCCCGGCTACGGGGTCGTGGGGAAGGAGGAGGAGGGTTCAGGATCGAGGATCGAGGTTTCGGACTGTTTCTGATGGGCTTTTTGGGTTTCTGCCTGCGGAGGCTTCGGGGGAGTTGAGGACTCGAAGCCTTTTGGTGTCCGGGCCTCTGGTGCGCCTCTTGGGATCTTGGGGCCGTCTCTGGACATGTTCAGGAATGGCCTGTTTCCACCGCGCCAGCGCGAATCGTGACGTGACCAGGGGGGGGCGGGGGGGGGCGAGGCTGGTCACGGGTGGTACCGTGAATGACGAAACGACGGGTTCTTTGGGTTGGTTTCAGCTGGCCAGCATCGTCTGGACGATCCCCGTCCCCTTTGGTCCATGGCCATGGCATCTCAGCTCCACCAGGTCACCCGCCAGTATGGGGAGCTCCTGCAAAATCTGAAGGGAACAGCAGATATTCCTATCTATACCACCTGCCTTCGGGTGATAGAGGTCTTGGGTGGTCAGGGCCCAACGTTTCATTCAATCGATATCACTATCGGTCTCACTACCGATCTCACTGTCGATCTCAATGTCGATCTCACTATCGATCTCACCATCGATCTCTTTACCGATCTGAATATCGATACCACTATCGATCTCACTATCGATCCCACTATCGATCTCACGATCGGTCTCACTACCGATCTCGCTTCGAGTCTCACTATCGATCTCACTATCAATCTCACGAACGATCTCACTACTGGACAGCTGCGGGACACCGACGAGACACCGACGGGACATCACGATCGATCCCCATTAACAGTCTCACTATCGATTTCACTGTCGATCTCACGAATATCGATCTCACTATCGATCCCACTATCGATGTCGTTACCGATCCTACTATCGATCTCACTCTCGCGGTCTCACTGCGAGACCCACGGGACACCGATGGCACACTACTATCGATCTCGCTATCGGTCTCAGTCGATCGATCTCATTATCGATCGCACTCCTGATCTCACTGCCGATCCGACCTCACAGCGATCACCTTCTCTCTCTATCGGTCTCACCTTCGATCTCATCGTCGATCTCACTACTGGACTCCGGCGGGGCACCACGGCGGGACACCACGGCGGGGCCCGGCCAGCCGGGCGAGGGGGACGGTCGTGTGGCCCGGCGGTGCCCTGGTCAGAGGAGGGCTCATTCTGTCGACCACCCGCGAAGCCTTGCCTGAAGTCGGGCCTGTCCCTCCGCAGGAGCAACCTGCAAGTCCAACATTCCTCTCCAGGGGGACACGCCCGACTCAAGCCCTGCCTCGCCCGCACGTGCAGCACGACCACGATGCCGAAGCCGATTTCCCGGTGGGGGGCTCTCCGCTCCACTGCGGTATCCCCCCTTATCACCTCCCGCCTTGGGGGCAAGTCGGCCAGTGGAGCCACATGGCCTTGCCAGAGGGGTAAGAAGGATCGGAGGAACGGCGCTCAGATGGGGGTCAGGGTGGGCGGGGGCACATCCTGGGTTGGGGGTGTCCAAGGGGGGTGTGAGGACTCGTGGGGGTGGATCTCATAGCCGGGGCCATGATAAAGATCTGCATTCCGAGATTTCTCCCTTGTGGAGCGAGCTGAGTGGTAAAACCACAGCTCCGAGTTTCTCCCTGTTCGCATCTCGAGTTGGATCAGCTGGTACCTGAGAAACCAGCGGGGTTCGTGTACAAACTCGAGTGCGCCAGCCCTTGACCGAGGCGTTTCCATAGTACATCGGGCCCGTGGGCCATGATATCTCCCAGTTTTCGTGGCCCCCATGTCCTTCTATCAACGTCTTCCTGGCCTTCCTTCTTACACAGTTCCCTAACCCCCCTCTTTTACGCCCCCCTCTTGGACGCCCCCGACTGGGGAGCCAGGGTGACCCCCAGGGGCGCGAATATAGGCGGTTGTCGCGCGTCGCGGCCTTGGCAGCTGAGCTGACCTTCTCAAGGGGGCCGGACAAGGGCGTGAGGTCGAAGAAAAGGAGGGATAGGGAACGAGGGGCTTACGAAGACTGCTGCACGCAGCTGGTTTCGACCTCGCCGCTGGGCGCTCCACTCGATATCTTGGCGCCTCTGGCGTCTGGCGCTGCGAGGCGCCCGACATGCAGCCGATTCGCCAACCCGTCCTGTCTGCTATCCGCTCCTCGTGTCCGCCACGAGGGGTACGGCCCTCCTACATCCTCAGCCAGCCCAGGAGGAAGATGAGGAGGAGGAGGAGGAGAATGAGGAGGAGGGGGAGGGGAGGAGGAGGAGAGGGGAGGAGAGGAGGAGGAGGGAGGGGGAGGAGGGAGGAGGAGGAGGAGGAGGAGGAGGAGGAGGAGGAGGAGGAGGAGGGAGGAGAGTGGAGGGAGGAGGGAGGAGGATCCCTCGCCCCCATCCTGGGCGCCCCCTCCGCCATGACCGCTCCTTTCGGCACGCGCGCATGGCACCCCAGCACCGCCCCCCCCCCCCCCTGCCCGCCCAGCTTCCCTTCTCCCCCCAGCCAGCGCGCTCCCTCCGCCCCGACCACCCCCCCCACTCCCAGCCAGCCCAGCTCTCCCTTGCTCCCCAGCCAGCGCGCCCCCCTCCGCCCCGGCCGTTTTTATTGCGGCACGGACACGCTGCGCCAGCACCGCCCTCTTCCCCAGCCAGCCCAGCCTGGTGAGGCTTCAACAGCCCATCGGAAGCAAAACAAGTGCCAGGGAACAAATGATAGATTTTCCTTAGGCTCTTCAAGGATTAGGCTTCTTTTTGGGGGGGTGCGGGTGGTCCTCTGGGTGCTCTGGAAGCGCTTGAGGCCGTCGTGTGGGCCTCTCGGGGCCATCTCGGAGCACTTCCCTCCACCTCCACCTCCTTCTCCTCCTCCTCCTCCATTTCTTTTCCTTATACCTATTTTCGCCGTGCCGCACCCCGAGGCCAGTTTTTAGAGCGGGCCGGGTGTTTCGCCTGAGACTTCCTCACCATTTATGCCCTTGAAACTACAACCTTAGCAACAGTTTCACACATGGAGGGCGGGTCGTTTTCAAAATGCGGCTCTCGCCGTAGCGCCGCGCACATTCGTTTTTGAAACTTTGCAAGAGTTTCAAGGATTGATGGCGAATTGTTTTCATCATGTGGCTCTCGCTTCAGCGCCGCGCACATTAATTGTTTTAAGTTTGCAAGAGTTTTGTTCAACATGTGGCTCTCGCCTTAGCGCCGCGCACATTCGGTGTTTTTAAATTGCAAGAGTTTTACGGCATCCCATGATCAGCGTACCAAGAGGTGAGGGTGCAACAGTTACGTTGATTCGCGGTGTTGAAGTCTCAGGAATGGTTTTCGGGCACGATTCAGGATAGTTGAGATGTAACAGTCAGGTGGTCCCGTGGCGTTGGAATCCCGAGACCGATGTGTTGGTATGTGTCAGGGTCTTCAAACGGTTGTCTCCCAACGAGGCAGTTCCCTCAGTGGAACTGAATCGTTGTAGGGGAGCTTGGAGGGAGGGTTTATTCCAACATCGTTGATGACTCTTGGGTTTACACTGGTCCTCCTCCTCCTCCTCCTCCTCCTCGTCCTCCTCCTTCCCCTCCCCCTTCTATTATGTGCGAGAGCCATGCACGCGTTCCACTTGCTTGTCAGGAAAAAGGGATGGAGGAGGAAGAGGAGGAGCGGGAGGAGGAGATGGAGAAGGATGAGGAGAGGGAGGAGAAGGATGAGGAGGCGGCGGAGGAGGCGGAGGAGGATGAGGAGGAGGAGGAGACGGAGGAGAAGGGGGCCGGCCCACAGAAGACTCCGGGCGCCCGGCGATTTGAGCTCTCCCCCCCTCTGCGCGCCGCCAGCAGTCTCCGATCCGTGGTTGTGCCGACTCCTTCCGCCCGGCTGCAGGCAGCGCTGGTCGCGGGAGTTGCCCTTCGTGCCCGGCTGCTCCAGAGGGGCGGGCAGAGGCAGGAATCACACTAACGCTTGGCCGCGTCGGTCACCGCAATAATAAATGCCCTCGCCATCTTTCTCGTCGTCGTCGTCGTCGTTTCCATCCCCCTCCTCGTCGTACGTCTCCCCCTCGTCGTCCGCCCGCCGTCCTGGTCCTGCTCCTCCGTCTCTCGCTCCTCCAGAGATCTCGGGAGGAAAGAGGGGCGAACGTGTGCGCGCGGGGAGGACATCATGAACATATACGAGCAACTGCAGTTGAACTCAGGCCGCGAGCTCGGATTGCCCGAGAGGTAGGACGAGGAGGAACGTTGAGGCACAGCAGAAAGGGAAGGAGGAGGAATGAGGATGAGGAGGATGACTGAGGAGGATCAGGAGGGGGGGACGTGAAAAGTGGGCGGGCCCTCCCACAAGGCGGCGGTCCCAGAAGGCGGCGAGGGGCTTGTCGGAGGCCTTCTGGCCATCCCGAGGCCCCGCCCCTGTCCTCGGATCGGGGAGACGTAAGGCGAGTAAGCCGGAACGGGGGCTTGCCGACGTCTTTTGACGACCGCGCCCTGGATTCTGACGATCCAGTTTTCGTGGGATGTTTGCAGCGGGAGCTCGCGTCAAACTTCAGATTGGGCCTCGTTATTTTTTTGATGGCCCCGTCAGGCCAACCCGAGTCCCCCGTCCTGTCCTCGTCCTCGCTGTCCTCGGACAAGGCTCCGAGCACCCTTCGGCGGCCCGAGTCCCTTCCGAGCCCTCGGAGCAGGCCCTCTTCCTCGGCACTCCCCCCCCCTCCTCGGCACCCTCGCCTCCTCCTCGGCATCCTCTCCTCCTCCTCGGCATCCTCCTCCTCCTCCTCCTCGGCATCCTCTCCTCCTCCTCCTCGGCGTCCTCCTCTCCTCCTCCTCGGCGTCCTCCTCCTCCTCCTCCTCGGCAGCCTCTCCGGCCTCGGAGAGTGCCCGCCTCCTCGGCCCACTCCCTCCCGTGCCCGCCGCCGCTCCCCTGCGGCCTCGAGCTCCTCGGCGCTGCCCCGCCCGCCGGCACTCTCTCCGAGACGCGCGGGGGACAGCGCGCTCGCGGCTCCGCGCCGCCTCTCTCGGCCGGCGGGCACCGGCCGGCCGCCCCGCCGGCCGCCCGTCGGAGCTCGGAGGCGGGGGTCAGGGCAAGGAGGGGGGTGCTGACTTAGGGGGGGCGGGGTGATGACTCAGAGGGGGCTCAAAGATCATACTAAGAATCGTATTATTTCAAATGCATGCGAGTACTGATACCAGGACGAAGCATACGACTAAGACTAATCATAGGGATGACGTCTCCTGGTGATGTCTCCTGCGCCTTCGCTCGGGGTCGACAACGAGGGGGGTGATGACTAGGGGGGGGGTGGATCTCATGGCGGGGGCCATGAGATCTCCCCATATTCCACGGCGACCCTTCTTATTTCAACACGTCCCCGGCCCCCCCCCCACCCCTTTGGGCCGCGCGCATGCCGCCGCCCCTGATTTGCACCCCGCCCTCTTGGACGCCCCCCTCTTGGCCGCTCCCGACAAGAGGCGGGGGTCCATGCAAACGGGGGTCAGCCAGGGCACCAGATCTTCCAGGACCTTGCGAAGACCCCCTCTGGCCGACCCGGGTTGGCGAGCCGCTCGTGGCCGCGGGGCGGCCGCGCATACTGGCTGACCCGGGTTGGATTGCGAAGACTTGCGTTGCGGCTTTTTTTTTCTCCTGCATTGCCCAAACATCTTCTTTGGGCGGAGGGCAAAGGGTGAAATCTGAAGTGCCGTCTCGAGGGGCCTTCGAGGCTCGAGTCTGCACAAGGAGAATCCCAAGATGAATGGACTCCTCGAGGTGCAGAAGCCCATATGGATTTCACCCTGAGCTCTCCACCCTAAGAAAATGCTCAGATTGCAGTTTTTTGGTTTCCGGCCGACCCGGGCTTGGACTGACGCGCGTCCGCAGACCCCCCGACGCCCCGCCGTGGGAGCTGCCGGCTGTGGGGCCCTCGGCCTCCCGCTCGCCAGCGGCCCTCCGCGCCCAGGCGATCGCAAGCATGGAGCAAGGAGGCGTGGATTAGCGTTATGTCAGTTATGTCAGGCGTGTCCCCCTACAGGGGGGATTTTCGATGAAACATGTTCTTTTTAAAGATATGCCAAAAAGCGCAAAAATATGAAAACATAGTCCCCAGACTATTCTTGGATGATTTTTGGAACACTTTTTTAGTATTTTTGCATTTTTCGTCGAAGATCCCCCTGTAGGGGGACAGGCCCGACCTAAGATTAGCGACGAGTCCCGTCTGCATGGGGAATCGCACGCTTCCGCCGCCGAGCGAGGCGGCACCGGCCGCACTCTGGGGGGGGGGGGGGGCGCCTCCCCCCATATGCATGGATTTGTGGCGACCGCGCGCCAAATCAACGGATCGCGAATCCATGCTCCAGGGAGCCTTTTTGCGAACCCGACCCCTACCCCCCACGATTTCTGAGGGGGAGGGTGGGGTTCACCTTGCTTGCGAGCTCCCGAGCGAAGTGTCCATGGGTCGCGCGTCCCCATGCCTGCGCGCCCCCGACGTGCCCAGCCCGGTTCGAGGCCTGCCTCGTCGGCTCCCTCGCGCCCCTCCCTCCGCGGACGGTGGGCCTCCGCACCTCGATGTTCAGGAGGGAAAGAAACACACAGACACAATTAATCGTCGACTCCCAGGAAAATATGCAAAAATATGGGAAGTGGTGGGGAAGACAAAAACCCAGAAAATATGGGAAAATATGGGGGATATTTTTATTTGTGTGGATTTATTTGTGTGTTCCAGTTCCCCTTCAGATGTGGGAGCGCAGTGGCCCGTGCGGCGGCGCTCTGGTTTGGGGAGGCGACTGCGCGTGGCGGCGCTGGCTCTGTGTCGGTCGTGCCCCCCTACAGGGGGAATGTCGACGAAAAATAAAAGTACCCCCAAAATACTCCAAAAGGTCAAACAAAAATTCAAAGAATAGTCCCCAGACTATTTTTGGACATTTTTTTAAAATGATTTTTTGGGTATTTTGAATTGTTCGTCGAACATCCCCCTGTAGGGGGACAGGCCCGACTTAACGCTGGCTCTCCATCAACAGTGTCCTTGGTCACCCGCCGGTCCGCGGTTCTGTCCGGGGAGTGGCTGCGGGAAGAACCTTCGACCGCCCGCTCGTCAGTGCCTCTCGACCCCGATTTCCCTGTTTCGAGGTCTGCCGAACGGGCTCTCTCGGGTCGCTCCCTTCTGCGACCAATCTCGAAACGTGCCCCTGCTGGTTCAAGCGATGAGAGGGGGTACGACACCCCCAGTGGTCTCACTTGGCTGCAGCCATTCTTCGATGTGTGATCCCAAGTGGGTGTATCAGGAGTCTGACCTATAGGGGTGGGGTTCGAGTGCGAGCGACGGAAGACACCAGGTTCGTCTTCGTTGACATTGGCGCGTAAGCTGCCTGCGCCTCATCGTCGCGTGTATGGTTGCCTATCCCTGCTCCCGTGGGCCGCCGCGTGCTGAAGATACTATCCTCGTGTTCTTTATCTTTGCTGGCTGTCCTTGTGCATCCTGGGGACAGGGTGCCCTCGAATGTTCTTCAGTATGGCCAGCGGAGGGTCTCATGTTCTCGAAGGATGATCTTCTGGCCTAGGTTTAGGTCGGGCCTGTTCCTCTACAGGAGGAATATTCAAAAATAGTCAGAAAATAGTCTGGGGACGATTTTTCTGTCATCTGTGATTGTTTTTGAATATTCCTTGACCATTTTTAGTTTCGTCCAAAAACCGCCTGTAGGGTGAAATGCCCGACCTAAGCCTAGGTCCGGCCGTGTGGTGGCCCGCGCGGCTCTCGCCCGAAGGGGCGTCATCGGGTCAGCGCAGCTTTGGCTTCTTCCAGCTCGAGTATGGAGGAAGTCTCAGGCGGGCACCTCGCCTGATACGAGCTGGTCATCGGAATCCTGTAACCTTCGCCATTTTTGGGCTCCTGAGGCCTGAGTGTAGGGGGAAATCCGAGGCGGCAGCCACGTCTGTGGGTGTATTGCGAGGAAATCTCAAGCGGGAGCCCCCTCCCTATGGAGCCCGCAGATCATCAGAAGCCTGTGACCTTCGTCACTTTCGGCCCCTGGACCTGAAGTATGGAGGACGCCTCAGGCGGGGGCCTCGTCTGTGAGTGAGTTGTGAGGGAGTCTTAGGCGGGAGCCCCTCCCCTAGGGGGGCCGCGGCTCATGTTCGTAATCCGAGCGGGTCATCGGAATCCTGTCACTGTCGTCTTTCTGGTCTCTTCAAGCTTGAGTGTGGAGGACCTCTCAGGCCAGAGCTTCGTCTGAGTGAATTGCGAGGGAGTCTCAGGCGGGGGCCCCCTCCCTATGGGGTCCGCGCATTGTGTTGGTAATCCAAGCGGGCCATCGGAACCCTGTAACTGTTGTCGTTTTTTCGGCTCCTCGGGACTGAATATGGCCCCCAGGGCTGAGGCGGAGCAGCTTGTGGCAGAGCTGACATTCGTGCTGCCTCCCACCAGAACGCGTCCCGCACTAACTCGGCGCTCTTGGGTTTGTCGGCGCCTTTTTTGTTTTTTGTTTTTTTTCTCTTGCGCCCTCGAAGTTCGGCGCCCTTTGTTTTTATTCGTTGCCTTTTTTCGGTTTGACGCTGTTGGATTTTGTTCTAGCGATTCAGGGCGTTTTTTTGTATGGCGTTTGCTCGACGCGTTTCGACTTTGTTCGTCGACCTTGGATCTTTTCGGCGCCTTTTTCTTTTGGTTTGTTTTCTCCGGCGCCTTAGGTGATTTTCGGCGCCCTTGTTTTTTTTGTCAGCGCATTTTTTTCCGGCGCCCTTTGGTTTTGCCGGCGTCTTTGTTTATTCCCTTGTGCCGTCGGTTTTTTGTTGGCACCTTTCGGTTTTCATAGCTCCTGTTTTTTTGTTCGGCGCCCTGTGGCTTTTGTTTAGGCGCCTTTGGGCGCCATTAAGGTTTTTTCGGCGTTCTTGGGTTTTTTTGGCGCCCTTTGTTTTTTTGACGGTGCCCTTTTTTTGTCCGGCGCCTGTTTTTTTCGACGCCCCGTTTTTTGTGTGCTCTTGGGTTTTTTGCTGTTTCTGCACCCCTGTTTTTTTCGACTCCGTTTTTTGCTTGTTTTGTTTTCGCTTTCCCCCTCCCGGCGCCCTTGGCCGTACTTATTGTCTGTTGTCGACGCCCTTTCTCTCAGGCGTCCTTGGATTTTGTCAGCTTGTTTCTTGCGCCTTTTGTTGCCTTTCGTCGCCCTCGTGTGCGCTCTCGGCGCCTGTGTTTTTTTTCGTGCGCCCTTGGTTTGATCTGCCCCGTTTGTTTTTTGCGCGGCGCCCTTTGGTTTGTTCGGCACCTCTTGTTTTCCCCCCCGACCGGCCGTCTTGGGAGCCCGTGTTTTTTTTCGACGCCATTGGGTTTTCGACGTTTTTTGGTCAGCGCTCTTCTTTCTCTTCGGCGCCAGTGTTTTTGTTCGGCGCCTTCTGTTTTTTTCGACGCCCTTTGGTTTTCTCGGCGGCCTTGGTTTTTCGCGGTCCCGTTGGTTTTCCACCCCTACGACTTTCGTCGCGGCGCCCCCGTGGGCCCGGTGAGCCGCCACGTCAATTATCTTGGGGGCTTGGGGTTTTTGTCTTGGGAGCTCTAAGATTCTCGACAAGGCGCCCCCGTGGGCTCGCGGGGCTGCCACATCAAAAATCATCGGTATCTGGCTTTGGGGAACCACAGATTTTTGACATGGCGCCCCCGTGAGCTCGGTGGGCCGTCGCGTCCAAAATCCTGGGGCTCCGGCTCTGGGAACCTGACAGTTTTCGATGGTGATGGTGATGATGATGGTGGTGATGATGATGATGATGACGATGATGAGGATGATGATGATGATGATGATGATGATGGTGATGATGATGATGATGACGACGATGATGATGATGATGAGGTTGACGATGCTGCTGATGTTTATGACGATCAGGCAAATAAAGATGATGATGGTAATTATGATCCTGCTGATGATGGTGCTGGTGATGATGACGCTGATGATGATGTTGGTGGTGGTGAGGATGGTGGTGGTGATGGTGATGACGATGATGACGTTGCTGATGATGCTGATGATGCTGATGATGTTGATGACGATGATGATGATGACCATGAAGATGCTGCTGTTGATGATGACGCAGGTAGTGATGATGATGCTGATGATGCTGCTGATGATTATAGCGGTGGTGGTGATGATGATGATGATGCTGATGATGGTGCTGATGATGACGATGATGATGAAGATGATGATGATGATAATGAGGATGATGATGATGATGATGATGATTGATGATGATGATGATGATGATGATGATGATGATGATGATGATGATGATGATGATGATGATGATGATGATGATGACGATGATGAGATGATGATGATGAGGATGAGGATGAGGATGAGGATGATGATGATGGATGAGGAGGAGGATGAGGATGAGGATGAGGATGAGGATGAGGATGATGAGGATGGATGGATGAGGATGAGGATGATGATGATGATGATGATGATGATGATGATGATGATGATGATGATGATGATGATGATGATGATGACGATGATGATGATGATGATGATGATGATGATGCTGATGATGATGATGATGATGATGATGATGCTGATGATGCTGATGCTTGATGCTGATGCTGATGCTGATGCTGATGCTGATGCTGATGCTGATGCTGATGCTGATGCTGATGCTGATGCTGATGATGATGATGAGGAGGAGGAGGAGGAGGAGGAGGAGGAGGAAGGAGAGAAGGAATAGGTCAAGGGGAACAAGGGGGGAGGGGGAGGGGGAAGTATGAGGAGGATGGAAGTATAGGATGCGTACCTAGAAGGAAAAAAAGGGGGAGGGGGAAGCATGAGGAGGGTGAAAGTAAGTGGAGGAGGAGGGGGCAGTTGGATGGTGATGCAGACGCTACGCTCCCGCTGAACCGCCAGCACGTTGGACGAACACGGGGTGGGAGGAGGGCCGGAGAGGGAGGTGCCGCACCCCGCGCGGCGAGGGCGGCGGGGCGTTTCGCGAAGCGTGGGGGGCGCGCCGCAGGCTTCACGTCCAGCCAGCTCGAGCCGCTGCGGGAGACTGGCGGGGGTCGCCTGCGCCCGCATTGGGGGAGGAGGAGGAGGAGGAGGAGGAGGAGGAAGAGGAGGAGGAGGAAGAGGAGGAGGAGGAGGAGGAGGAGGAGGAGGAGGAGGAGGAGGAGGAAGAGGAGGAGGAGAAGGATGCGGGAGACCGGGGGGCGCCTGCGCCCTCACTGGGGGCGCATTTTCTGCACGCCGATGGCGCCGCCGATAGATCGCCGAACTCGCCGATACATCGCCGATACATCGACGACGCATCGCCGATGCATCGGCGATGCTGCGAGATCCTCCGACCCCACCTGCCCTGACCCCATCTAGGGGGCCTCTACCTGTGGGGGTGTGGTCGTCGTCGGTCCGTCGTCCGTTAGAGGAGGCAGGCGGATGGAAGGGAGGCGGGTGGGAAGGAGGAGGAGGAAGAGGAGCAGGGGGAGGAGGAGGAGGAGGAGGAGGAGGAGGAGGAGGAGGAGGAGGAGGAGGAGGAGGAGGAGGAGGTGGGGGAGGAGGAGGTGGAGGAGTAGGAGGGGAGGAGGAGAAGGATGGAGGAGAGGTGGGAGGAGAGAGCATGAGGGGAGAGGAGGAGGAGGAGGAGGAGGAGGGTTTTTGTCAGAGTCGGAGGTGGGAGGGAGGCTCGTGTTCGATGTTGTGGGTTTCGGCGGTTTTCGGCCTCGGGGTGCTCTCCAGCAGCTGCGCCTCGGCGAGGGCGTTTCGGGGGGGTACCCCCGGCTCGTCCGAGCGGCCGCTCGACGCCCGAGCCGTGGCCCGAAAGCCAGGCGATTCGGGAGGAGGTAGGAGGAGGAGGAGGAGGAGGAGGAGGAGGAGGAGGAGG
>CAUYUJ010017951.1:201446-219128 GCA_963575745.1 Prorocentrum cordatum
TGATGCTGCTGCTGATGATGATGCCGATGACGATGACGACGATGATGATGATGATGACGATGATGATGATGATGATGCTGCTGAGGATGATGATGAGGATGATGCTGATGCTTATGATGATGCTGATGCTGAAGATGATGATACTGCTGCTGCTGATGATGATGATGCTGATGCTGATGATGCTGATGATGCTGATGATGCTGATGCTGATGATGATGAGGATGATGATGATGATGATGATGATGATGATGATGATGATGATGATGATGATGATGATGATGATGATGATGATGATGATGATGATGATGATGATGATGATGATGTTGATGATGATGATGATGATGATGAGGAGCAGGGGGAGGAGGAGGAGAAGGAAGAGGAGGAGAAGGTGGAAGAGGAGGAGGAGGAGGAGGAGGAGGAGGAAGATAAGGGTTAGGAGGAGGAGGAAGAGGAGGAGGAGGAAGAGGAGGAGAGAGGAGGAGAAGGAGGAGGAGGAGGAGGAAAATGAGGAGGAGGAGGAGGAGGAGGAGGAGGAGGAGGAGGAGGAAGAAGAGGAAAGAGGAGGATGGTGAGACTCGAAGCTCTTGGAGCGCTTTTGGGTTTCTTTGCCCCCCCCGCCTGGCGAGGTATCTCGTCGCCACGGTTGGCTCCGCCTCGAGGTTCTGGTCAGGGTGCGACTCGCGACAGGTCGGGATGCGATCTGTTTCTCGGGGGGGAGGGCGGGAGTCACGTACGCAAGGGATGGAGGCCCAGAGTCAGGCGTTCGCAAACATGGATCAAGGAGGCGTGGATTAGCGACGGGTCCTGTTTCCATGGGAAGTCGCGGATTTCCGCTGCCGCATGAGGCGGCGCCGGCCGCATTTTGGGGAGGGCGCCGCCCCCGATCCATGTTTGCGCGCCTCCGACAGGGGGGTGGTCGGGGAGGGTTGGATCCTGGCCTCCCAGACGGGGGGTCCGAGTAGGTGGGGTCGGGGGACCGCGCTGCATGGCCGATGCATCGGCGATGCGGCTCGGTGTGGGGCCCGATTTTCTCGACGCCGACATCGGCGATGCATCGCCGACGTCCCTGATGCATCGGCGATGCATCGCCGATGCGGCGCGATCCTCAGACCCGATCTACTTGGACCTCATCAAGGAGCCCTCGCATGGAGGGAGGGAGGGGCACACTCCGATGCGCCCTCGGGAGGCCTGAGGTCCGAGGCGGGAATTTGTACTTGACCACCGCCTGGAGGACCAATTCTTTACGCATCGCGTATCCCCACCAGCCCATCTCACAGCAGCAACTCTCGCGAAGCATGCCGACAGTCGTGTTTTTCAGGCGTGTGTCCGCTTGGCCCCGCATATCTCCCCTGTTCCTCCTTCCCCCCGCCTCCTCGTACATCCTCCTTGTGGGGGGAGCGGGAGAAGGACGAGGCGGAGGAGGAGGGAGAGAAAGCGCTCCTCGTGGTTTGAGTCGTTGGGGTTTCTCGTCCTGGTGTGAGTCGTTCGGGCCCTTCTTCCTGGTGTGAGTCGTTCGGGCTCTTCGTGGTGTGAGTCGTTCGGGCTCTTCGTCCTGGTGTGAGTCGTTCGGGCTTCTCGTGGTGTGAGTTGTTCGGGCCCCTCATCCTGGTGTGAGTCGTTCGGGCCCCTCCTCCTGGTGTGACTCGTTCGGGCTCCTCGTGGTGTGAGTCGTTCGGGGCCCGCGTCGTGGTGTGAGTCGTTCGGGCTCCTCGTGGTGTGAGTCGTTCGGGCGCCTCGTCCTGGTGTGAGTCGTTCGGGCCCCTCCTTGTGGTGTGAGTCGTTCGGGCTCTTCGTGTGTGAGTCGTTTCGGGCCCCTCGCTCCTGGTGTGAGTCGTTCGGGTTCCTTCGTGGGGGCCTCTTGGGGGCCTCTGGAGCCTCTTGGGGGGGCCTCTTGGGGGCCCTGGTCTTGGGGGGGGCCTCTTGAGGCCTCTTGGGGGCCTCTTGGGGGCCTCTTGGGGGCCTCTTTGGGCCGCTTGGGGGCCTCTGGGGGGCCTCTTGGAGGCGTCTTGGGAGCCTCCTGGGGGCCCCTTGGGGCCATCTTGGGGCCTCTTGCGACCTCCTCAGAAGCGCAAAGGAGAGCTGCCCCCTGAAAAGGACAAATTGAGCCCAAAACCTTCGTAACATCAATGATTTTGCTATGAGGGAAGATGAGCGCGGCCCCCTCAGGACGCCAAAATGGGGCCAACACCGTAGTAAAATAAATGATTTCGGCTTCGAAGAAGAGCAGAGGGGCCAAACTCCCTCCCCCCGTCGGGGCCAGAATCCCCGTGAGGGTCGTCGTTTTTTGACCCTCCCAGGAGTCGAAATTGACCCCCCTGACGACCCGCCGGGGTCCCTCTCCAGGTCCAGGGGCAGGGGGTAGGGGGAGGGGTAAACCCCTCCCCGAAGGGGAAGAAGGGGGGTTGAGGACAGAGAGAGCTCGCTAAACCACTCACGCCCAAAGGGCTGGTGGGATTTCCGGGGGCCTCGGCAGGCGGTGGATACGGATGGATTCGGGCCCCCCGGGGGCCAACATATATAGGGGAACAAAAAGTGACATAAACAAAAACTCGGAGGTCCGCGCGGATTTCTCGGATCGGCGCGGGACCCCCCTCCCTGGCGCGCCAGCGCCGATCCGAGAAATCCTCGCGGACCTCCGAGTTTTTATGTTTATGTTTCTTTTTGTCCCCCCAATATATCCACATCCGCATCTCGCTGGGGGGCATCACGACGCCGGCCCCCAGGCGGTGGATGTGGATATCGATCCCCGCCTCGCACGAGGGGCCCCTGGGGGGTCCAGCTCGGTTTTCAGGCCTCCGCACGGGCACCAGCGCGCGGGGCGGAGCGGAGCGAGTCTCCCTCAGGAGGGAAAAAAACACACAGACACAATTAATCGTCGATCCCCAAGAAGATATGGGAAAATATGGGAAGTGGGGGGAAGACAGATACCCAGAAGATATAGGGAAATATGGGGAATCTTTTTATTTGTGTGTATTTATTTGTGTGTCCTGGGGCCCCTTCACTCCCGGCGCACGCGCCAATGCTGGCCCCGGCAGTCCAGCACCGCGTGTGCGGGGGGGCGGCTGCCTCGTCCGCGTCGGCGTGCTCTGCCCTCCCCCTCCTTTTCCTCCTCCTCCTCCTCCTCCTTGCCCTCGTCCTTTGCCCTCGTCCTTTGCCCTCCCTCTGCGCGGTCGCCCTCGTCCTTTCTGCCGCTCTTGCCTACCTGCCCATGAGCCATCGGCTTGGCCCGAAAGGCCACACGCTGGAGCAGACCGCTGCTGCCTCGCCGCCGACGAACACAACGAGTGTGTGGGGGGACGACGAGGGACAGGACGACGGGGGGGGCGGGGGCCAGACTGTCAGAGAGAACCACGCGAGTTGACCCTCCTCCAAGAGGGGGTTCGGGATTATGGTTAAGTCGGGCGTGTCCTTGTGCAGGAGGATCTTTAGGGTACAACATAGTACACAGATAGTCTGAGGACGATGTATGTGCTCTTTTTTTGACTGCTTTGGGGTATTTGTTTGGACTATGCTTGCTTGTCCTGCAGAATTCGCCTGCAGGAGGACATGCCCGGCCTGAGATCATGGATGGCTTTGCCCGTCTTACGGGTGCTCCTCGCCTGGCGCGCTTCCGCCTGCTCAGCGAGAGTGGAAGGGACCTTCGATAGCCCGTTGCAAAGGAGTAGAACATTCCGAATCGAGGGAGGAACGATGAGCAATCAGAAGAACGGGAGAAGTGGGGTCGAGGATGAGTAGGTGCCCCGGGCAGGTGAGGGTGATGGTGACGACCGACGCTTCCTGAAGACGAGGGCGAGGACCTTTCGCGGAGGTTGGAGGAAGGAGCAGCGACCCCGCCATTGGCGGGCGACCCCTCAGCGAGGAGTTCCACGGTGCCCCACAGGACAAGACATTGGAGATGTCTCGAGCGGGAGGCCGCCAACAGGGGTTGGGGGAGGGCCACCCCGCCGGGAGGATGCCCCCGGGCTCCTCGCGCGGGTTCTTCAGGCAACCGCAAACATGGATCAGGGGGGCGTGGCTTTGCGACGGGTCCCATATCCATGGGAACTTGCGGATCTCCGCCGCCGAATGGGGCGGCACTGGCCGCATTCCGGGGAGGGCCCCCCCCCCGCGCTCCGTGGACGTGGCGACGGCGCGCCATATCCGTGTGTACATCGCTGATCCATGTTGGCGTGCCCCCGAGCCCTCTGGTGGCGGCGCCGATCTTCTCCGGGCTCCGTCCCCCTCCTCCTCCTCCTCCTCCTCCTCCTCCTCCTCCTCCTCCTCCTCCTTAATCCTCCTCCTCCTCAATCTTCCTCCTCAATCCTCCTCCTCCTCCTCCTCCTCCTCCCTCCTCCTCCTCCTCCTCCCCTTGCTCCTCCTCCTCCTCCTCCCCGCCTCCGCCTCCGCCCCCTCCTTCCTCCTCCTCCCTCCTCCTCCTCCTCCTCCTCCTCCCCCCTGCTCCTCCTCCTCCTCCTCCTCCGCCTCCGCCTCCGCCTCCTCCTTCCTCCTCCTCCTCACTCCTCCTCCTCCTCCTCCTCCTCCTCCTCCTCCTCCTCCTCCTCCTCCTCCTCCTCCTCCCCCTCCTCCCCCTCCTCCTCCGCTGCTCGTCGGGGGCAGGACGAGGGCGAGACTCTCGAGGCTCTCGGGGGCGTCTCTCGCGCCGCCCCCCCCCGGGGGAGGCCCTGCGCCACCCGCCCGCGGCGCGGGCCCCCCCCCCGCGGCGGCCTCTGCGCCCCCCTTCCCTGGGGCGGGGCGGGCTGCCGGCCCCGAGCGCCGTGGGTAGGGGGCCGTGGGTAGGGCTTCACTTCGCTCGGGAGCTCCCGAGCGAAGTGAAGCCCACCCTCCCCCTCAGAAGTCGTGGGGGCCAGGGGGTAGGATTCGCATCTGGCCCCCTACCTGCGGCCCCCCTCCCCCCCCTGGGGCGGGGCGGGCTGCCGGCCCCGAAGCGCCGTGAGAGCTGTGCCCCGAGCGCCGGTCCCGCGGCCCGTGCGAGGGGGGGGCCCGCGGAGGGCTCGAGGCAGGGGGTTCGAGTCAAGTCGGGCCTGTCCCTCTACAGGGGGAGTGTTCAGAAAGAGTTCCAAAATGGTCGGGGGATTGTGTTTGGAGCATCTGTTTACCATATTTTTTTTGGCGTAGTCAAAAATAATCAAACAATAGTCGGGGGACTATTGCGAAGGCCTTACGGCCGGTGCCGCCGACCCTGAATGGCGACGACGACGACGACGACGGCGACGACGACGACGACGAGCGCTCTTGGGGGCCTCTTGGGGGTAGTTTGTGGGCCTCTTGGGAAGCTCTTAGGGGCCGCTTGAAAGCCTCGTGGGGGCCTCTTGGGGCTTCCTGGGGGTCTCTTGGAGGGGGCCTGGGACGTCTTGGAGGCTTCTTGGACGGTCTTGGGGCTATCTTGGGAGCATTTTTTTGTGTATTATCATTTTTTGCCGAAATCCCCCTGTAGGGGGACACGCCCGATTGAAGGCTCGAGCAGGGGGGCGACTGCATCCGAGGCCCGAAGACCGTCCCGTCACCAGTTTTGGGCCCCAGGGCGCGCTGAGGCCCCGAGGGCCCCCGATCAGCGAGTGTTTTTTGGTTGTTAAAAAATGAAAAAGAGAGAACATACTATATATATAGACTTTATATATATTTGAAACAAAATCAATAAAAAAAAAAAATCCCCCCACGCAAGGACGTCGAAATTCATCACTTCAGTAAGCCGAGCCCAGGACGAGAGTCAGGGGCCGAGTTGCTGCCGTGATGCAGCACAGGTCTCGTATTCGAGGCAGGGGGTTCGAGTCGGGGATCGACTGAAGGGTCCGGCTCGAATAAGGAGCACTTACTTTTCAACAGGGGCTCGGTCGTTCTTTGGGTCTGCATGCGTTCCGCTGCCTCTTTGGCGGCGAGCCCTGCTGGTGGTGCCTCGGACTTCGTAGACTTACGCGGGAAAGAGAGGCTTCGTTCCTTATTTATTGTTCCTCAGGTCAGGCCGAATACTGTACATACATTGGTTTGCCCTGGACTCAAGTTTGCGTCGAGTTTGCGAGAGATGCATAAGATGCTCAGTAGGTGTAAGGAGTATGCGACCTGTTAGCAATGCATTCCACGGAAGCATCAAGTCTGGGGTGAGTCGAATGTGCAGTCGATCCCCCCAGTCGCAAGAACGAGATCGGTTCGGGGAGGATGCTCTTGTGTATCCTGGGTGAGGGCACCTTCGAAAGTTCTCCAGTTTGGTCGGCGGAGGGTCTCAGGTTCTGGAATGATGTTCTTCTGTCTTGTGTCCGGCCGCACCCGAGGGCGCACCCTCGGGTCGGCCCCCCGCTTCGAGAGGGTCTGGGTACCCTGGCATCTGCCGCTGCGACAAACATGCAGCACCGCAAAACAAACATCGCGACCGGAGCCGAAGTCCCGATCCTCCTGCGCCATTTTTCGAGCCAGGCTGATCCGAGAGGGCTCCGGGGGCCGACGCCAGGCAGGAGCGCTCATTGTGAGATGACTGCAGCGCCTGGATCTGAGGTCCGTCTCATGCGACCTATCCCCATCCCCGCCCGGCCATGGCATCTCGGACCCCCCATCCCACCACCCCGGGTCGGTTGGGGACGGGCCCCTCGAAGCTCGAGGGGAGCGGCCCGCATCCCCATCCAGGGGGGTACGCCGGCCAGCGAGGCCTGGGCCACGCCGGTGGGGACAGGGATCGGCCACGTGATGCGCATGGCCCGTGGCAGCTTCCCTCCTGCGGACGGTCGACGGCGGCGAGGGCGACGGGGGAGCCGGCGACGCGGCGGCGCCCTGCCGCGAGGGGGGCGGCGGCGCCGCCCCGCAGGAGGCCTTCGCGTGCTGGGCCCGCGCCTCCCCGGCCGAGGGGGACGAGGACCCCTCGCCCGCGAACGCGGCGTCCGCTCCCGGCCGCCTCCACATTCTCCTATTCCTCCTCTCCTCCTCCCTTTCGTACATCCTGCTTCCTCCCGTCTCCACCCCCTTCTCCTCCTCCTCCTCCTCCTCCTCCTCCTCCTCCCCTCCTCCTCCTCCTCCTCCTCCTCCTCCTCCTCCTCCTCCTCCTCTCCCCCCGCGCTCCCTGCTGTCTCATCCCGAACCTCATCCTGCTGCTCCATGCATCGCATCCCCTCTCCTCCTCCGCCTCTTTCTCCTCCTCCACCTCGTCGTCCTTCTCCTCCTCCTCCTCCTCCTCCTCCTCCTCCTCCTCATCCTCCTCCTCCTCCTCCTGGAGCGATCGCCGCGGGCGTGATCCTTCCATGAGCGACGGGGCCCCCTCAGAAGTCGAGGCAGAGGACGGCCACGCTGACGCGCCGACCTCGCCTCCCGCCGCGCCAGCGGCCGCGCCGAGGGCCCCGCGGCCGCCCGCCGCCACCCTGCCCCCTCCCCGCGCCGCCTGTGCGCTGCCCTCTGCGCTGCCCCCGCGCGCTGCAGTGCAGGCCGCCCGCCTCGCCAGGCGCCTCGCACCCTCGGCGGGGCGGGCGCCCCCGCGCGGGGGGCCGCCTCGGGGGGCCGCGGGTTGCCGCCGCGGCCGTCAGCATGGCGGCCCACGCCCCCTCGAAGGGGCCCTGCTCGGTGGTTCGAAGCTGGGGTCCCGAGGGGTGGGGCCCTGCAGGGGGCGAGGCACCAGCTGGCAGCGCGACTCCGCCCCTCTGGAACCCCTGCCTGCCCTCGGGGATTGGAATCCACTGGCCCTCTTTTCTGAAGCAGCGGTCTATCGCCTTTTCGATATCCGAGCACAGCGGCGCAACCAAACAGAGGGGATTGCCAATGCGAGCGTTCGGGGCGCACTCCAAACGCGGGCGGCACGGCTACCGAGTCGGGGACCCCCCTCCCTCTCAGAGCCCCACCTCTGGGCCAGCGACCTGCGGCACTGCTGGCCCGTCGCCTCCGCCGCCCGCAGCCGCGCCGCGCCGCTCCGCGAGCGGCGGGTGCCCCTCTGCCGCCCCCGCACGGCGAGGCTCTCGTGGTGTGCTCGCGCAGCGGCTCGAGGCACCGAGGAGAAGAAACCTCCCAACCTTCTTCGCATGGTGAAGACGTGGCCTCGCTGAAGTCCCCGTCTTCGCATTGAGAATGCTGTCTCTATCCCTCCTGTCTTGGCCCTCCTACCTTAGGCCCCACCCAAAGCGTCATAGGGGTCTCTTGTGGGTCCATCATCGAGGGGGGACGAAGGGCGGGGCGGTCGGGCTGGGCGTCCGCGTTCCCGCCGAGGCGACGACTTCGGCCTCGCTCACCGCCTCCGTCCCTGCGCTCGCGACGGCAGTGGTGCCACAGGTGCACACGAGGCCGCACCGTGGCGAGGTCCCCGCAGGCGTCGGCGTCGCGGGCACCACGGCATCAGCTCCGCTGTCCCGCGTGGCCCTGCCGCGGGCACTGCGCCGCACCCCGTCAAGCTGCCTGAGAGTGAGGCCAGCCAGCTGCGACATGGGCACGTAGAACACGTGCGTGGCCACGTTCCGCGCGGTCGCCTCGAGCCGCGAGTGCACGGCAGTGTCACCGCGGCGTCTGGCAGCTATTTTCTCCTCCAGGTAGGGCACGATGGCGTCCACCCTGCGCTGGACCTCGGGATCTTCGCTCCTGCGGGCCTGCAGCACCAGACCGAGGACGCGCTGCTCTAACACGGTCTTCTCCTCCATGAGCCTCTTCACGACGTTCTCGGCCGACCCCGCGGCCCGCATGCGTCGCTGCCGCCTGGCTGCCGCGCTGCCTACTGTTTCTCGCCACACTGGCGGAGTCGCGGGTTGCAGACCGTCTTTGGTCAAGTGCCTTTTGGAACCCGAAGCGGCGGCGGGTAGAGGGGGGAAGACACGAGGCTGATGGGCTTGTTTTCCACCACCACCACCATACATTGGAGGGGGAGGGGGTCCGCGGTCCTCCTCCTCCTCCTCCTCCTCCACCTCCTCCTCCTCATCGTCCTCCTCCTCCTCCTCCTCCTCCTCCTCCTCCTCGTCCGCCACCTCCGTCCCCCTCCAACTTATGGTGGTGGTGGTGGAAAACATGCCCATCAGAGGCAGTTTGGATACTCCCGCAGCTCATCCTCCCTGCTAGGCTCCAGCCAGGCTCTGGCGTCCTTCGCCGCTTCAACCATCTCGATGGTAAAGCTGCTGAACTTCATCACGCCATCATGTTGGAGGAAGCTCGATGTGTATGACACTGTCTTCATTTAATCCAATCGCTCGGGAACTTCCGTTCTCGATCCTCATAAGTACCTATCCACACGAAGATGCTCTCGCTGCAGTTCCTGTGGCCAGCCTGGCCTCCGTGCAGCTGCAGAACGCACCTCGCATACGGAGACGGCCGCCGGCAGACTCCGGGCTCGCATAGTCTCCACGATCCGCCCTAGCTTCCCGCGAGGCTCGAGCTCCTCGCCGAATGTCTTGGCCTCCGTGTGCCCGTTCCCCTCCGTCATCGGCCCCACGTCGGGTACAGCCAGGACTCCGGGTAAGGGGACCCGGTTTGTGGTAGGGCCCTGGGGCCCCTCAATTGGCCAGATTAATTAAACCAGGTTTTCCGTAACTGGTGTTTTTCGGGTGACGGCAGTTCGGGTTAGTGGAAATGGGACGGGGGGGCGCCCCAGTCCTGCCAACGCCCGGCCACGGCGCCCTCTCCGAAGACCGTCCCGTCGCTCCCCAGGACCCTCTCCTGCTCCTCGAGGCTCGTCGGCTCCCTGGGGCAGGTGCGCGCGCCTCTGCAGCCCTGAGGTGGGTCCTGAGGTCGCGCGGCCCGAGGCTCACGGGTCGGCGATGGGAGTTTGTCCGCTTCACGGCCGCGGTGCGCCGCCCCACCGAGCACACCCGCAGCTGCCACGCGAGGCATACCACGGCGACGCTCATGTCAAGGCCAGGGCGGCCAGCACGATCTCCACGACCGTGGCGTCGCCGTCTTTTTTGCGCTCGGGGAGCAGCGGGCGCCGCGGACAGGATGCTCGAAGCAGTCGTCGCGCTGCGGACTCCGCTCTCGCCGAAGTCGATCCACTCGCAGTCGAGCTGCTCGGATGTCTGGTTGTGCTCGATCCTCCCGATCGGGCTGCCCGATGGCCTTGCCGTGCTCGATCCAGTCCTGGTCAGAGGTTCCATTGGCACCTGTGATGTCCAGGAGCTGGAACTCTTCCATGGGGCCTCCGAACTTGAAGTAGACGAAATCATAATCGATGTGGACTTCTCGGCTTGGCGCTTCCACTGGAAAACGCGACCAAGATAGCAAGGCATCCCAGACTCTCAGTCAAGCCATCGGCCACCATGACTTCAGTTCTTGTCCACACAAGCATTGTATTCTCTCGGTGCTGTTCCCGTGTGACCTTCGGGGGGCCCTGGGAATCCTGAGGTCGAATAGATTCAGGAGGGCTTTCTTGCGCATCGGGGCAGGGGGGGATTACTTGCAGTCCGTGGGAACACACGCAGGAATCCTGAAGGATCCTCGGGGCTCTCTCGCGGAGGAGGCGGGCGGGGAAGGGGAGGCCGGGGAGACGGAGTGGGGGGGGGCGGGCGGGTTGCCAGACACCCCCCCACAAAGGCCTCGCAGCCCTCCCGCCAAGTAAGGCGGGGCCAAGAACATGTCCACTGCACTGTGTAGTGTTTTTGCCGCTCAGCGGCAAATGGCGGCCCAAGCACGGGGCATAGGTTTTTCCAACACCTGTCGCCCAGAGAGTCGCCCGGACAATTGCAGAGTGTGTACGCTGTCCTGTGGCGGTTCTGCGAAGCCACATAGGGACAGGGCCCATATAGATCTTCGTGCATCTACGCGCGGCCCTCTATCAAGGATCGAGCTTCGTTGGCTCTGGGGGTGCTTTCTTCCCTCGGGATGCTCTCCGGCAGATGCGTTTCGTCGCCCTAGAGCCCGGGGGAAGATCGAGCTTCGAGATCGAGGATCGATTTGTTTACATATACGTGTATATCTATTCACACACATATATGTATATATATATATATATATGCTCGATCGAGGATCGAGGATCAAGCGGCCCCTGATCTTCGATCGAGACTGATTTCTCGATAGAGGACGGATCTACGTTGTTTTTTCCTTGTGTGTGTGTGGTGCCAGTTCTTTCATGTTTTCCGAGCCAGGATGTATTCCAGCAGCTGCGCCTCGTCGAGAGCCTTCCTGGGTGCCCGAGCCGTCCCGAACGGCCGCCGAAAGCCCGAGTTGTGACCCGAAGCCCAGGCCTCGCTGCGAAGAGAGACGCATGACTTCTTGAGATGTTCTCTTTCTTTTTTGGGGCCTCGCGAGGCTCCTCGGGGACTCGGCTGGACCCGCTTCGGGGTGCATCGCCCCCCAGGATGGGGCCTTGGGGACTAGATTTTCGGTGGTTCGAAAATGGGGCCCTTGGATGAGACCCCAAAGGATAGGAGAGGGCAGGTTTAATCTGCAGTGCTCGACGCCTCTTCGTCTCAGGGCCAAATGTCTCCTGGACCAAGCAGTGAAGTGCCGACGTTTCTGACGTTCGGGACCCCTTCCAGTCCGCGGCAGGACCAGGATCTCGCACGGGTGCTCTCTGGCCATCTTCGCGATGTCGTCGTCGTCCTCCTCCTCCTCCTCCTCCGCCTCCTCCTCCTTCTCCGCCTCCTCCTGGCCCTTCTCTTCCTTCTCCTCTTCCTTGCCTTTCCTTTTTCTTCTCGTCATTTGCGAGCGGCGGACATGTCCGTATCCGCGCCCTCGCGGTCTGGGTTCCGCGGCGCGGTCCCGCGGGTACGTGGTCGTACGGGTACGCTCCTCGCGAGGCATCCGCGACCATAAACGCCCCGTATGCGCGGCGTCGTTGCCCAGGGGCCCGGCCCACGAGGCCGCGGGTACAGATGTGATTTTCCGCCACGAATGATTGTTCGTTTCTTCTTCCTCCTCCTTCTCTTTCTTCCTCTCCTTGCTGTTGCGGTACCGCTCTGTGCCTGCCCGTGCAGAGGACATGCGCCTGGATCAGAAAGGTCTCTGGGCAGCGCTGCGCTGGCTTGAGGCCCACCACACCATTCCCGAGGAGCTCCGCGGTGCTGCTCTCTGCGTCGCGACTCACTGCGCTTCTAGTATCAAATGGCCTTCGGCCCATCCCGCCACTGGTGCCTGGGTTCTGTCTCAGAGGACTCTCGGATGCTTCTTGGGGTTTCGTCGCCTGGGTTTTGGGTCAGAGGACTCAGGTGGTGCCGAAGGGGCACCCATCGAGTCCGACCCATCTTATCAGGTGTAGATCCTTGGGACCTGGGCTGTGGCCAGAAGCAATACGCATCAACTGGTACCCCAACGGTACCCCTTGACGGATATCGAACGACGGTTAAAGAGGAGGAAGAGAAGGCGGAAGAGGAGGAGGACGGGTAGGAGGATGAGGAGTCTCGGCCCATTAGCGGAGCTCGCTTCGCGAACGGGGGCGAAGCAGCTGGAATTCTTCGGTGTGAGGCCAAATAGCGGGGTACCGTTCCGCTTACGGGAGCGACGCAATTTTATTCCCATGGCTCGAGGCCAATTAGCGGGGGGCCACTCCGCTAATGTGGGCCGAGCAATCCAAAACCATTGGTTCGAGGCCAATGAGGGGAGCGCCGCTCTGCAGTAGTGGGCGCGACAGAACCTGGGAGGCTCTGGTTCCGAGCCCTGGACATATCCTCAGGATTGAGGCCGTAGATGCGTTAAGGGTGTGCTATCTAACGGCGACGTAGCAAAACCGATTGTAGGACTGCGTGGTCCGTGGCCAAATGAACTGTAGGAACGCGTGTTTTGTGTTTTCCTACCACTCGCTGAGTCGTTGTCCCTCGATACATTTGCATTCTTGAAACGTAGGAGACGATGTTTTTGGCGATTTTCCGCATTCTGCTCTGCGTGAGCTCGGTGCCACAAAAACCAGATTCCCAACCGCACCGCAAACCAAGCGAGCACGCCGTTGGCGCAGCCCCGGTGAGGACTGAGCGCTGGAGCAGGGGGCCAGAGGACACCTTGGCATCGCTCGGAGGTGTGCATTTTTCTCTCGGCGAGGACCATCGAGGAGCATCCTTGATCATTTGGCGAAAAAGCCACGCACGAAACCAGAAACAGCACAGGGAATGGATGTCCGAGCGATGGCCAGAGGACACGCCCTCTCCGTTCCCGAGGGCACGGTGGCAGCTCTGCCTGCTCTGCCAGAGCCGCCGCCTGCTGCGGCAGCCGGGCGCCCTGCGCGTCGGGTACTGCAGCACAGACATGAGGAGCCTGATGGGTCTCGCGTCGCACACACTACAGTCGGGGCGTTGAAGAAGGAACCCTTTTCGTTGTGGAGGGGCTCTGTGTTCCTTGATTGTTTCGCAACTTATCTCAGGTTTTCCTCATGTTTTCGATGGAAGATCAAAGTTTAACCTATTAAAAAGCAAGGGACCTCGTTCCTTATTTAGGGTTCTTTGGTCAACGCCCCGACTGTAGGGGACCCTTGAAAAGGAAGGGCAGCTCTTCACCGTTTCTGAGAGTCCTAGCCTTCGAGTATGGAACAGCCGAAGCAGTGGTTCGTCGAAACGGGCTAACGCTGCGCCAAAATCGGAACTGGAACCGAACCTTGCCCCATCGTTTCCAGAGCCCACCAACCTTTCTCAGCAACGCCGGGGCCGTGACGGAGTCCATGCGATGTGCGCGCATTCGTATCTGCTCCATTCGCTACGACGCTTCCAGCGACTGCCGCCGGCCCACCTTGGCTCCGTCATTGAGAGTTGAGGGCCTGGTGGTGGGCATGTATCGGTTGTTAGTCAGTCGGGATTTGGGGGGACCGCACGGTTTCGGGTCGTTCTCCGAAGACGTTTCTGGCGATTGGGGCATCAGAGGTCACAGACCCGTGCGGTGACCGACCGCGCGGCGAGGTCTTTCTGGATTTCGAGGTCACTGCACGGTCCGTCACCGCCCCTTTGGGGGACCCCCAAATGTACCTCCGAGTTGTCTGGGCCCGACGGGCTAGCCGTAATTGCTAGGCTCGCGATGTGTCATGTGTAAGTTGTCAGTGAGTGCGTTTTGGAGTTTTTGTTGGCTTCAGTCAGTCTCGTGTCTGAAGGCCTTTTAGAGCCCTCTTGCAAGCCTTTTGGAACCCTCTTGGATACCCTTTTCGTGGTGCACCTTTTGAAGCCTTCTTGGCGCTTTCTTGGATTCCTCATGCAGTCTGGGATTTCTATGAGTGTCCCTTTTCTGGATTTCAATGTTGTGACTCTTGGAGCGTCTTGGTATCATCGGTCGGTGCCGTTTTCTGCTGGGTTGCTGCTCAGTGTGCTATCATATTTGGCATCGTGTTGCCTGCGGCGAGTTACCGTCGCCCCTTGCCTTTCTGGAAACGCAGATGTGATCAAACATTGGGCCGAAGCTGGGCCAACCCATTGGGCTATCTTGTTCCCCGCCGCTTGAAAACCTGGGGGCCGCTCCGTGACCTCTTGGGGCCGGCTGGGGCCGGCTTGAAGCTATCTTCGGCAGTTTTCGGCATATCTTGGGCGTCATGGAGGACATCTTGGACCGTCTTGGAGGCCATGCAGGGCCATCCTGGCCGTCTTGCAGGCCATATTGGGCCATCTTAATCATCTTGGGGGTCATCTTGTGCCACCCTTTGGCGGTTTCGGTGCACTGGTGGGGGCCGCTTGCGCCGTCTTCGGGCCATCTTCGAGGCCTTCTAGGCCGTCTGAAACTAACGCTTTGTCAGCATCATTTGTTTAGTATGGATGTCTCCGATGATGCCACCATTTTTGAAGACACGGTGAATTTGGGAGCTCACTGGATATCTCCATTCCGGAATGGTTGCAGCCAGACCATTATTCTTGATGATGGGCGTCCTAATCAATGTCCTATCCTTCATTATCTCCGCTCGGTAGGGATGTCTCAGGAAGAATGCTTGTCTGTGATGCACGGTGGTGGGATCGGACGACACCTCGCTGGGATCTTTTGGGAAGGGTGCAAGCCAGCAACATGTGGTACGCCAAGATCCCCTCTCGCAGAACGGAGGTGGCGGCGGATCGAAGACGCCTACGGCGCCGCCCCCTGCCTTTGTGGAAGCGCCTATGTGGCCGAACGTTGAGGCCAGACCTGCCAAGCCATCGGACCATGTGTTCCCCGAATCGGTTTGGAAAGCCTTCGGGGAACACGTGGGCATCATGAAGGTCATCTTGGCCGTCTTGGAGGCCTCTTGGGCGATCTTTTGGCGACCTTTGGGGGCTCTTGGGCCGTCTGGGGCCGTCGGAAAGCCGAAAAGAAGAACATGTCAAAATCCGTCAAAAACTTTTGGCCTCTTTGGCCTTCCTGGAGGCCCTCTTGGGGGCCTCTTGGGCCCTTTTGGGCCAGCTTCGAGCCAACTTCGGCCATCTTGGTGGGTTCCTGGCACATCTGACGCCGTCGGGAGCCGTCTCGGGGGCCTTTCTGGGCCAACGGGGGACCCTCTTGGGGCGCTTTGGGGCCGTCTTGGAGGCCATCTTGGGCGTCTTGGAGGCCATCTGGGGCTTGTTGGAGGCCTCTTGGGCCGTCTTGGGGCCCTCTTGGGGCCATCTTGGAGGCCACTTGGGCCGTCATGGGGCCCTCTTGGGGGCCTTTTGGGCGATCTTGGGGGCCTCTTGGGCCGTCTTGAGCCGTCGGAATGTCGAGAAGAAGCAAATTCCAAAATCCTTCAAACACCGAAGGAAAATCAATGATTTTGGCCTCTTCGGGCCCTCCTGGAGGACCTCTTCGAGGCCTCTTGGGCCGTCTGGGAGGCCTCTGGGGGGCCTCTTGGGCCGTCTTTGGCTGTCTTGGACTCTCTTGGGCCGTCTTGGAGGCCGCCTTGGACCATCTTGGGCGGACTTGGAGGCCATCTTGGACCATCTTGGAGGCCATCTTGGGCCATCTTGGCCGTCTGGGAGGCCATCTCGAGCCATCTTGGAGGATTTTTTGCGGTCGTTGAGCTTGTTTCCGGGCCTTCCGCGGACCCCGGCGGGACGGGCCGGAGCCCGTTTGGGAGAGTTCTTTTTTAGAAAAAGAACCAAAACCAAAACCGACAGGATCTGACACGCCGGGCACCCCTTTGCTGAAGCGACTGGGGGCGGCGGATTTGGTGTCCTTCGGCTCATCCCGCCACCGTGCCTGGCTCGTTGGGTGAGGGGGAGGAGGAGGAGGAGGAGGAGGAGGAGGAGGAGGAGGAGGAGGAGGAGGAGGAGGAGGAGGAGCCTTTGTGCTGACTCTTTGGACCTGGTGGGCCCCCCTTGGGCCCGCCTGCCGACCGACCTTTTTTCTGTGGGGCCCCCCACGTGGGCCGCCCCGCGGCCTCCCGAGGGTACGACAGCCAGTTCCATTTTTGGAAGGGGTCGCTGTCCTCGATGAGCGGAGGCATTTTTCGCAGGTGGACAGACCTCCTGCCCTGACACGTCGAGTAAGGAAGTGGCCGTTTTCGGTTCGCGAGAGGGCGTCGCGGCCGTCATTTTTGCGGGTCCAGGTCCGTCGGTTTCGGTCCCAGGCCGTTTTCACTAAGGGGAGGTCTACGAAAGGGAGGTTTGTCCAGCGCCGAATCCGCGAGATTGCAGTCCTGCGCTGCCATCCGCAAATGCAGGCCCTCCGATTCTGGTGATACATTGCGGAGGCATCTGCATCTGCTGTCCTCAGAGAGAGAGCGGGGGCCCGAGGCCATCCGCGCTGCGATACCCGTAGCGAGGACATGTCTGTTTGCGTGACGCGCTGCATCGTGGCCCCGAGTCGTGGGATTTATTGCTGTGTCGGTGATGGTTGAGTGCGCGATTTTTGGCGTCATGGCCTACTGGGCGGCGCCCACGTGGCATCATATGTGAGGGTGGCCAGGGCGAAACGTGATGCGGACCCGCACGCGATGCTGAGCACTCCCATGGAGCTGTTCCAACCAGGCGAGCCAGTGATACTGCGTTGATGCTACGCTGGCGCTGCGTGCCATTGCTCCTGCCTCCTGATGCGTCCTACTCTTATCATCGCGTCGTGCATACGCCTCTGTTGCACGATCTCGTTCAACCTGACCTGCTTCTCACTCGGGATGCCGATGAGGCATTCGCAGACTGGAGTTTGCTGTTGGTCCGACAGTAGGCCAATGTAAAGCTCCAGTTTCCTTGAACTCGGCTTTGTCGCCGATGAGTTTTGACCGTGCAGTTATTCTTGACATGCAGTGTTTGCAGCGCCACTTCGCACCCAATTTCAGACTATGTCCCGTCATGTTTCCGCTGGCCCCATCAGGCCAGCTCGAGTTCCTAACATTTGGGTCTTGCGTCTCTTCGGAAAGCCTTCGTTACCTATTCAATTGAGCGCTATCATATTGTGGCAAGCGTGGCGAAGAACGAAGAGGGCAACGGTAACAGCACAGGGCGTGATAAAAAGGGGGTCTAGGACGGCCTGAGAGGACACCCGTCGCCGCCTAAAACGGCACGGGAATGCCCCGCGAAGCGCTGAGAGAACAGCGCCTCCGGGGTCGAAGGCGGTGGGCGGGGCCCGGATCGAGAAGCGCAGGGAGCATAGGTGCTGTCCCGTTCGGTGTGAGGCCTTCCGTGTGCCCAGCCGTCGGGGCGCGCACGGTCTGCTCGGCCCGACCATCGGGGGTGGACAGACCTCCTACCCTGACACGTCGAGTAAGGAAGTGGCCGCTTTCGGTTCGCGAGAAGGCGTCGCGGCCGTCATTTTTGCGGGTCCAGGTCCGTCGGTTTCGGTCCCAGGCCGTTTTCTTTAAGGGGAGGTCTACTAAAGGGAGGTTTGTCCAGCGCCGATCCATGGAGACCCAAGTGGACCAGGGAGTTCACGAGAGCCTCGGGCGGCGTGCGGCTG
>CAUYUJ010017952.1:0-62500 GCA_963575745.1 Prorocentrum cordatum
AAAGTAGGAGGGGGAGGAGGAGGCGGAGGAGGAGGCGGTGGAGGAGGAGGAGAAGGAGGAGGAGGAGGAGGAGCAGGGTGAGGATGGGAGGGGGGGAGAGGGTGGAGGGCGGAGGAGGGGGAGGAAACGGAGGATGGAGCAGCGCGAGAGGCAGCGGACCCAAGATGATAACGATGGGGGGGGAGGAGAGGAGCAATTCGGAACTGATTTTATGTTTCCGATGGGATGAGGCATGTCTGAGTGCTGGACGTCGTTCTTCTTCCTCCTCCTCCTCCTCGTGCTTCTGCTCCTCGTCGTGCTGCTCCTGCTCCCTCTCACCCTGCTCCTCGTTCTCGTGCTCCTTCTCTTCGTTCTCATTGTCCTCCACCAACACTCCCCCCCTCCCGGCTTGCTACTGTTCTTCCCCTCCCCATCCCCTTCTCCCCCTCTTACTCCTTCCCTCCTCCTCCGTCACCGCCTCATCCCCCTCCCGCTCCCCTTCCGGCTTCACGGGTTCAGGGTCGTAGCGGCGGCCCGTATGAGTCCTTGATTGGCGGCAGGATTGATCATGCTTTCTTTTGTGCAGCGAATGTTGTACGGGGTCTCGCTTGTCTTCTGTTAGCCCGTGTGATCCCCAAACAGTGTGTTCTAGCAAACTGTGTAGTGCAATCTACGTGGTGCCATATCAGAATGAGGGAGCCGAACGGTCATTCACTGTTCCTGGGCGCGTGGCTGAAGTGAGGTTCTGCGGTACGGATCGTTGCTGTTGTTGTTGCTGTTGTTGTTGTTATTGCTGTTGTTGTTGCTGGTGTCGCTGCTGCTGCTGCTGCTGCTGTTGTTGTTGTTGTTGTTGTTGTTGTTGTTGTTGTTGTTGAACATTATTACTTCTAAAGAATAATTATTGTTGGGACCCCTGGTGCACGACCCCCCCGCCGCGCCTAGGCCGCAGCCTCATTTTCATCATTTTCGTGAGGAAGTCTCAGGCAAAACGGGTGGGTCCGGATCCGGTTGTGTTGTTACGATCGGTTTTCCCTTGCAAAAAATAAGCTAAAGTGGACATTTCTTGTTCTAACATAACCAAGCTTCAAGAATCCCTTGCAAAAAATAAGGTAAAGTGGACACTCGCGCGCGCAAGACGAAATCCTTCCAAAAACCTTAGTTTTCGTAACGATGTACATAAAAAACATAAAAAACAATGGTTTTTCAACAACAAATGTCAACAGGTTCATCACCGCGCGCTCTGGCGGATTCGTAGGAACCCAAACACTTTTTAAATCATTTCTGTCAAACGGGCTTGGCCCACTTCCTTCCACGTGCAATTCGGCAACAACGGTTTCGCCACCTGCCAGGGCCATCATCCTAGTCAAATAATTAATACCATGCGGGGCACATTCGTTTTTCTTCGCGCGCGCACGCCGTCGTCGGGTCGGCCGCGGGGCCATGAATAAGTAGCCACGGTCGTCCGCATGCCACGAAGTGAAGTGTCGAAACGTCATGGGCGGGAAGCTGGGTTGTGGGTGGTGACCCCACTTGCAAGGCCTGGATTTCGGTAGAGCTGAACGGGCGGCCCCCCACAAAAGTGGGGGTATTGCCCGCCTCCTATGAAAACCCTGGCACTGGTGAGAACGGTGTGTCCCCACGTGCTAGTAATTGTTGTTGTTGTTGTTGTTATTGTTGTTGTTGTTGGTTGTTGGTTGTTGGTTGTTGGTTGTTGGTTGTTGGTGTTGTTGTTGTTGTTGTTGTTGTTGTTGTGATTGTTGGTTTTTGTTGTTGTTGTGGTTGATCTGTCATTATTGATCAATGAGCATTGTTGATCCCCCTTCCGGTGACCATTGTGTTTTTTCAAGTGAAGTGACTCCCCCAGGGCTCACCCTCTGTTTCTTTTCCAGGGAAAGCCACTACGCTTAAACTGCGCCCCTAGCCCCCGGATTACAAGAACAACCGCAATTATTCCAATAATGTTCGCTCCTACCGGCCCGCGTGTCATTCACTATGCATTTCCCAAGCCCTGGATACCCGCCCTCTTCGTCTTCGATCATGCCCCCTTGTGGTGGGTTATATTCTTTCTTGGCCACGTGTACTTGGAGAAACCCACAAACAGAGAAAGGAAAGGGAAGCGACAAAAAGAGAGGACGAAAGGATCGGATGAAGGGAGGGGTTGGAGGGGCAAGAGGGAGGGGCGACGATGATTTGCGCTGTGAGTTGCGATTCAGCTCGCGCCATGGCTTGCGCCAGCCATTCCAACACAGGTTATCAAAGGCTTCGCCATGCGTCACGCCATAAACAGCGCCATGTAACACCTCTGGTGCTGCTCGGCGAGGTGTTGGAGGCGAATGTGGTGCCCGATGCCATCCCCTAGAGCGCTGCAAGGCCAGGGTGGGTGAGAGGAACCAGCAGTGGCCGCGGGCTTCGTTGCTGCTGCACGACATGCGGCATTCACGGCGAGCGGGAAAGCCGCATAGTGTTAGCTGGCTTTGGCGCTGCCCAGCTAGAAGTGGGAGGCGAAACAGCAATCAGAGGCAGCGAGCTCTGGCACTTGCCTATGGGATTCGGCAATCGACACTGGGGCCCCGTTACATTAGCTATGACGCGGCGGTTACCGCGTGCGGGGTAACGACCTATGGCAGTGGACAGTGTCGTTGCCCAGCAGTCCCGTGGGAGGTGAAGTGGGAGCCCGATTTCATGAATCACAGCGCTGGGATTCGAACGTGCGGGAATCTTATATGAGTGATATACAGTAACGGAGCACCATTACCACAGCGCGCCGGGCGGGGCCTCTTTGGGCGCGTTCGGGGCCTCAGTGGGCAGCGGGGTGGGCTCAGTGGGCAGCGGGGTCGGGCCTCTGTGAGCGCGTTCGGGGCCTCTGTGGGCTGGGTTTGGGGCCTGAGTGGGCAGCGTGGCGGGGCCTCTGTGGGCGCGTTCGGAGCCTCGGTGGGCTGCGCCGAGGGCCTCAGTGGGCAGCGTGGCGGGGCCTCCGTGGGCGCGTTCGGGGCCTCTGCGGGCTGGTTTGGGTTCCTGAGAGGGCAATTTGGCGGGACCTCTGCGGGCGCCTTCGGCGCCTCTGTGGGCTGCGGCAGGGGCCTCTGCGGGCGGCGTGGCGGGGCTTCGCTGGGCGCGCCTGAAGCGGAACCGTTGTTGTTGTTGTTGTTGTCGTTGTTGTTGTTGTTGTTGTTGTTGTTGTTGTAGCCGGGAGCCCAGCGGCGCAGTTTGGCCCGGATGACTTCCCCTGTCAGATAAACAGGGTGCGAGCGTCGAGGGGCGCACTGTGATTGAGAAACAAACCGCGCCGGTGGGAGGGACCGACATAAATCATTCTTCAGGAATGAAAGTTCAACATCAGCTGACGTGCGAGGGAGAGGGAATCGGAAGGAGGGGGGCGGCCCGGGAGGAGGGAGGAGCAGGAAGGTAAGAGTGCGAACGCTCGAAGAAGTCCTAGGCGAAAGCGCCATTCCACAATGAAGTCTCGGGCGGCAGCCCACGACGGGCGGGCGATCCTCTGACGGGCGGGTCGGGCGGGTGGGACATTCAAACGGGATGTTTGAGTAGGGCGAGAGCGCGATTCCTAGGTGAAGTGCGACGGCGTCCTTGGCGCGAGTGTGGTGTCTGAGCGAAGATAACGCGATTTTTAAATAAATTGCGAACCAGTTGCAGGCGAGAGCGCAATTCAGCGGGAGCGCCGTTCTTGCATAATTTGTAAGGAAACCTCAGATGGGGAGGGGGGTCCTGACTAAATTGCGAGAAGTCACAGGCGGGAGCGCCGATCCTGAGTAAATTGGGAGGAAGTTTTAAGCGGGAGCTGGGGTCCTGAGTGAAGTTGGAGGAATTCTCAAGCGGGAGCCGTTGTTGTTGTAGCCCGGGGGAGCAACGACGCAGTTCGACCCGGATAAAATTGTGAGGAGGCCGCATCGGGAGCGCCGTTCCTGAAACAAATTGGAGGAAGTTTCAAACGTGAGGAGGGGGTCCTGAGTAAATATGGAGGAAGTCTCAGGCGGGAGTCGTTGTTGTTGTAGTCCCGGGGGCCAGGGGCGCAGTTTGACCAGGAAGATTTTCTTGTCAAAGAACAGGGTGCGAGCGTCGAGGGGCACACATCTTGAATCAGAAAAAACAATATGCACCGGTCAGGGGGATCAACAATAATTATTCTGCAGAAATGAAAATTCAACGGCTCCCGCTTTAGATTTCCTCGCAATTTAGCCCGGACCACCGCTCCCGCCCGAGACTTCCACGCATTTTATTCAGGAATCGCGCTCTCGCTTGGGGCCTCCCTACAATTTATTGAGGAATCGCTCTCTCGGCGCTCTGGAGTCGCGCTCTCGCCGGACACTTGTTTGCAATTTTCTCGAGAATCGTTTTCTTGCGTCGGAAATTTCCGCGATTTGCTGAAGCGCCGCGCTACCGACACTCAGGCACCGTCGCGCTCACGCTTATGACTCCCTCACAGTTTATATAGGGATGTGGAAATCGCTGCCCTTCGAGGCCCTGTTGCAGCCCTTCGTGGCCCCCCCGCTGCCCTTCGCGGCACCGTTGCAGCTCTTCGTTGCCCCGTGGCTGCCCTTCGTGGCCCCGTTGCAGCCCTTCGTGGCCCCATCGCTGCCCTTCGTGGCCCCGTTGCCGCACTTCGTGGCCCCATCGTTGCCCTACTTGGCCCCGTTGCAGCCCTTCGTTGCTCCATCGCGGCCCTACGTGGCCCCGTTGCAGCCCTTTGTTGCTCCCTCGCTGCCCTGCGTGGCCCCGTTGCAGCCCTTCGTGGCCCCCTCGCTGCCCTTTCGTGGCCCTGTTGCAGCCTTTCGTGGCCCCCTCGCTGCCCTTCGTGGCCCCGTCAGCCCTCCGTGGCCCCCTCGCTGCCCTTTGTGGCCCCGTTGCAGCTCTTCGTGGCCCCCTCGTTGCCTTTCGTGGCCCCATACGTGTATGCCCTTCGTGGACCCTGGTCGTTCGCGCCCGTCGTGGCCCTATATGCATGCGCTTTGTGGCCCCGCTGTCGCACTTCGCGGCCCCTTCGCTGCCTTTCGTGGCCCCGTTGCTGCCTTCAGTGGCTCCGTCCTTGTCCCCTGCGGCCCAATACACGTATGCCCTTTGTGGGCCCCGCTCGTTCGCGCCCGTCAGGGCCTCATATGCATGCCCTTCGTGGCCCCACTGTCGCCCTTTGTGGCCCCCTCGCTGTCCTACGTTGCCCCGTTGCTACCATCAGTGGCCCCGTCGTTGCCCTGTGGCCCCGTATGATTTGCCCTTCGTGGCCCCCGCTTGTTCGCGCCCGTCGTGGCTTCATACGCATGCCCTTCGTGGCCCCGGTGTCGCCCTTCGTGGCCCCCCCGCTGCCCTTCGTGGCCCCGCTGTCGCTCTCACTCTCGCTCTCACTCACGCTTTCGCTCGTCGCCGTCGTCGTCGTTGTCGTCGTCGTCGTCGTGGTCGGTCCCCTGTCCGTCCCTCTTGGGGTCGGGTTGCTGTTAGTCACCGCTGCCGCTGGCCGGGCCGACGGCCCGCGGCCGCCCCCCGCCTCTTGCCTGGGGCTGGCCTGCAGTGAAGAACGAGATACCCCACAAAAGGGGTACGATCGAAGACGAAGAGGGCGGGTATCGAGGGTTTGGGAAATACACGTCGGATGACACTCGAGCAGATAAGAGCGAACATGTGTCGATGCTGTTGTTGTGGTTGTTGTGGTGGTGGTTGTGTTGGTTGTCGTTGTTGCTGCTGCTGTTGTTGCTGCTGCTGTTGTTGTTGTTGTTGTTGATGCTGTTGTTGTTGTTGCTGTTGTTTGTAATGTGTTGCTTGTTGTGTGTTGTTTGTTGTTTGTTGTTCATTGTGTGTTATATGTTGTCGTCGTCCCCCCCGCGACCCGGCCCGCGACCCGCCCGCGACCCACCCGCGACCCATCCGCGACCCAACCCGCGACCCGCACACGACCCACCCGCGACCTTCCCGCCATGCACCCGCGACCCACCCGCGACCCGGCCCGCGACCCACCCGCGACCCACCCGCGACCCACCCGCGAACCACCCGCGAACCACCCCGCGAACCACTCACATAGCTTCAACGAAAACATCGGCGCCTGCGGCGAGCTCGTTGTATAATTTGCAAAGAATTCGGCGCCAGCGGCGGGCTTCTTCAGATCCTCGCAGACTGCCGACGTCCCCGCCGCCCCCTCACTCTTACCCGCAACTGCGGGGCGCTACGTGTCGAATTGCCTTTGGCCCATCCCGCCACCGTGCCTGGATTGTGGGTCAGAGTCCTCAGGGATGCTTCTTGAGGTCTCTTCGGGGCGCTCTCAGGGGCCTTCGGGGGACAGTTGTGAGGCCTCTTGGGGACAAGTTTGGAGCCTGAGGTCTCTTAGGCTGTTTTCCGTCCCTCTGAAGCCGTTTTGGGCCCCTCTTGGAGGCTTTTTGGGTCGTCTTGGGGCGATCTTGAGGGCCTCTTAAGCCGCCTTTGAGCGTCGGGAAGCCGACAAAAACGGTAAAGCCGACATCTTTCAACCACCGTCGGGAAGTCCATAATTCTTGTCTTTGGGGGCCCTGCTCGGAGGCCTCTTGGAGGCCTCTGGGGGCGTCTTGGGGAAACCGTCGTGGGCGTCATGCAGCCTTTTTGTCTTAGTATTGGGTCCTCTTGGGCCCGAACAGGTCACGCGATAGGGCGCGGGGAGCCCCAGGGGCCACGCGGCACGCGGTACGCCCTAAGAGATTTGGCACTCTTGGGTCCGCGCCCTGCGAAAATCTTCAATCCTGAGGCTTGAAGGGATTTGGCCAAGGACCTGAGGACACTCCAACTCGTGCCTCAATGGCACGGTGGCGGATATGGCGCCTTCTATTTGGTTTAAGCCATGTTGCGTGGGGCAATCTATGTGGTGTAAATGATTTCTGTTCGCAGTGTGGTGTCCACTCCACTGCTCGCGCAAGCATCCCACCCACCCACCCGCAACTTGTTTCGCAAAACCCATGCGGCGGCGATTGCGACGAGTGTTTGGAGTTGGCTGGTGCATCTCTGCGGCTGCGCTGCCCCGCGCATGCTCGCGCGCGCAGCGGCCAGCTAGTTTGCCGCGTCGCCGCGGTGGCGCTGACCGCTGGGCTCTTCCCAGCGGACACTTCAGTGCAAGTCGGCGACTTGGGCGGGCGCGGCATCATGGCAGCGCCAAAAAGGAAGACGCGAGGATGATAGTAGCGATGCAGGTGACGATGATGATGGTAACGCTAGGGGAACGAACAATGACATAGACGCAACAACTCGGAGGTCCGCGCGGATTTCTCGGGTCCGCGCTGGACCCCCCGCCCTGGCGCGCGGAGCGCGGCAGGGGCGGCGCCTGAGGCGCCGCCAGGAGGGTCCAGCGCCGATCCGGAGAACCCGCGCGGATCTCATAGTTTATTCCCTTAAGCGCTTATCAAAACGCTTATCACAGTCCCATCCCCGCAACATATCTGCACGTCTTCCTACCCATTGCGGGAAGCTCCCCACCACGAGTGACGAGCCCAGGCGGGCATGTCACTCTGGCCAGACCCCGCTGCGTTACGGGTCCATGTTTTCCATCCATACACTAAGAGAAAGCAGAGAAAGCGCAAAGAGGCATGATGATGCAACCAATGATGTCTCCAGCGGTACACGCTGGTCGTTGACAGTTGGCATTTCTGAACTCCTAGGTCCCAATCTACTTCAAGCGCCTTCCTGCTTCAAGAGTCGGTTTGTTTTCGTTGCGTTATGTTGTTACCTGGGAGGACCTGAACCCAATCTTCTTTCGCCGCCTTCCTACTTTATGGTTTTACCTACTTCGTCCGACTGACGTGTAAGTATCAACAACTCAACGTTCCCGTCAAACATTGTGGCAGCTACCTGCGAGAGCCCCATTTTGAAAGGGACCGCCCTTCATCCGCGTCATTGTTCCACCATGTGTAGTTTCGGGTCGTAGAATTCAGCAGGCATCCGAAGCGACAGCGGCATTTGGAAAAGGAGCGGTTCCCATCCATCTTTGCAGCTGCTCGAAGCTTCAAAGAACGAATGTGCGCGGAGCAAAGGCGAATGCTGTTGTTCTCTTGAGAATGCGCGGCGCTGGAGAGAAAAAGAGAGAGAGAGAGAGAGAAAGAGCTGCATTGTGCGCGGCGCGGGGGCGCTAAGGCGGATGCCGCATGCTGGAAACAGATCGGCCCTCCGCTCCGTGCACCTCCTGGAAGTCTGGTCTGGCCCCCTGGAGGAACTTCGCGGCGCGACGTGGCCCTGGGCCCTCTCCGCTCCACAAGGGGGGCGGCGCGGCCGCTGATCTCCCTGGCCCCGCCCGGCAGGCGTGCGTACCTGGAGCCGTGGGCGGGGGAGGCCAAGAGGCGCGGCGGTGCCGGCGTCGTCGCGGGGCCGCAGGAGACGGGCGTCGGTCTTCGATGGCCTCGTCGTCGTTTTCGTCGTCATCGTCGTCGTCGTCGTCGCCATCCTAGAGGGTTTCGTCGTCGCCGCCGTCGTCGGCGCCACTGCTTTCGTAGTCGTCTTTGGGTGTGGTCGAGTATCAGGGGCGGTGGAGGTCGTCGTCGTTTCCGGAGGTGGCGGAACAGAGAAAGGGGGTCGGATGCGAGTTGCTGGAGGTTCCATGTGCCCCGGTTGGTGCTTGCACTGCCAAGGTTGTCGCTTGGTCTGCGCACTTGGGCGCATCGCTGGTGCCTCGTTCGTTTGCTGGGTTCTTCGGGGATTTTCGCCCGGCCGCCCGTGGGTGCCTCGCGGGCGCCTTGTGCGTCGGCCGGGTTCTCCGGCGGGGGTTCTTCGCTCAATGGGCGCCCTGCGGACGCCTCGTGCATTGGCTGCGCTCTCCGTGCTCTTTGCCTCTTGGGCGCCTCTTGGGCGCCTCTTGGCCGGCATGTCTGGTTGAATCTGATACGCTGCACCACGCAGACGGCTCCAGCAAGCGTGCACCCCCCTAGTCTGCACCACATGCGTTGTGCCCCGTAGAACGCACTTGCACCCCGTAGCTTAAATCCCATAGCTTGCACTTCTTAGCTTGCACCACATTGGCTGCAACGCGTAGGTCGCACCCTCTATATTCTCCTATCAAAAAGTCGACTCCACCATCCTCCCCACCCCGGTTGTACCAACCCCCCTCGGGACATTTCAGATTACACAATATTGCCTCATCGCTCATCTTCCATCTGAAACCAGACCATCCCAGCCCAGCCAGTATCGGTCTCCCTCGGGCATCCCTGTCAAGCAACCCCATCCCCGCACAGCCGTGTATTGCAAGAGGTAATGATCCAAGAACCCTCTTCAACTAGAACACAAGTCCCATACACAAGCGCACATGTCAGACTCGTACCAAGCACGTTCTTGTTGCACGCTACAGAACATGACAGCTTTTATCGCCAAAAGCGCTGCATGCTACCATCCTGCGTGCACGTGCTGGAAGCACAGGGAACCGCATGATTTGTGCAATCTCGTCCAGAACGCGATTTCTCATACTTCATGCGGTGCATCCTCGCAAGCGCCCAGGGCAAG
This sequence comes from Prorocentrum cordatum, assembly GCA_963575745.1. Taxonomy (NCBI): domain Eukaryota; class Dinophyceae; order Prorocentrales; family Prorocentraceae; genus Prorocentrum; species Prorocentrum cordatum. The sequence goes on from CAUYUJ010017952.1 coordinate 9,430, forward strand.
GATCCGTTCCAAATGTACTACCATGCGGGCCACATGCGCGCTCCGCGACGCGCGCGCGTGCCGACTGGTTTTGTCGAAGTCCCAAGATGGAGCTTCTCAAACTCCAATGGCACACACCATGTCTTTTCAGCAAAGATGGTCTCACAGCCTTTATGGCATGTCTGCGTGCGTATTTCGACACCATCGCCTTCAGCAGCATCGTCGCATGATCGTCTTCGTCAATCGCCGCCATTGCCGCCATTGGCGTTCACTCATCATCCTCGTCATCGCCGTCACCAGCATCACCGCCGTCATTGGTCTTGTCGTGTTCATCGTCATCATCGCCACCACCATCCCAACACTACTATCATCTTCGTTGCAGCCGTCATCGACGCAATCATGACATCGCTCCTGCACGAGTTACCGACACGCACTGAAGTGGCCGCGCGCCAGCATGGCTTGTGAGACACTTTGGGCAACTCCCATCGGTAAGCGCCATCTCGTCCGCGCCAGTTGTGCCAAACCAGCTGGCCACTCTGCGCGCGAGCGTGCGCGGGCCAGCGCGGCCGCAGGAATGCGACAGGTAGTAGTGCCAAGCAGTCACCGCAATCGCGGCCGCATGGGTTTTGAAAAACAAGTTGCGGGTGGGAGGATGGGATGCTTACGCTACCAGCCGAATTGACAACCCATTGTTATTTGACCAAATACACCACATTTTTTGCACTACAGCTGGCGCCTCATTTTTTCTGCAGAAGATTCAGCCGAGGGTGGACTCAGCCTCCCTGCCTCCGCGCATTTGCTGTCCATACCTGTTGTTTCGGTGCAACCTTTTGCTTATACTGTTAGGGCACCTCTTCCCGACCCTGCCCCCATTTCGGCTCCATCATCCCGTCCAAATGTTGGAGCGCTGGTTTCAGGATTGCTGAGCCCTGGCACGCTCTTTGAGGTAGCCATTACGTCGTCAGTTGTTTTATTGTATTTTAACATACAGACATTTACATTCATACAGGGAATCAAGGAAAGAGATCGCGAGAAATAGGGAGAGAGAACACATAGAGAGGGAGAGAGACATGCAGGGAAAGAGAGAGAGAGAGAGAGAGAGACAAACAAAAGAGCGAGATAGGGGCAAAGAGACAGACACGTAACACTAGCGATACACGTATCTATATTGTGTATATATATATACGTACAGAGAGAGAGAGAGAGAGACAGACAACCAAGATGATGAGGATGAGGAGGGTGGATGATGATGATGATGATGATGATGATGATGATGATGATGATGATGATGATGATGATGATGATGATGATGATGATGATGATGATGATGATGATGATGATGATGATGATGATGATGATGGGGAAGACATAGATAGGATGAGGAGCAGGAGGAGGGAGGGAGGAGAAGGACGGTGTGGAGGAGGCAAGGGGCAAAAGAGGGGGGGAGAGAAGGAAGCAGACGTGGAGGAGGAGGAGGAGTGGATTGGAGGAGGAAGGAGCTGGAGGAGGAGCAGGATGGAGAGTGAGGAAGGAGGAGGAGAGGAGGAGGGAGGAGGAGGTGAGGAGGAGGCGGAGGAGGAGGAGGAGGGAGGAGGAGGAGGAGGAGGAGAAGGAGGAGGAGGAGGAGTGAGGGGGAGGAGAGGAGGAGGAGGAAGGAGGAGGAGGAGGAGGAGGAGGAGGGCCCAGGAAGAAGAAAAGAGGAACCCACGACTCCCGCGCGGCCCCGCCCCGGAAGCGCCGGGCTCCGCCGCCCTCGCCGGAGCCTGGGTCTCCCAGGAAATCCCGCGCCCTCCCTCCCAGCGCTGCTGCTGCGAATCCACTCCTCGCCCCTCCTCGCTCCTCACTCGCCCCGCCTCCTCCTCGCCCCCCCCTCCTCCTCCTCCTCCCTCCCCTTCTCCTCCTCCACGTATGCTTCGTTCTCTCCCCCCCCTTTTTGTTCCCTGCCTCCTCGGCATCAGCTTCCCCCTCCACTCCTCCTTCTGCTCCTCGTCCTGCCCATGTGTTTCTTCCCCAGCATCGTCCTCCCTTCTCACCCTCCCTGGTCCTCTCCTGCACTTAGCCGTTCTGGCTCAAGACGGAGCTTTCCCCCCGTCCCGACTCCAGAGGCTCGCGGCCGAGCTGGGAGGGGGCAGCCCCTTCCCAGGCCTGGCTGCCTCGGCCCAGCATCCAGTGAGCTCATGTAGGGGAGCAACCATTTTCGCTCCTGGTTGGGGCAGCCTCTCAGCCCTCGGCGTTGCGACTGGGCGGCAATGGAAAAGGGAGTGAGCAGTCTTGGTACCAGAAGCAGCAGTATGCCAAATGTCGGGCGCGCGGGCGGAAGTGTAGCCGGAAGAAGAGCACCGCGTGCCACAGTTGCTCGAGGCCCCTGCAGCCCGCCAGGCCTCAAGCGCGCCAGCCCAGCGGCGCACGGGGCCCTGGCGGGGCCAGCGAGCGCAGCCATGGCCGCCCGCGGGGCGGCAATGGGGGCGGCAATGGGGGCCAAGGGAGCTCCGCCGTCGCAGGAGGAGCTCCTGCGGCAGCTGCGCGCCACCCTCCCTGCCGTCGCCGACCGCGCCGCGCTCGAGCACGTCGACCAGCTGGCGATCGCCCGGGCGCCGCCCCCGCCGCCCGAGCACCCCGACGTGGCGCTCGACCAGGCGCGGGCACGGGCGCGGTGCGCCGAGGCCCGGCCCTCCAACGCTCCCTCGAGGCCGCCAGGGACGCGGAGGGCTGGCTGGACTGCCAGCGGCTCGAGAAGCCTTTTGGCGCCGGCGGCTGGGCAGAGTCCCCGCGCCGGCGAGGAAGCGGGACGGGGCTGCCGCTGAGCGGAGTGTGCGGCTCGAGGGACAGGCGCCCAGCCTCGGGGGGTCACGGAGGCCGGCCGTGAGGCGGAGGAGGCCTGCGGCGCCAGCGGGCCTGGCGGCGGCGGCGGCGGCGGCGGCGGCGGCGGCGGCCGAGGCCAGGCCAGCGGCCGCGCAGGTCGCGGCCAGCGACATCTCCCGGGCCGCTCTCCGAGGAGGTGGCGGCTATGGAGGTCCAGCCTGGGGCGATGTTCGCCCTGCAGGGGCTCGACGTCTCGGCCAGGGAGGAGGAGCAGCTCCGGGCGCAGGTCGCCAGCCTCGTCGGCCAGCCTGCAGGCGGACGTCCAGAGAAGCACCTCGCGGCCCCGCCGCCGAGTCCGTCAAGAGCACGCGCGAGGATCTCGGGAAGGTGCGCGACCGCCCCGAGGCCACGCGCCCCCGCTCCGCCGCGCCCGAGGACCTCGGCGCCCAGGCCGCGGCGGCCAAGGCGGCAGGGGGAGGAGGAGGGGCCGCCTCGCTGCCAAGGGAGCGCCGACGGGGCCCTTGAGCGGGCCGGTCACGGCACGCCCAGTTTGCTGTCCAGCCAGGGGCCCTTCTAGGCCGCGTCTTGGGGGGGGGTCGTCCCACCACCCGCAGTTCGTGGCGCCTCCCGCCGTCTGAGTCAGGCCTGTAGCCTTCGGGCGGGCTTGAACAGGCCTTCTGTCCGAGGTGTTGCGCGCTGTCTCCCTCTCTCTCTCTCTTGGCCACCCGTTTCCCGAAGTTGTCCCTCCTCGTTTTCCTCCCCGAGCCTCCTCGTCCTGCCCTCCCTGCCCCTCCTGTTCCTCCCGCTCCTTCAGCTTCTCCCGCTCCTTTTCGTTCTTGTACCCCAGGAAACCGGCGAGTGGATGGGCACCATATGCGGCGCCAAGCTCCAGTGGGCTGACGGGCCCGAGGCCCGGACAGGGATAACTGCCCCCCAAAATTGCCCTACTCTTTGTGTCGTTGTCGCCGCTAGCGGCAGCATCGTGTCGACGTCGCCGCCGCCGTCGTCATCGGTCGGTTCGCCGACGTCGTCGCCGTCGCCGTCGCGGTCGTCGTCGTCTTCGTCGTCGTCGTCGTCGTTGTCGTCGTCGTCGTTGTCGTCCGTCTGTTCGTCGCCGCCGCCGTGGTCTTCGTCGGAGTCGTCGATCCTCGGCCGCCGTCCTCCTCCCGGCCCAGAGCTTCAGGACGTCGTCGCTTCAGGTGTGCCTGCGGCCCCTCGGCGATGGCAGCTTCTCGTGCGAGCTGACCGCCGAGGGGGTCACGGAGAGCTTCTCCGCCAGCCTGCACGAGGACGACAGGCGCGCGCCGCACCGCCGCGGCCCCCGCCGCCGCGGCCCCCGCCGCCTGCCCCCCCCCCGCCGCCGCGCGGCCTCCGCCGCGCCGCGGTGCTCGGCGGCGAGCCCCGGGGGGGGGGGGGGGGAGGGCGACTTGCCGGCTGGCGGCGGTGCTCCGGCGGCGAGCCCGGCCGGCGCCGAGGGGCGAGCCCGCGACGCCGAGCCCGGCGGCTCGAGGAGAAGGCCTTTTTTTGAGAAGGCCCGGGGAGGCGCCCCTTTGGCCTCCGAGGAGTGTCTTCCGTGTGAGCCCTCCCCGAGGGCGCAGGGGAGGTGTTTCGGGCGGCCGGAGCGCCTCCGAGAGAGGCCCCGCCGCCTTCTGAGGAGGCCTGCTCCTTCCCACTCCTGTCAAGCCTGGCAAGTTCCTCTTCAGGGGGGATATCCAAGAACAGGTAGGACGTAGTATATGGCGACGATTTCCCGTGCCATCTGGTCTACTTTTGATATTCGTTTTGATTAGTTTGCATTTTCTTCCAAATTACATCCGCCTGTAGGACGACATAGCAGATCTCCCAGGTTTGATGTTTCTGCGATTCTTCGATCCCCTGCACGACCTGCCCGGCCCCCCCCCCCCCGCGCGCTCGCCTCCGAGCTGCGCCCGCCGCCGCCCACAGGGCGCCCTCCGCCGCCGCCTCTGAGGCCGCCGCGGAGGGGCCGCCGCCGCCCGGCCGGCAGGCTCGTGTGGAGCGACGGCGACGTGTGGGTCCGGGAGCGCCCCTGAGCGCTGCCGGCGGGGGGCCTTTGCTCTCGCGGCGGGCTGCCCCGCGGGCCCCCCGGGGCAGGCATCCCTCCCACCTGCTCCTCCTCTCCTCTTCCCCCCTCCTCTTCCTCCCTCCTCCTCCTCCTCCTCCTCCTCCTCCTCCTCCTCTCCTCCTCCTCCTCCTCCTCTCCTCCTCCCTCCGTGGCTATTTTGGCTCAAGTGCCAATCCCGCGCGCGCGCAGCTCTGGGACCCGAGCGGCGACTCTGCAAGCGCGGAGGCCATGGCATGATAGTCCGGGTCCTCTTCTCGTTCACGTTCATCTACGCTGCACTCGCGGTGATGCTCAACAACCCACTACGTCCTCGCGGTCGCCGTTCACTCGCCGCCCTGGATGCTCGCCGCCAAGGTGCGGTGGACAAAGGCTTCCTACACCCTCGTGCTGGCCCCGCATTGGCTTGCATCACGGTCCCAGCAGCCGTATCCCGCGAGGCGAAGATCCTCGCCAAGGCGTCCTACTACATTCCCCACTGCTGACAAGCGCGTCTCCTGGGCGGACGCCTACGACACCGTCTTCCCCGATCTGAACTCGCTGGCCGCGTCCTCCCCGCCCGAGACGGAGTGTGCTGTGGGGCCCGTGGAGCCCGGCTCCGGCACGCCACGCAGCTCAGCGACACCCTGCACGCCACGATTGACGAGAAGATCCTCACGCTCAAGAGCTTGCTCCTCTCCATGGTCGATCAGAAGCTCGACTGCAGGCTGCAGGCGTGCTTCACGCTGTGGTCCGAGTCCTTCAACACACAGCAATCCGCGATGCTCTCCAACGTCATGCAGTCCGCCGTCGCTTCCTTCTAAGAGCAGGTCATCACGGAGCTGATGGCGAATATCAGCGAGATCCAGCAGCAGGTCGTCGACACGCGTTCCGAGCTTGCCGCCTTGACGAAGATCCGCACGACGTCTGCACCGCCTCCCGCTCCTGAAGATCCACGCCGGAAGTTCGTAGAGATGCAGCGGCCCGGACCACCGCCGAGGAGCTGAAGATGCAGTTCCCTGCGCTGGCGCTCAAGATCAACAACATGCGGAGCGAGATCGTCGACAAGTTCGAGGAGCGTTGCCAAAGCATCGAGAGCGACGCGCTGGAGATGCAGCAGCAGATCGACTCCCTTGAGCAATACATACGGCGGCTTCAAGGCCACGAGGTGTTTCCTGACCTTCGGGGCGGCTCGTACCACTTGCAGAGCTTTACAAAAAATGGCCTCTGCGATAACGTTCGGAGCCCTGCGTGCAGGAACGGCTGCAAGGAGGTTCTGAATGCCATCCAGCTCTCCTCCCCGCTGATCACGAACAAGCCCGTGGACTCCGACACCAGGCTCACGCCGAGCGAGACTGTCGACCTGCTAGTGCCGAGACAGGCTGTCGAGATGGCGCTGCCGCCCGAGCCCGACGAGAAGACGCACACCGTTACGCCATCAACGAGTTCTGCTACCTGGAGCTCTGATTCGGCGCCTGCTGCGGCGTCTGCATCGACCGAGCAGCTGTCCTTCACCGTGATCGCTGAGCAGCTGGTGTGGGTCGAGCGTCAGTCCTTCAACACACAGCTCTCCGCGATGCTCAAGCCATCATCAACGATTTCGACTTCTGAGAACTAGTTTTTTGGGCGGGAGAAACATCATCTTGCCCTCTTCTCGCGCCGTGTCCGATGCTCTCTTCTCGTCATCTTTGAGGGTACCCATACTTCTCCCCTCCTCCCTCCGCCTCCCATTCCTCCCTCCTTCTCCCTCCTCGTCGTCCTCCTCCCTCTCCTCGTCCTTCTCCTCCTCCTCCTCCTCTTCCTCCCGACCTCCTCCTCCGCCAGGGCCTCGCGCCGACTGCGCGTAGGAGTAACCTCTCCCGGAAACTGAAGCATCTACATGACCAGTGGCGGGCTGTTTCGCACCCCCCCCGGGCTTTTTGAGGGTCGGGGGCGACGTTGGGGCGGTGTGGTGTATAGCTGTTTTATCCGTTTACAAGGGGAAGCAACGAAACATGTATACACCAGGATCCCGCATACACCAGGATCCACGTTCTTGTATGCGAGTCCCACTGCAGGGCCAGACAACGCGTCGGTGTATAGAGATCGGTTACCTACTTTCGCCGGAGCGGCTCCTGGGTGCGGGCCCCGTGGCCGCCGCGGTCGCCGGATGTGCGGTGCGATATGGCAGCGGCCTGTGCGCCTGGGCTTGCCGCCCCCCCCCCAAAGCCGCGCGCCAAAACCGCGCGCCCAGAAGGTCAGTCTGGCCCAAAGGGGAAAGGAAGGGAGATAGGATGATGGTGATGATGTTGATGCTGATGATCATGGCAGTGCTGATGACGATGGTGAAGGTGATGATGATGATGCTGATGATGATGATGACGATGATGATGATGATGATGATGATGATGATGATGATGATGATGCTGATGCTGATGCTGATGCTGATGCTGATGATGATGATGATGATGATGATGATGATGATGGTGATGGTGATGGTGATGGTGATGGTGATGGTGACGGTGATGATGGTAAGGAGGAGGAGGAGGAGGAGGAGGGGGAGGAGGAGGAGTAGGAGGAGGAGGCGGAGGGGTATGAGACTGTTTCGAATGGGTGGTGTGTGGGGGGGGGGGGAAGAGGAAGAGGAGGAAGAGGGGATGTGTTTGGAATGACGAAGGTGGAGCAGCACGAGACGGGGAGGAGGGGGAGGAGGTTGAGTAGAATGCTGCAGGAGGAGGAATAGAAAAAAAAACACCAGATGCGTCCCCAAAGCTTCAACTAGAGCAAAACAAGGAGGATCGGCAGGCCGAGGTGCAGGAGGATGCGCTGGGCAGGGAGCAGAAGCCACTGCATACACATAAACCTTCGGACTCAGCTCGGACTCCGCGGGAGGAATATCCAACGATAGTCCAACCATAGTCAGGGGACGATTTGTTCATACTCTTTTTGGTATTCCGCTTTATAAAAATATTAGAATGTTTCCTCTAACGCCCGCCTGCAAGGGGACATGCCCGACCGAACATAAGCTGGATACACATGGCGCGCCCAAACTTGGGCGAGAGTTGGACAAACGTACACGTGTGGCCAGATCTGGTTCCAGCGCTCCGCCTGCCCATGGCAATGCACGGTGGCCCTGAGCGCGTGCATCAAGCAAGCGGCCTCCTCATGCTCCACATGGGACTGCGACTTTAAACGGAGAAGGTTAAAGGCGAGGTATAAATCGAGCATGTACCGCTGCCGTGCCTGGCTCAAGCCGGGCCCGGCCAAATATGTGATTGTGCCTCACCGAGGCGCACGACTTGCATCAGAGATCGGAAAATACCTTTTCCATTGACGATGCCCATCCTATCCTTTACTCCAGATCCCATGCTTCGTCTTGCTCTCTTGCTCATGCGATATGAGCCAAAGCCTGGGATATGGCAACGCTTAAAGCGTAACACATACCTAAGCTTACCAGCTTGTTTTCGACTTGGTAGCGGAGCTGGCTACACTCTCGTGTGGCTGGCTCTCGCTCTGATTCCAGTAATCCACGGCACAACTTGGTGGACTACTACTACGGTGGAATACCATGTTGCGCCGGCTCTGCGAGGAGCGGAGCCAGTCCGCGATCGAGCTAGCGGGGCAACCCGCGAACTCGAGACGCTCTCTCCTACTTCACTGCGCTACTTCACTCCCGACTTCCACCAGATGCCAATCGGCAACTCGATCGAGAACGTGGTCACCCTGCGGGGCTACCCGCAGCGGGGCCACCTGCATCCCGTGCCAGTCAGGCGCCTCACGGCTACTACGCCAGAGCCTGACAAACCACAGCCTAAACCAATCACCGAAGCCGAAATGCACATGCACTGGATTAAGATAACTATCTTCGGCATTCTGTGGGTAATAATGGGATGTGCTGTGGGATACATGCGGCAGGGGATGGACGACACGCGTACTACTGGCCCCTCATGGGACCCTGCCGGTACTACGCCTTTTCGCGAATATGTTCGCGAAGTACATGCATGGTTAAACGTAACGAGCGGCAATATGACACCACCACAACAAGCTGCAGCACTACAACGAGGCCTTCAAGGTCTTGCTCGTCGTATCGCCATGCAGGTCCCCTCCCAGATCATCAATTATGGTGTAACTGTCAATGGACAGCCAACGGATGCAGTAACATATATACTGTACTTACTGAGCACCAAATTTGAAAATCTGGAAGATGAGCGCCAGCTCAACTCTGGCACTGCCCTTATCGACTTTCGCGTCGAAAGGGGCGAGCGAATCGACTCAGTGTTAGCTCGGTTCGAGATGGCCCGTGACGAGGCTAACTCTGTTGGATTTGTCATCCCCAACTTTCAGATCCTAACGCTGATTCTCTTCAGAGCGTTAGGCGTTGGCGCGTCACGAGCCCAACACCTGCTGGAGCCCTTTAATCATCAGATGCCCCGAACACAAGCAGACTATGACAGGCTGCTGACCAGGATGAGGAACTACGGACATGTCGCCGAGCGCTCTCCTGGCAACATAGCGGGTATCTTCACAGGGCACCACTCACATGCAGGTGTCTACGCCACGACTGCGGGGTCACCCGCTGGTCCTGGCGAGCCAAATCCCTGGGCTGACCCAGCCGATATGCCCAACGAGGCCACTGCCCTTTTAGGGCAGACCGGCCAGGCATCGGCAGAGGCAGCTGAGGCGAACGCCTGGTCGAACTACTCGCCAGGCGCCGCCTACACTGCAAGCCCGCCCTCGGGCACAACCCTCTGGGGCCAAGCGGAGTCATCCGCTCAAGGGTCTCAGCCACCCTCACCGTTTGAATCTGGCACTGACACAGACACCTCATCTGACGATGAGCACAATGGCATAGTCTCTGCAGGTAATCACTATCCAGCGGATGACACTCATCTTTCTGAACAACAAAGAGCGGAAGCCGCTTTTATGGCCTATCGCAAATCAAAACGCCGTTGGAGGCGCTTTATGAAGAAACCAGTCAGAAAAGTGAGACGTGCAGTACGCCGACATTTCAAACGATATGGAAAGGGTCGTGGCAAAGGGGGTCGCAGACGCCGTATGCATGGTAGGGGTATCACTGCTTTCCTCACGTCCTTAACTGATATAGCCTTTGAAGAAGTTCTTATCGGAGGCAAAGGTCGGGGTCACAGGCGGACCTCCGGTAAGGGAAAAGGGCGGAGGGGCAACCCTAGGGACGCTTCTGGCAATACTATGAAGTGTCATACATGCGGTAGCACAGATCATTTGCGCGATCAATGCCCGAAGGGGAAAGGAAAGGGATCCGTACATTTGGCTCAAAATTCTTTTATGGATGACATAGACTACATTGACTACGAGTTTTACGTCAATCCAGAAGCGGCTCCCGCCGCGGGCTCCTCCACGTATTACGTGATGGCCCGCTACGCTGAAGCAACCGTAACCCTGGAAGACTACGCAGTGACCCTCTTCGACGAGTTCCACGGCTGGGACGAGGTCGACGAGGTCGCGTTCAATGCTTGGTTCGGTCTTCCAGCGGGGCCACCCGCCGGCGACGAGGTCTCCGAAGCTGAGACCGTCCCGGCAACAGAGGAAGAGCTCACCGCCGTGCTGGCACCGCATGTGATTGGCATGCCGTTGCTGCCAAATCTTTCGCAAGCTGGCTCGGAGGCGGGAGACGCTGATGACGAAATGCGGGGCCATCCCGCGTATTCGGACTCCGAAGAGGCCGAAGAAGAGTATAAGGACATGCTCCAAGAGCAGGTCGCAGAAGCAATCCGGCTCCTGAGCGCGCCAGCACATCAGCAGATAACCATGAACGACCTGCTGTCGCGCCCAGGGGCTGCGCGGCTGCGTCCATACCTGGATTCGGACATGTCGGCATCTCAGATGCTGACAGCACTCCAGGCTCTAGCGGGGTCACCCGCCGAAGTGACGCCAGCCGCAACAGCGGGGCCACCCGCTTGGTCTATGGATGTATTTATGCAGGGTTGTGATCAAATAGACCTTAACGACCTCACGATGGAGCAGTTAAACGACATCGGGTACTTCCGAAGCCCGTATCAACACGTGTTCATGGTCCAGGACAGCTCAGAGGACTCGGAGGACATGCGCTACGCCAAGAGGGATAGACGACCATCGCCTCCCCGAGACTCAGAGCATGACGATCAAAGACCAATGGAACGTGGTAGTGCGTCAGCGGGGCCAGCCCGCAGAAGGAGCCGTTCAGCTCCCAGACGCCCTACACATGATGCATCGGGCTACCCGTACAGTACTGAGCACTCCGTTGGAGTATCCGCTCAGCATGTGCCGGATTGGTACATCAACTGGTACCCCGGCTACTCGATGGACGTGCTTCGCCACTGGTATTCTAAGGAGTACTGCACCAAAAGGGACGAAACTGGCGTGATAATACGTACCAAGGGTGGCAAGACCAAAACGCCAGAGGCTTGGGACAAAAGGGCTAAGAAACAGGAGATCATCAACGATCGCAAGACATACAGGAAACAAGTATGTCAGTGCGAGCCCTTCAAAGGTCACATGCGCAGTTGTCCGATGGACCGCCCCTCCAGGAGTCCTCATCACGGTGAGACCCCGTGGAATTGGTCTCATGGAGATGACGCTGGCAACGTCCATGATCCTAACAAGGAGGTCCCTGGAGGAGGAAAGCGCATCACCGAAGCCGATCGCGTCCCTATGACCGAAGAGGTGGCCAACATCGTCAGGGAAAATTGGGTACAGCTTCCCAATGACCATCGCCTCAAGGAATGGAACCGCCGATTCCATAAAGAGGCGGGGTCACCCGCAGGATCCAGCAAAGAAGCGGGGTCACCCGCAGACGCGGCGCCAGCCGCTGGGTCCGCGGACGACGATTGGATAGCTGTTGCATCTGCTGCTGGGTCCGCCGCCGGCACTGACCACACCGAACTGAATGAAGAATGGGCGGCGGAAGACGGCTCAGAGAATCCATTCCCTGATGGATGCGCCTGCTGGTACTACAGCTCTTCGGCGCAGAAGTGGTTTTGCACGAGGGTAATTCACCGCCATGAAAATGGCAAGTACAAGCTGGCCATAAAAGGTACTGCCGACATCGACCAGATGAGGCAGATCATCCATGATCATGGCCAGCCAGAAGGCCCTCCTAGAGACCCTCCTGGTCCACAACCGGGCAAGGGCAGCAGACCACCTCCAAGACCTGAAGCCGACTCCTCGTCTTCACCGACTCCTGCGAAAAGGCACCCGTCCAAGAGCCCCGAAGGCACACAGGGGCGGGCGAAGGCCAGAGGGATCGCCAAGACGGACGACCCTGAGCCGGTAGATCCTCCCGGTCTGTCCGTGACGGAGAGGAGGAAGGCTTTTGCTGGACCATCGACCCCGATGCCACCGGCGACCCAAGGCGATGTCAAGGATGAAGCTCGCAATCAGCCTAAGGCAGCCTTCCGAGGTGACTGGGCTCCAACTCTGCATCAGCCGCGCCTTGCACCACGACCAGGTTCGGCACGAATGAAAGCACAGCCGAAGCCCGAAGCTGGGATGAGGTCGGTGCGGGCAGAAGCGGCCGCCAAGGCTAAGGAGGACAAGGGCTCTGCGGGGCCACCCGCTAAAGCGGCGCCAGCTGCAGCAGCGGGGGCACCCGCAGAAGGCACTCTCTCAAGAGAAGAACGCTTCAGAGTCCTCAAAGAATTTGGCGACCGACAGAAACTAACCGATGATGCAGTTGCTGACCAAGGTCACCCGAACCCTGGCGCGGAGTCATCCGCTGGAGCTGCCTCGTCAGCCGCAGGCTCTGCTGGGCCACCCGTTAAAGCGCCGCCAGCTGCATTAGCGGGGCCACCCGCACGCGGGCAGCCAGTAATGTCTGTTCTTAGGAACATCCCTCTGGGAGCCATCGAATACTGGCAAGGCATTGAAGGCAAAGGCCCGAAGCGCACCATAAACCCACGAGTCACTCGAGACGATACGGACCGATACGAGGTCATTAATTGCCCTGATCGTCGTAACTTCGAGTGCCGCAACGACTGGGAACGTGAACAACAAACCGTGGGAAATATGTTGCGAGACAGGCCGCCACTACGCGTTGCGCAGCATAAAGCAGAGCTCCTGAAGGTCATGGAGAGGTTCGGCATGGATCCGACTTTGCCGCGCGAAGGGCAAATGACCAAGGTGTCAATATGGTTCTCTACAGCCCTACGCCATAGTCCATATTGGAAGGACGGATTCAGCCGACACTTCGAAAAGATCAGCACTTTCGATCCATACGATGGCTGGGTTGTTGTTGACGATCTGCTGACAAACTGGACTGAAAATGATCAGTGGAAAGGCTATCGTGAAATGCACGAGGTGCTGATCAAGGGCAGGCCCCACACGTCATACGTGTATTGGGTGCTGCTAAACTGCTGTGAGATGATTGACCATCACGGCATGCAGAAGGGCAGGCTCCAGATGAAGTGCGTTGAGGACAGCATGCTGCTGCCTCCCAGGTTTCGACCAAAGGCACGCAGGCCACAGTACTTCATCAGAGCCACGAACGGCCACAGCAGTCCAGGCATCCACTGTCCCGAGTCGCTTTATAAGCCGATCACAACATGGATGAAAGAACCAGACGACCCAGTATATTTCATCCACGGGACACAGTGGGAGTATGTCAAGGACATCCTTGCTAATGGCCTTTCATGCCTCGCACAGGACAACCCTAAAAGGAAGGGGGGGCGCCAATTTGTGCACGGCTGCCCCTACCTCCCGGGCGACCCGAGGATTCAATCGGGCATCCGTCCTGACTCGGAGGTGCTCATATTCTGCAGCATCAACAAGATGCTGTCCAGTGGCTTCTCCCTATGGAGATCAGCAAATGACATAGTCATGACACGGGGCCACGACGGACGTATACCGCCCGATCATATCCTCCAGATTGTGAGCATTGCGAAATATCGGGTCGGCGAAGCCTGGAGCAATCCGCTGGCTTATGACAAGTCGCGGAGGCGGGGCCAACCCGCGGACAGAATTCGCACCGATGACTACCTGCCACTTAAAATGTGTGACAGAACTCTGGGTGTAATGGAAGATCACGCCATGTACCTAAAGGGCTGGACTAAGACGGACGGTCGCCCATTCAATTTGGTCATGACCGAGCAAGATGTTGCTCCACGACCGTACGACACACAGACAGTCCTCATGATGAATGCCCAGGAGGACGAGGTCATGCCTGAAGCGGGGCCACCCGCAGGTGCGGGGACACCCGCGGTAGACACCTCGGACGGTTCATGGCAACAAGTGGTCACACCAGTAGCAACGGTAGCATCTCCTTGGAGGCCGGACCAGCAGACATGGGTCCAGGCCCTCAACAGCTATTTGACACCAGCCGACGTCTCTGGACTGACCGATCAGCTATATCGTGCTGACCCGTGGGCAGTGCATACAGGTATCCAAGACGCACAGCAGAGGAACCTGCGCACTCCTGCGGGGCCACCAGGCGTCCTAGGACCACAACCACAACGCCCTCCGCAGCAAGCTGGAGGTGCGAGGTTTGTCCCTATGGGCGGTTCAGATGGTGGCTCGCCGTTTCGGACTCCGCCGTCTGAAACGAGCGAGAACAGCTTGTGGCAAAGACTCCAGGCGATTCGCGGGAATCCGGCGCTCGCAGCAGCACTCCAGGCGACCACTCCCTTTGGCACTCCGAGGGGTAGTGAAGGAGGAGTGGCTGCGGGGACACCCGCCGAGCGAACGCCTGCGGAGCCACCCGCACACGCGGGGCCACCCGCTGACGGACAGCAAGGTTCAGACTATGAACGTCGGGCAGCCAACTTAAGAGCACAGGCTACCTTTCTGCAGCAGCAAGCTGATAGAGTGCCCAGCCTGTTGCGGAACCGCAACATAGATGTTACGAATCATGGCGACTTTCGGCCTCTCTGGAGCTGGACTTCTGAAGATGCTCCAAATGCTGATCCCACGAATCCATATCGACAGGTGTTTATTCCAGGAATAGCATCACACCCAATATATGGATGGGACAATCATGGACCAGCAGAGGCACAGGCCATGGACGCGCCGATGTACCCGGAGTACTACGCGCAGATGAATAACACTCCTATGATTGCGGGGCCACCTGCGAACGAATACACTCGGAATCTTGCCAATGAGATGTTTCGTTTGCAGTTTACACGAGCGGTCGATGCGCAGTCTATGCCGCACTACGCCTACATGCCCACGCCGACGGACCCCGAGACCGTAGTTCAGCCAGCTGGTCTCGCGGTGCCAGCCGCTATGGGCAGCATGCCAGACTACATCCGCGACGTGCACAACACGCAGCAAGCGATACTGGCATCTAGGCAGCAGGCTCGGGACAACGCCAGGCTGCGCCAACAACGCGCGATCCAGAGAAGGATCGAGCGTGAGACCCAAGCGGGGACACCCGCAGACGCGGGGCCACCCGCTGAACGGACAGATAGACGGCCGCCACCGACGCCATATCGGGAGGGCGAAACCACGTTCGAGCGCCAAGCTCGGACTCGCCCAGACGTGCCTGCTCCAGTTATTTCGGACTACAACTTCACACAGTGCCCAATCTGCATGGACACCTACGAGATGGGCACCATAGTGTGGAGACTGGCGTGTGGGCACTTCTTCCACGATATATGCTGGGATCGTGTTGCACAGCAGCACGTCCGCAATCAGCGGCCAGGTGCGCCGAACGAGGCCCCCTGCGCTGTATGTCGTGGGCCGGGCATAGTTATAGCACATTTCCCATGTGCTGGACAGCGCGACGCTGAGTCAGAACAAGCGCGCCAGCAGGAGAGGTACGTGGCAGATGCCCGGGAAATGCGTCGGCTTACGGGAAGCAGTGGAGGCACTAGAGGCTCGAGCCGCACAATCGGCGGAGCCATCCGCACGTGCCCCAGCTGCACAGGCATACCCCTGGCCAGCGCCAGAGCAAGGCATCCAGATGCCAATCCTGCCTACGCTTCGAGCACAGGAGCCCCCAGCTGCGGGGCCACCCGCTGAAGCGGCTCCCGCCGCCAAAGCGGGGCCACCCGCAAATGGGCCTCCAAATCCAGGTTTCCTGAGGGCAATGGAGGCCAACATCAGGCGGAGTGGCAGGAGCGGAGGCGGGACTCGAAGGCCAACTGGATCATCCAGGACCTCACGCGTGGCAAGCCCGGTCAGCGCTAGGAGCCGGGCAAGCGCTGAGAGCGCGGAGGCAGCCCAGTTCCACACCACATTCATGATCGATACAGAGGGGCTGACCTATGCACGTGACGACACGGACACGCTGCCGCCAGGAGGTGAATGGATGTCCACACTCTCTGCGAATTATTGGGTTCTCGAACAGGAACCAATTACCGTGGAGGAGCGCCGCCAATATGAGCAGATGTGGTGCACCGAGTTAACCATGAGTCAATGGGTGCTTGAACAACGCCTGTTGAAAGGCACACTCGGTTCACAGATTACGTACCACACCGATGACCATGGTACAATGGCTCTGGCAGCGCGAAATGGGACATTCTTTCCTGACGAAGACGGTATGCCCTGCATCTCGTTCATGCTAGACATTGGCTCCAACGTGAACATCATTGGAGCCAATGCGGCACGAACCTTCCAGGAGATTATGGCCAGGTACAATCACAGACCTGCCATATGCACCCTGAGCAAGACCCTCTACATCAACGGTGTCGGTGAGGGTGCTGCGATATGTCGGAAGATGGGCAACTTCAAGATCGGGGTGCAATACGCCAATGAGGCAAGCCCCCGTATCGAGGAGTATGCCTCCAACATCGCAGAAGGCTCGGGTGCCAATCTCCCGGCCATCTGGGGCCTAGGAGCCATGGAAGCACGTGACACGATCATCGTGCTGAAGCCAGGCTACCAGAAGGTTATCTTCCCCAGCGGTGACTACACCCTGAAGCTGGGAAGGGGTGCCAAGGTCCTGAGGGCGAAGAAAACTCCCTCGGGACATCTCGCGATTCCCTGCGGTTTGTATGACGGGGCTAAAAGCCAGACGGTCACGAACACCTTCACAATCCGCAGCAGTCGAGATGGCTACACCGAGACGGAGAACGAAGAGGACCCCGTCAGTGCGGGGCCACCCGCCGGAGTAAGTGCGGGGCCACCCGCCGGAGTAAGTGCGGGGCCACCCGCCGAGACCACAGCGGGGCAACCCGCGACGGGACAGTCCATGACCGTCACGACTGATACGTACATTGTCGAGCCGTATCTCGACAAGCAGCTCCTGGAAGACACGACCCGTTTGATCGTGGACAGGACGCTGAACAGCTGGTGGGAGGGCCAACAGTGTCCCGAGGGGACCTGGCCACATATGAAGGATGCCCTGAAGTCTAAGATATTCTGGGCAGTCCAGGAGGCGGTGAATAAATGGACGCCTGAGAACCAAGCGGGGCCACCCGCGACACCGCCACCACCACCAAGCTACACGGGCGGAGGCTCGTCGGACTCTGCGGGGCCAACCCGCGTGGAGATCGTGAGCGTAGCCGCACCAGCGACTCCTGCGGAGCCATCCGCTAACAGCATGCCCCCGAGTCAGACGGCAACGTGGTCACACGACCGCCGCTGACGGGGGCAGGCGGGCGCGCCGGCGGCGCTCGCTTGCGAAGAGAAGCCGAATACCGGCCTCCTCGCGACATACGTTGGCCGCGCTGAGGCCCGAGAGGAAAAATATCATTCAAAATGTCTTGTCATCGAAGATATTCGCACAGCTTGCGCTGAACTCCGAACCCGTGGATATATATGCGACCGGATTACCCATAATGAGGTAATGACTTCAACTGGAACACAGTATTTGGGAAATTTGTTGGCAGGAGACTACAATATGTTGTGGGTGGCCACACCCTCTGATTGGTACGTTCGTACTCCAGGAAAGAGGGCGGGACCACATTATCAACGTATACAAAATCTCCTGATCAAAGCGCGTGCTCTGAGAATGCAGATAGTTATCCTGGGGCCACCCGGGTATTTCTGGAAACAGGGTCCGATCAAAGATGTTATCGAAGATTTGAAGCTAAGCATTATACGAATGAGACTCTGTCATTTCGGTATCAAGTTTGACCGATCCAGTAAATATCCCAGTGGTTCTTATATACAAGTTGCTACATCTTGTCCTCATATACCGATAAACTTATGGAAATGTACTTGTGGCTCACACAAGGAGCATGATTTGGATTGGTATGGCCAAGATCAGCAACGTGCCGAGTTTCGGTATAAAACTTTGGCTATCATTATTGCACGCTTCCTTGATCAACTCGATAAAGCCAACATGATCAGGAATGAGCGGAGTGCGGTACACCTCAGCGTGTGTACTCGCGTTGACAAAAAGGTCAGACACTACGTCCAATGTCCACAAAAGGGCCCTCAATGGGACCATGTTGTTCGTAGAGTCACGACCGACCTGGACACGAATAAGATCGTTCAAGATATTAGAATCCAGGATCAGCCAACTGGGTACAATTATGTAGCTCCATTACCTGATGGGGTTACAAACATCAGTACTCGGCTATACTGGGAGCCTCCGGCTCCAGTTCTTCATGGCGACGGTGAGTCGCGAAGGCCACGCCCAAAGCGTGTGACGATCGTCGACGACGATCGATCTCCTCCCCCTTCGATTGAGCGTTGCCAAACGCGACCCACCAACAACCTTCCTGAAATTCCGCCATTTCCTGACTTAACAGCGGATTCCTCCGCAGCGGATCTCTCCGCGGAAACTGCGTTGCCCACTGATGCCAGGATAAAACAGAAAGAAAAGCAGAAAGCTGACAAAGAGGCCGGCATCAAACCGAAGAAAGTCCCGAAGAAAGTGGAAGACGGTAACGACGACTGTGGAGAGGACCTCAAAGGGCTTGACTGCTCCACATATTTCAACGACGTTCCTCTTGACGACTCGGACTCGGACAGCGAATCAGAGGACATCTTCATGATGTTACCGGCGGGGCAACCCGCTGACTCACATGCTGATGTCTTCTCGATGGTCCAGTCATTATGCTACGGCAGAAACAATCAAGTGGACATGCTTGAATTATGTGGGGGCAAGGGTGGTATATCCATATTAGCCTTCAAGAGGGGACTCTCGTCAGGCGGGAACCTTGACAAGATATCTATGGTTGACCTTGGAAACTCGGAAGTACAAAGAGCAGTCCTCCACTACCTCAAGACTTGCTTTGTCAAGATCACGATTCTGCAGCCAAGCTGCAGAACTACTGGACTTCCTTCCTATTTCAATGCACAGGTCAATCATGATACGTGGCTTAAACACCACAAAGAGGACCTGCCTCACATCACGTTCTGTGGAACAGTCGCTCTATTACAAGACGACCTAAGACGTTTCTTTCTCAGGGAACAACCAATGGGCACGTGGGTGGATGAGATCCAGCCATGGAAGGAACTGGCACAACGCAAGGTCACTTGCCAAACGATTATTGATCAGTGCACGACTGGTCTCAAAGATTCATTTGGACAATACATCCGCAAGCCAACACAGATGATGGCAAACAAAGAAGAGTTGTTGGCACCTTTCAGAGGCAAGCGTTGTCCAGGTAATCATGTGCACGCCAATGCTTGCAACAAAGAACTAGCAAGGGCGGCACAGTATACCTACAGAATGCAGTCACTGATCGTTGATGCGGTGCAAATCGCCAAAGATCTGTTTGCTTACGGTCGCGATCCATTCGCGAATCGCGAACGCAGCTATGCGTTCGTAACAAACAGTGCTGGCTACGACTTGGACGACCCAACAATCCGGAGACACCCAAACGGAGAAATCTGGCGACCACCACCTGGCGGTCTTGGGTGCCCTGGCTGTGTGGACAACAACTACAAGCAATCACCAAAGCACAGCAGGGATCCGAAGATGTGTCGGTGGTATGATGTTGAACCGTATTACTGGGACTGTCCAAGCTGTAAGAAGGAATATCAGAAGAGCAATCCTCACCACACCAAGATATCTGGCCAATGCAGATTCGCCGAAAAATGGAAGCTGCCAGATAACTTTGGCCAGCCGCGCCCGGCGGGGCAAGCCGCTCCTGCGGCGCCAGCCGCGGAAGCGGCTCCAGCCGCAGAAGCGGCGCCAGCCGCAAAAGCGGCGCCGGCCGCGAGAGCGCGCATACGCGCGCCTAGGCCGCCACGGCCTGGTGAGGGCGATCCAACCGCCGGCGCCAGCAGCCATGACATCACCAGAGCCGAAGGGGCTAATGGTGGCAACACTGGCGCTGGCAGCTCTGACGATCACCGTAGACTGCCACAAGTTGCAGCAAGGCGCGGACGCATGGAGGGAGGAGATCCTCCACCACCGCCGCAGCCTCAAGCAGAGCCGAGGCCAAGGCCAAGGCTCCCTGATTGGACTCGCTTCGACGTTCAGCTCAGCCTCCAAAACCTGCGCAGCTTTGACCCAGCTGTAGTGCAGCGAGAACTCCGCAAACTCCACTTGAGATGGTTTCATGCCAAGGAGCCAAAAATGCGGATGATTCTAACCAAGGTTGGTCTGGGTGAAACCCGTTTGAGTCTGATCAAAGGCATTTGCGACTCGTGTAGAGAATGTCGAGCCTGGGACAAACCAGGCAACACGGTGATGCCTTCTGTGTCACTGCCAGGACGTTTCAACGAGGAAGTCGAATGTGATCTTTTCTTTTACAAACAGGAACATATTGTTTTTCACATCATCGACCGTTGTATTCGCTGGGCAGCTGGCACAGAGATTCCTGATAAAGCCATGCATACTGTTCTCGATGCCTATCATACGACTTGGATGCAACATGGCCCTGCTAAAATCTTATACTCCGATGGGGAAGGAGCACTGAATAATGATACAGCAAAGGCCATCCTTAAGGCTAAGGGAACAGAGCTTCGTATCCGAGCGCGTGGCCAACACGCCACAACTATCGAAGCTAGGAACGGCATCCTGCGACACCTCTTACACGTGATGGGAGAAGAATTGAATAGATTAAATATTCCTCTCAATTTCACTCGTCTCTTACATGAAGCCTTGTTTGCCAGCAACGCATTTACCTTCTACAATGAAGTGTCTCCGTACAATGCGCTGTATGGCAGACAACCAGCTATGCTTCCCGATTTCCCTGTCTTGGATCATGATCAGTCCGCTGAATCATCAGATCACTCAAGGGAGGAAACAATCAGGAGGGTTAGTCTGGAGGCAATCACGCAGGCCACTGCGGTTGCCAAGACGAACAGGGCTCTCCGTACGAAGACTACTGCTACGGGTGAATTTCACTACAAAGAGGGAGATCTCGTGGACTATCATCGCCCGACCACCACGAAAGACGACTGGGGTGGATGGAGTGGTCCATACCCGGTCATCCGCAACGAACCTGACCGAGGCCAGGTCATCGTGAAGGTCGGCAGTCGCGAGGTGCGAGTACAGTATCCTGACACACGACACACGCTGTACATCGAAGCACTTATGGTCCGCGAGATAGGATCGGACAATACGGCCCTTCGGACAGTATTGGCCTTTATTGCCGGTCTGCCAGCGGGGAAACCCGCCATGACTTTCGGATATCTACCAGCGAAACAGGGTCGGCTGCAGATGACTGCTGCGAGCCGACTTTCGCCTAAGGTGCACTTGGCTCTTCAGTACCTCATACGCAACTACTTTCGTATTGAAAACGTTGTTGCTGTACGACTTGCCAAGAGCCTGACGAAGTTGCCTGCTGCACCCTATGCAGACAGCTGTACACTAGTGCACTATGATAATGATGTGACCCCTGGTTTTCATTACTATGAAGCTGATGGCACTGCCTTGAACATCTATGACATCACAGGATCTACACACTCACGCATCATCCAGTGTCTTAAATCCAGGAAGTCGTCTGCTGGATTTGACCGAGACCTCACTAAGTTTGAGGAACTCGCTGATGGTCCACCACCAAGCGAGTCACCTCCAGCAGCTGCTCCTGAGGAGCCTCCTACGGATAACGATGGTCGGCTCCCGACCATCATAGAGGAAACAGAAGAAGATCTGGATGCTTTTGTCTTGAAGTCGTGGTATGCTGAACTGATGGATGACAGAACACTCCTTGAAGCTGACACAGAGGAAGTCATGCATACAGTTCCCACATACATGACAGACACACAGTGTGTGTTAGTCTCTACGACCTGTGAAGATGTGCAAGGCCACTTGCCGGAGCGGGGTCACCCGCCAGGATACGACATGGACACTTCTTACTACGTTCCCTTATGCTCCACGGATCCGGACAGTAAATATGATCTGGACTCCGATGAGCACGGGAAGTACATCGAGCTCTGCTTCACAGCAGACATGTCCAAAGTCGTCCTGTCCGAGCAGCAACACCGATTGTTGGATGACAGCAGCGTCACAACTATGCGAGTATACGTTAGTGCTGCTTCCAAACGTGCCGTGGTCGTCAAGGAAGACGATCTACTCACGAAGGCCGACGTCCAAGCAAATCCGGTCAAAGTTTCCAAAGCCCTTTACACAGAATTGAAGACTTGGCTTGACAACAAATGCTTCCAGATGACTGACTTGAGCAAAGCGTCTAACATCATGACGTCACGCTACGTATACAAATGGAAGTTTGTCAAGAACGAAAAGGGCGAAATGGAAAGGACGATCAGGTTACGCTTGGTACTCCGTGGCTTCATGGACCTTGAAGCCTTTGATGTCGAAACCTTCTCTGGCACGGCAAGGAGGTCAAGCCAGAGACTGCTCGCAAGTTCTGCTGCATGCAACAAAGCTTGGATCATCGCTTCCCTGGACATCAACATGGCTTTCTTGAAGGGACTGACCTATGGCGAGCTCGCCGCGGCAACGGGCGAGAAAGAGCGTGTGGTGTGCTTCACACTACCACCTGGGTCAGCAGCTGTCCTTCGCACGCTGCCAGGCTTTGAGTCATATGACGAATCAAAGCATTGTCTTCGGTGTCTGAAGCCGGGGACGGGCACGAAGGATGCTCCCAGGGCATTCTCGCTGAAGCTCAGGTCCATCACTAGGAGCTTTGGGCTACAGCCTACTTCATACGACGAAGAGTTCGAGATGAGCTCAAACCTCTTGACAGCCAAGCACGTTGATGACATCAATATGACTGGGAAGGAAGAGGCTATTGACAAGTATGTCAAGTGTGTTGAAGATACGTTTGGGAAGTGCAAACTGAACAAGCACACATACACAAACTGTGCCGTTCGGTATAACAAGACCGATGATGGGAGCGTCACTCTTGATCAGGACGAATACATCAAACAGCTTCGTCCTATCACACATCCAGAACTCACAGGAGCTGATCCTGAGAGCAAAGCGACAAAGACGATTTCTGATATGTTCGTCAGTCTTCGTGGCGCTCTAGCCTATGCGTTGATCACGCAGGTATGGCTGATGGTCTATGTTGTCTCACTACAACGTATCCAGGAACCGACAAACATCCAGGTACGACGACTAAACGCGGTTACCAGAAAACTACAGGCAGGTCCGAAGAAGATCGTGTATCAAGCTATGACCCCAACAGGAGAAGTCGACCTGCATAGCGATTCTGGCTATCGTCGTCTCAACGGAGATGAAGACGACGAAGTCAAAGGCTATGGTATCCGCGGGGCTAACCTGCTGAGGCGTGGCCACACGCAAGCGGGGAAACCCGTCGTGCACCTGGTGGACGCATACTGCAAGTCTCATCGACTGCAGGTGCGTTCGAGCTACTCTGCGGAAACACTGGCAGCAGCCCACAACTTGGAAGACTGCTACCCGACCATTGTAACGCTCCACGAGCTACACTCGGGACCATTGACCCCCACACAGTTAAAGAACATATTGGAAATGGGTGGTCTATGTATCAAAGTCACTCTGACTATTGATGCCGAGTCTGTCTTCAAGTCTTTGTCTAGCAAAGATCTGAAGAAGCCCACAGAATGTACTCTGCTTGGGCACATTAGCTGGATCCGCCAGATGATGGAGCGCGGAATCGTTGAAAGCGTTCAATGGTGTGACACGCGGGATATGACTGCCGATGGTCATACCAAAGGTAGTATTGACCGCGCGTTGCTCCTACAAGTAATGGCCGGCCAGCAATCCTTCAAGCACGAGCTGAAGAAACATACACCGTATAGGGCGGGCAGGTCGTCTCAGGACGGCCCTGCCTCCCGAGCTAGCGGGGAAACCCGCGGGCAGGTGCGCTTTAATAGCGAGGAAACTCGCCGGTAGCGAGGCTACTCGCGCGCCCTTTCCTTGTAGGCAGCCGCTGCTGCTTAGCACTGTTTTTTCCGCATAATGTAGAAGTGCGGTGCCTGCTCGTCTCCTCCCCCTCCGACTTTAAACGGAGAAGGTTAAAGGCGAGGTATAAATCGAGCATGTACCGCTGCCGTGCCTGGCTCAAGCCGGGCCCGGCCAAATATGTGATTGTGCCTCACCGAGGCGCACGACTTGCATCAGAGATCGGAAAATACCTTTTCCATTGACGATGCCCATCCTATCCTTTACTCCAGATCCCATGCTTCGTCTTGCTCTCTTGCTCATGCGATATGAGCCAAAGCCTGGGATATGGCAACGCTTAAAGCGTAACACATACCTAAGCTTACCAGCTTGTTTTCGACTCTGCGGCCACGTGTGTGCCCAGCTGGCTGCTCATGCCAAATCCCCAGAGAAGCGGGCAATGCCAGGCACAGAGGTGGAGGATGAGGAGAGGGAGGCGGTCATGCAGGATACTCTAAATACTTAGTGCTATTGCGAGCAGTGGAAAGACGATGGGGGCGAGGAGGAGGACGAAGAGGGCGAAGGGGAGACGGATCTGATAAAGAGTGACCATGGATAGACATGCCAATGAGAGCTGGAGGGTGATGAGTATGACAGAAATGGAGGGACGGCTGCGACAACATGAGAGTCTCACGAGAACACAGCGTCGACACATGATAAGCGCAAGGGGAATCTGGATGAGAAGTCGAAGGAACTGCGGAGAACGAGGGGAGAGGCGTGGGAATCGGCATAGAAGGGGGTCGACCATGATTATGAACAGCAAGGGCAATTTCAAACATATGACGAGTATGTATGCGACGACGACGACGGCGACGAGGATGATGATGATGATGATGATGATGATGATGATGATGCCGATGATGATGACGATGCTGATGATGCTGATTAAGTTGATGATGATGATGATGATGGTGATGATGATGATGATGGTGATGATGATGATGTTGATGCTGAGAATTATGATGCTCAAGATGATGATGCTGCTGCTGATGATGATGACAATGCTGATCATGATGATGCTGCTGATGATGGTGATGATGATGATCATGATGATGAGGATGCGAACGACGTTGCTGATGATGATGTTGTTGCTGATGCTGGTGACGATGAGGATGACGATTATGGTGATGCTGATGCTGATGCTGATGCTGATGCTGATGCTGGTGCTGGTGCTGATGCTGATGCTGCTGAGGATGATGCTGATGACGATGATACTGATTGTGATGATGAGGCTGGTGATGAAGAGGCTGGTGCTGATGATGAGGCTGGTGCTGCTGCTGATGACGATGATACTGATGATGATAATGACGATGATGCTGCTGATGATGCTGATGATGACGATGATGATGGCAGTGATGATGACGATGATGATGATGATGATGATGATGATGCTGATGCTGATGATGATGATGATGATGATGATGATGAAGATGATGATGCTGATGATGATGACGACGATGCTGATGCTGCTGGTGATTATGGTATGATGATGACGATGATGATGATGGTGCTGCTGATGATGCTGCTGCTGATGATGATGGTGAGGAGGAGTAGGAGGAGGAGGGGGAGGAGAAGGAGGAGCAGGATCAGGAGGAGGAGTGGGAGGAGGGTAACGATGGTGATCCGTTGCGCCCACGACGGTCAGGGGCCCACGCTCGACCACCGCCTCGAGAGCCCGACCGCTTTCCCCTCGGCGCCTCGCGCCGCAGCGCCGGGCCGTGCCACACGGCGCAGGCGAAGACCTGCTGGGCACACGATCGCCGCCAGCCTCGGGGCCGAAGAGGCGGGGGTCCATGCAAACGGTTGTCGGCCAGGGCGCCAGATCTTGTAGGATCCTGCAGGGCCAGGGCCGCCTTGACCCGGTCTCGGGCGCAGGATCCCGCAGGATCTTGCCGGAGCCTTCGCGTCGACCGGGGCGTGGGTGCAGGATCTTGCAGGGTCCTGCAAAGCCCGACTGACCCCGGTCTGGATTGACCAGGGTCAGAAGTTCCCCGACGTGCCACACCCGCGGCGGCCAGTCGATGATGGGCAACTTTTCCACCACCACTGCCATACGTCGAGCGGGGGAGAAGTGAGGATGAGGAGGTCCTCCCTCTCTTCCTCCTCCTCCTCCTCCTCCTCGTCCTCCTCCTCTTCCTCCTCCTCCTCCTCCTCCTCCTCCTCCTCCTCCTCCTCCTCCTCTTCTTCCTCCTCCTCCTCCTCCTCCTCCTCCTCCTCCTCCTTCCTCCTCCTCCTCCTCCTCCTCCTCCTCCCCCTCTGTCTTCTGCCTATGGCAGTGGTGGTGGAGAAGGGGCCGATCCGTCGCCGCCGCGCGAAGGCGGCGCCCCGCGCAGGCCAGACAGAGGTTGCCAGCGAGAGGCAGCCAGGCGGGCAACACCCGGGAGGGAGCATGGCCCCTTCCCGCTGCGCGGATGACGGCCCCGGGGGGTTACGGTAGGTTTGCGTCGTGTCGACCAGCGGCGACCCCAGCGCGGACGTTCAAGGTTGAACGCCGCCGGCGACCCAGAATCGATCGATGTTGAACGATCGGACGCTGCGGCAGCGGCCGATCGTTCAAGGTTGAACGATCCCTGCGGAGTCAAAAACCAACGCCTGGGTCGACACGACACGAACCTGCCGTAGCTGAGCACATACACCCACGGTTCCGCTCCGAAATCTGGAGGCGCGCGCCTTGCCGCAGAGAGGTGCCCGAAGGGCGGGCCCCTCGCCAGCGACGAGCACAGCACGCAGGCGTTGCCTTGCGAGCGGCTCTGGCCATGCAACACGCGCGGGGTGCCACTGCTGCCAGAGCTCGCCAGTGCCAAGGCCTCGTCTGGGGTGGCCCCGCACCTCCTGCTCTAGCGCTTGCTGGGGGTCGCGCACGGCGTCGCACGCCCTGCAAGCCGTACGCTTTGCGCCCACGCGCCAAAACACATATCAACCTTACTGTCACATCAAAGATACAAGGAATTTTGCGCCCACGCGCCGCAGTGAACGCAACAACGATGATTGCCCGCCCTCCGCAGGCGCTTTGGAGCTGTCAGGAGAACGCGACCACAAGGGCGGACGCGCTGGTCGCGGAGGCGTTGGAGCATCCGCTTGGACACTGCCTGCCCCTGCTCGCCTCGCCTC
Source organism: Prorocentrum cordatum (assembly GCA_963575745.1). Classification (NCBI taxonomy): domain Eukaryota; class Dinophyceae; order Prorocentrales; family Prorocentraceae; genus Prorocentrum; species Prorocentrum cordatum. The sequence continues at coordinate 36,546 of CAUYUJ010017952.1, forward strand.
GCTACTCACCGTCGGCCCTCGCCTCAATGGCCCCCCGCCTGGCTGCTCATGCGTGTTGCCCTTGCTGCCAACATGGACCCTCTCCACACCCGCTGGCGGGTGGGGGCTCCGCAATGGGACGGCCCCATCCTGTACAGCTGCAGCATGACCATTTCGTCTGCCCGCGTGTCTGAATCCACGTGCTATGCTTGCCGCACATCCTTCTTCCACACGGCTTGAACTGGCGTCGCGCTCCCCATCTAAGTTTGCATCCGCCCTGGGGGGCAGCGCACCGCCGCGAGAACTTATCCTCTGTGTCCGTCCTCTGCCGTGAGTTCTGCGCTGCCGACCTGCATGGCCGTGCCAATCTACCTGGCCGTCCTGGCCACCACGTAGTTCTGCCGGTGGCTGCGACGCCGAAGATCTGCAACATGAGGATGCACCCCTGCCCCGTCGCGAGCCATTTTGTCAGCAGCGTGGCTGCCCCGTCCCTGCCAGGCCTCGATGATCTCCGCCTGCGCGTTCGCGATAGTGGCGTGCGCTTTGATCCTGATGATCTGGATGCTCTCCCCCCGGTGCTCCCGACCACCTGCCAGAACCTCGCCCACAACTCGCGGTACGGTCTCACCCGCTGTTTACACCACCCACGTTTTGCCAGCTTCGCAGCCGTCGGCCACCTACGGGCAGTCCTCTCATAGGTGGAAGGCACGATCGCAACGCCTCCATGCGTCCCGGGACCTCGGCAGAGCCCGACTCCCGTGGGGACGGGGCTGATTTGTGCCACGCGCTCCTCGTCGTTCGCCAATAGAACTGCCCATCCTGCCCTTGTTGCGCACGTAGATGGCCCCTCCACTGCCGCCCGTGACCCCCGTGGGAGGCTGGCCAGTGCTGCATTGGGTCCCTCGCGTCTGGAAGCCCTCTCCGTGACAGCAGGTGTCAATTGCCTGCGGTGCTCGGGCGCGAGTGCCCTCAACGAAAGGGCGTCTTCCGTCGCCCTGCAGCCCGCCATCCCGACAATGGTCTTGACCGTCACGTCCTTTGCGTTCTTGTTCTCGGCGGCCTCCTGCGTGCTGGCTCCGTGGCCTCGCGCCTGCCGCGCCAGGTTTCAAGGCGCCTGTCGTCGAAATAGTGGACGCACCCCATGAGGTCCACCACCTGGTGCATGTCGATGTGTTCACTGCCTGGTAGGACGGGCTCCCAACCCAACCTGTGGTATGCAATGCCTATGGCAGAAGTTGGCCACGTCGCTGCAGCCGTTGTAGTGCTCCGCAGAATCCGCTGCAAAGCGACCTCAAGTCTGCCCCATCGCTCACGCGCTGCAATGCCTGTGCCCGCGCCTCGATGTGCATAAGCGCGCGGTCGTACGTGGGGTCGCTCATCAGGGTCCTGTCAGTCAAGAAGCTGAGGCTCAAGCTTCTACCTTCTGCATGTCCATGGTGTGCAGCGCTGACTTGGCTCCTCCGTTTCTCCTGCACTGGTGTATGCCATGCCATGACGCTGGCTCCGTGCCTTGTCATTGGCCTGAGCCCGGGATCCGCCAGGCGACCTGCAGCAACTGGGCCTTACTTGCGTACAGCGTGAACCCTTGCGAGTTGAGCTGCCGCTTTGCCCTTTCTTCTTTCGGCCATGATGCACGCCTGCTCGTCAAAGCAGAAGCCCACGCCCACGTTCTTGACACTCTCTGCCTGCAGGAAAACCACGCTCCACATGAACTTCGCGATGAGCGATGCCACTGCCGAGGAGCTCGCCGGCATCTCGCTCCTCCCCATGGGAACAACGCAGCGGAGACTGACCAGGCCCTTCACGACGAATCTTGGCAGCCCCACGACAGACACGCTGCAGCCTGGTCCAGTGGCCCCTGGCGCGTGAGGCAGCAGCCAACGAACAGGATGGCGAGGCTGACCCTCGGCTCCAGTACACGCCGGTCGTTGAAAGTAGGTATCTCTGGATTCCCAGATCCCAATCTACTTCAAGCGCCTTCCTACTTCAAGAATCGACACGCTTTTGCTGTGTTTTGTTATTCTCTGGGGGGGCCTGGACCCAATCAATTCAATCCGCCTTCCTACTTAATGGTTTTACCTACTTCTTCCGACCGACGTGTACTCTCCACATTCTTTCGAGAGGGCAAAAACGCCCTAAACATGACTTTTGGCGCTCTGCGCGGACTTCTTGGATCCGCGCTGGGCCTCCCTCCCTGTCGCGCGGGGCGCTCCGGGCGCGGCGCTGGCGGCACCGCCTGGGGGGCCCCAAGCGCGGAGCTAAGAAGTCCGCGCGGAGCGCCGACAGCTGATGTTTAGGGCGCTTCTGCCTCCTCTGATTCTGACGTTCTCGTCCGCCACCGCCCGCAGGCCGCGCGCCAGCAGGCGCCCTGCACCTGCACGGCCGCATCCAGCAAGCAGGCCCGCGCTCAGGCATACCCCGTGCGGGGCCCGCCGTCCGTCGTGCTGCGCCGATTCCCCCCCTGGAGTTGGCTGACGTTGCCACCACGGGTGGCCCTCTCGGGTACTTCGCGAGGATGCCTTCTGCCGGATGACTGCGGGGTCGACCAGCCCGTATGCTTTCCACACGTCAATTGGCGTGGCTCCCGCTTCCTCGCCCCGACCTGTACGCCAGCCTGGGCTTGCGCAGCTTGCCACGCAAACGCCTCCTCCGCGTCCTCTGCCTTCCCCAGAACAACCTGCCAGGCCCTCGTCGATGCCCCCCGCCGCCTCGCGGTCGACTGCTGGATACGGCTCCATAGGCGAGGGGTGCCAGCTGAAGAGCCCAATAGGTTGGAAGCCTCTCTCTGCGGTTTGGGAAGCATGACCGCCAGGGATCCCGTGATCTTGTCAGGCCACTCTCCGATGTCCTCGCGCTGCATGCCAAGGTCGACCAGCGCCTCCAGCTCGTCGGTGAGCAGAGCTGCTTGCCCTGGATTCCTGCGGTCGCTTCCCGCGCCCGTGCTTCCTGCAAGTGAGCGCGCTACCTTTCTTACTTCTGTCACTGAAGGCTTCGGGAGCGCCGTTCCGTAGTGGTCCACCGCTGCCGGCCTGGACCTGCCGCCATTTAGTCGGCCTCACCTTGCCTTCTTGGACCGGTAGTCCGCGATGACCTGGACGCGATGCTGCCCACTCGCTGGAGCCCCTTCCACCACGTCGTCTGGGACCCATCCACGCGGCCCTACAGGCACGTACGTACCCCACCACCACCTTCTGGGACAGACTTGCTGATCAACTCCTTGAAGCCCTTGCCCCTTGCGTCCGCGTGCGCCGCAGCCTCCGCTTCAGCTGACTTCTTCGCCTCGTTGATCCACTTCTCCAGCTGGGCCCGCCAGGGGCACTGCAGAGCAAGCTTCACCCTCGCCGCCCACCTGGCTTCCGAGCAGCTTAAGTATACCATTCGGTGCTCCGGGTTGCCTGCCTTGCCTGCCCATGTCGTGGTAGTTGCCATCCCCGCAGGCGGGCTGCGGCTCTGAGTCCGGCGGGGCAGGCCGCGCTGCAGCGTTGGCCCGACGGTAGGGCCTCAGGGCCCTCAGGTACGCGTAGCGAGCCTCCTTCGCCCGCCCCCGTTCTTCGGCACCCGCCTTCAAAAGGTTGCTGATGAGCATGAGGCGCTGCGCTTGGAGCAATGTACCGCCGTTCCAAGCTTCTCCGCCAGATGCTGATAGTAATGCTGATGCTCATTATGCTGCTGCTGATGATGATGATGATGCTGGGGATGCTGATGGTGATGATGACGCTGCTGATGATGATGATGATGATGATGATGATGATGATGATGATGATGATGATGATGATGATGATGATGATGCTGATGACGCTGATGATGCTGATGGTGATGCTGCTGCTGATGATGATGATGAAGTTGCAAATGATGAGGATGTGGAGCGACGGGAGGTGGGCGACGAAGGTGGAGCAAGATGACCAGAAGGAGGAAGAGGTGTTGCAAGCGAAGGAGGTGGAGGATGAGGATGAGGAGGCGGAGGCGGAGGAGGAGTTTGGCGAGGACGTGGAGAAGCAGTAGGGGGAGGAGGATGAGGAGGAGACAGTGGAGCAGGATGACGGGGAGGAGCAGAAGGAAGACTGAGAAGCGGGTGCGGGCCAGTGCAGCGTGGCGTCGCACAGGCGGCGCGTATAAGAGGTCGCGGCCACATCGTAGGTGGTGGCTGCGGTGCGCCCCCTGCGCCAGCGTTCGCCGCGCTGCCAGGTGCGCGTGCGGGCGCCAGAGGTCCAAAAGTGGCGTTGGGACGCGTCGTGCAATCCCCCTCCTCAACCTCATCCTCAACCTCAATCCCCCCTCCTCAACCTCATCCTCGACCTCATCCTCCTCCTCCCCCTAGTCCCCCTCCTCCTCCTCCTCCTCATCCTCCTCCAGGCGTCCAGCTCTGCGCGCGATGCCATATCTACACGCCTAACCTTTCTAACCATATTCTGACTCTCTGCGCCATGTCCCCCCCTTGTTCTTGAGGAGCCCCTCGCCCCCACGCGCAGCAGGGATGGTGGAGCATCGATGCCTCAACCTCATCACGCACAACGCGTGCTCTCTCGTCCAGCCAGGCCGTCATGCAGAGGTCTCCCTCGCGTATGCCCGCAAGGATGTTGTTTTTTTGTCAGGTACTCGACTACGCATGAAGGCAACTGATAACGCATGTAGCAGTATCGCCGACACCGATCACCACATCTTGAGCTGGGGGTATAGTCGCGGTGCTTTTTCTAATGCACATGCAGGAGTTCAAATTAGAATTCGAAAGGATATCTTCAGATTGCGTCACACTGCTGCTGTTTACTCTCCACCAGCCGCGCTTCAGGGGCGCGGAGGTGCTGTGCTTCTCCGATCTGGGCGATTCCACATGCTTGCCATCGTCGTTTATTTTCCTCCTCGGCCGTCGACTGCCAAGCAGAATGGTCTATATCAGAAGAGCGTAAGTGCATTACTCAAGTGGATGACGGATATCTCTAGCGAGCAATTTGCACGCTGTTCCATCGTTTTCGGAGGCGGCCTGAATGACCATAGTGGAGTGCCCCCTGCTGAACGCGTCTCGGATGAATTCGACCCGATCGGCAATCTTTTCCCTCGGCCAGAACACTATTGTATGAGAAAAATGCGCACCTACCTCGAACAGTTTGGGCTTTGTCTCATCAACACGTTCGTGGGTGGGGAGGACACTTTCTTCGGGAAACAGAATCGCACGCGTGTCGACTACATCGGGGCCCCCCGTACTTGGCTCTCATCGGTCACCCAGTGCAGGGTCCTTCAGAAGCTTGGCAGAAGATTCCAAATGGTTCCCACGGTCCGCAGATGGGACCACTGGCCCCTCCAGGTCTCGGTAAGGTACCTCCTCAGCTTCCCAGCGGCGCCCTGCACAAAAGCAGGGTCTTGGGATCATGATCGTATGGTAAATGGTGTTGTCGACGGCCTCTGGCGCGCTCAGTTCCTTCGAGAAGGTGAAGACATGTGCTATCGCACGTTCCCCGCCTGGCACCAACTTGAAGGCACAGCGGCCCCTGATCAGGCCTGGGAGAAGTTCGTTGAGGTCCTTCGCGGCATTGCTCTGGGGTATTTCGCTCGATATACAGAAGAGGACGTTGAACATGCCCGAGCCCGTGAGGCCCAGCGCGCTCTCCTTCGTCAACGTTTTGAGCTTCGACAAAAACTTGCGGACCTTCCTGCTGTGGTGATCGCCGACAGCGTGCACTTCCAGGAGCTCACCCAGGTCCAGGCCAGATTGTTTGCAGTTGCTCGTCAGGTTAAGCAAGATCGTGACGCCGACCGTCAGCGACGTATGGGGTCACTCGCTGAGCAGATCTGGGATGCTTGGAAAGCATCCCGCTGGGCGCTTGTGCATCGGTTGTGCCGCCGTCTTGCCTGCGCAACAGTGGGACCAGGTCGACGTTTTTTTCAATCTGCCGCTCAGCACGCGACCCACTATTCAGATGTGGGCCGACTTTCTTGCGCAACGGGGGCCTCTCGGAGGCCAGTCAGCTATCCAAGTCGATCCTGTCTCTCTGCCTGCTGATCGCCTGGAGGACGGGATGGGGTATAGGTTCTACGGGCCAGGCTTTAAGGAGGAGGCGGAGAGGGACCTCAGGGGCATCTGTCTGCCTTTTAAGAAGATGGCTTATCGTGAGAGTGCTCCCCCATGGAGCCTGCCCATGGAGATCTTCAGGATGATGCTGCTCCCCACACATCGAGACCCCAAATACACAGACGAACGATGCGCCTTCGCCCAAACAGCCCCCAGCATGGAATGGTTATCGCGTCGTGTCCGAGGGTTTATTTGGGCTGTCCGCGGAGGGGCCCGTATCCCACAAACGTGGCATCGTTCTTGGGGCTGCAGCATCCCCAAACCTGCGGCTACATCCACTGGGCTTCGCTCTGTCCGTCTTGTGCACCGTATGTGCCCCTTCAGTAAGGCATGCAGCAGATTTCTTGGCCGCCACGACGATGCCTGCTATCCTGAGAGAGGTGTTGCTGACCACTTGCGCGGTGGCATTCAGCACCGACGCCGTGAAGCAGCTATTAAGATACAACTGATCACTGGATGGCGTCTTTCACGCCTGCGCAAGTCTCACTGCGCGCTTTTCTTTGACCAGGCCAATGCCTTCGGCAGCCTCACCGCCGACATCCTTGATGAAACGGATTTTCTACATATGCATCCAGATTATATTTATTTTGGTCATCATAGTAACCGCCAGGGTATTATCACACTGGATTGTTCTGATGGAGTGGGGCACTTTCAGGTTCAAGAGGGAGTTCCCCAGGGCCATCAATCTGCACCAGTAAAATATATTCGCAGTTTTGATCGTAGCGCCTTAGCTCCGTGGCTTTCTGAGAGGCAAGCAGCTGCAGGTGGCAAAGACCTCATGTGCACTAGCCCGATGAACGATATCGCTGATTGGACCATAGATTTGTCAACTACCGTCTACTTGGATGACACGGCTCATAAGGTCGTCGCCCCCACAGCGCACGCCATGGCTGATCAAGCCCGCTCTGCTACTGCCAGTCTTACCTGCCATCTTGCACGAGCTGGTGGCGCTTTGAACCTTGATAAGCAGGTCACGGTACCTCGTTGTGTTGGGCCTGGTGCCTTTGGTGAGTCACGTTCGTTCACTGACCCCGTGCGTTGCCTACCAGGTCGTGTCAGCGCACATGCAAAACATCTAGGGGCACAGTACCATGGCGCAGGTACTACAGCACAACAACGGCATGCCATACAGAAGAACATGAGGAGTGCATGGTATGCAATGGGACGGTTCTGGTATGCCAAACATGTACCCCTACGTATACATCTACTGGTATTTCAGGCGCGCGTGCAGGCAACAGGACTCAGTGGCCTCGAGGCCTTCATCCCGTCTGCCCGCGATTATAAGCTGATCGACGGCCTCGTGCTGCAGTGGGGTCGCACGTTGCTCAAAGGAGCGGCAGTTCTGAAGATCCCGCAGGCCGACGGCTCCCTCAAGCATATATCTCTCCCGGCTGTGCGTATCTGGACAAAACTTGGCTTAGTGCCCTCGCAGCTAGAGCTCCGCATGCGACGGCTACACTGGCTTCAGGAGATTGCTGCTCACCGCTCTGATAACAAGCAGCTGTTGACAGCGATCATTGGACAGATGGAAGGGGAAGAACACCCTACCTGTGAAAATAGTCTTCTTACACGGGATAATGCTGGACAGGTTCGTGGGAATCCCTGGGCCCTTCAGGCACTCAATGATCTTAAACTCCTGGTGCATGTTCAGGACGGCCCCGAACTGCTCGCCGCCGTGGGAAACGTTCACTTGAAAGCTTTCACCGATGAGTGCAGCATGAGGTTTTACAAAACCCACTTCAGCAGGCTTCGCGATCGGTACTGGGAGGGGGAGATCGACGAGATGGGCAACAGGCGGGTGGAGGTGGGAGACGGAGGAGCTACTGCTGCTGGAGGAGGAGGAGATCAGCATGACCCCGACCCAGCACCCCCTCCTCGAGTCTGGAGATGCACGGAGACTAAGGCCGATGGCACGGAGTGTGGCTTGGAATTTCACGGTCAACAGGGCAGGTATGCACATATGAGGTTTAGTACGGAGGGTAGTCATGGCCATAGATCACTTGCACAGCTCCTCACGGTCACCAATCAATGCCCCTGGTGTATGAGCACACACTCGACGGTTGCGACGTCGCGTCAGCACGTTCGCCGTCTTTTCTTGAAACGAAGTTGCCAATGCGACCGAAGTCCGATTCATCGCGAGATAATGCTGCCCCCTACGTTCGAGTGCCCTGCGTGCAGTAAGGACCATCCTTCACTTGGGGCTCTTCAGCGGCACATTCGCACACACATCGGTTTGTCCGACGCCACCTTCTCCTTTGCTGCGCTCCATGTCGTGCGTGGATGCTGCAGATCGGCCAGACGGATCTGGAGCAGGCGAAGAAGCGACTGGGCGATTCTCCGATGAGCTCGTTCAGCGCTGGAGGCAGCGGCAAGCCGCGCGCGCCCAAGGTTCGGCGTCAACATTCGCCTGCAGCAGCGGGAGATGGCGACCTGGCCATGGACGACAGCCACACGGACGGGGAGACAGCTTCCGAGATGATGACGGGAGTTCTCAACACCGCCCAGAGGCAGCGGGCCATCGAGGGCTGCCTCTTCAGCACACACCTACTGCCGAAGGAACACGGCGTGCACTACGCTGCGACCGGAGCCGCTCAGAGGTACGCAGACACGGTGAAGGACAAGCCCTCGGATCACGGCCTCGGTCCTCCCAGCTTGCAGGTGAGCATCGCGGTCCTCGAATCGTTGGTCGCCCAAGAGCAGCTGAAAAAGGGCCCGCTCCTCCAGGACCATCTGAAGTCCGTGACGGCACTCATTCAACAAATCATGAAACAGCCGATGCCCATCGCCTGCGAGACGCTGCGCTACTGGAAAGTGAAGACCGCGTTCGTGAAGGAAGGAGCGCCCCCTCTCGTCCGCCACGCGTTCTTCGTGAACACGTGGATCAAAATAGCGGGAGGAGCGATGATTTCTATGAGTTCGATTTTGACTGCCTTTTTTCTCGCCCTCGGGAGCACACCGAAGCTGGGCCCCCCCGAGAACCACCCAGGAGCGCCGAGTTCAGAACTCCCTGGAGAAAATGCTCCGAGGGGCCCGCCACAAGAAGGCGTAGGAGCTCGGCAGGCCCTAGGCTCGATCTCTGAGCGTGGACGGGTTCAGTTTCGGGGAGAGTGGGACCCGCTGGTGCGCCCTAAAGGCCGAGGTCGAGGCAGAGGTCGCGGGAAGAAGTCTTCTCAAGGCAAGTAGATCGTTCGAGTGCAGTCTAACTGTTTCAGGGGTGTGAACCTACTGCCCATGAAGTTTTCCTGACCTCACTTGATTTGGCTTTCTGGCCTGGCTGGCCGCTCCCCCCCTCTTCTCCTCCGCTGCTGCCGCTCTCGGCTGCCGCCGCTGTTCCGCTTGTCTCCTCTGCGTCCTCGAGATGTAGTCTGTGTATGCACGTGCAGGCCTCTCGACCCTGCGCTGCAATCAGGGAGTCCCCAAGCTGATTCCTGGGGGAGGGGCTCCCCTAGAGTTTGACATCGGCGGGATCATAGTGCCTCCCGAACGCCCTGCGGCCAGCGTCGTTCCCCGAACAGCGAGACTTGGCCATGCGCAGATAGCGAGCGAGCGAGCATCCTCCTCCTCCTCATCCTCCTCCTCCTGCTCCTCCTCCCCCTTTTCCAACGACCCCCTCGAGCCATGAAAAAGTCGCTGCGGCACGGCTTGCCCTATTTTTCAGCCTTCGAAGGTGCCTGCACGCCGGGCCTCGGGACCGCTGGACATTCACCGGGGATGGAGAGCCGGTCCCGGGGAATGGGGCGAGCCCTCTGGGGGTCGACGCTGAGCAAGTCACGACGTCGGGGGTCTGGTCTGTCGACCCGCCTGCTGCCTCGTCCTCCCTCGCGTCCTCAGCCTCGCCCCTGCGCTTGACACCGTCCTTGCCCTCTCCGTTGTCGTCGTCGTCGTCGTCGTCGTCGTCGTCGTCGTCGTCGTCGTCGTCGTCGTCCGCGTTGGTTCACCTCCTCGTCTTCGTATCATCGTCAGTGGCTTTTGCCAGTCAGTGTGGCCTACGCCGTGCCAGCAGTCCTGTTCGGCAGCCCCACCATCGTCGTTGTCGTCGCCGTTCGATGTCGTCCTCGTCGTCGCCGCCGCCGTCGCCGTCGTCGTCGTCGTCGTCGTCGTCGTCGTCATTGTTGTGGTCGTCGTCGTCGTCGTCGTCGTCGTCGTCCTCGTGGTCGTCGTCGTCGTCGTCGTCGTCGGCGTCGTCGTCGTGGCCGTCGTCGTCGTCGTCGTTGACGTCGTCGTCGGCGTCGTCGCCGTCGTCGTCGTCGTCGGCGTCGTCGTCGTAGTCGTAGGCATCCTCATTGTCGTCGTCGTTTTCATCGCCGTCGTCGTCTTCCCCCTCCTCCTCCTCCTCCTCATCCTCGTCGTCATCTTTGTAGCTTCTAGGGGCTCCTCGGTCTCGGCTGAATCCGCGTACTCCGCTTCTCCGCCGTGCCTCCCAGGAACCCACGAAACTGGCGACCGTTGCGCATGTCGCAGCCGACACGGTAGCTGCGAGTTCTCGGCTGGACCCACGTACTCAGCTACTCCGCTGTGCCTCCCTGGAGCCCACGAAAGTGGCGCCAGTTGCGCAGCTCGCAGCCACACAGGGAGCAGCGCAGGAGGAGGCGACACACGGCAGGAGGATGGAGGCAGGGAGAAAATGGGAGGCGGGAGGAGGAGGAGGAGATGGAGGAGGAGGAGGAGGAGGAGGAGGAGGAGGAGGAGGAGGAGGAGGAGGAGAAGGAGGAGGAGGAGGAGGAGGTGGAGGTGGAGGAGGAGGAGGAGGGAGGAGGAGGAGGAGGAGGAGGGAGAGGGAGATGGAGGAGGAGGAGGAGGAGGAGGAGGAGGAGGAGGAGGAGGAGGAGGGGAGGAGGAGGAGGGGGAGGGGGAGGAGGAGGAGGAGGAGGAGGAGGAGGAGGTAGGGTCAACTGTGCTCTCAGTCGAGGTGGGGAAATGACGTGGGACGGCGCACGCGGGCAGGCGCTTCTCCTCTGGAGGCACCCCGGCCACCCGGCTCGCCGGCGGGGCGCGAAGACGACCACCGCGCTTTTCGCGCGCCGCAGGTGGGAACCCGGGCGTCTGCCCCTCGCCACAGGTGGGCGGCGCGGTGGGCGCGGGGGCGCGCAGCTGATCGCGCTTCACGCACTGCAGTGCGCGATGTGCGCGGAGTTGGGTGACCCAGGCTCGCTTGGCCACGCTTCCCTCGAGGGAGGCAGAGCAGCGGCTCATCGAGAACGCAAGAGAGCCCCTAGCTCCAATAGCGCGATGAAGACGTGGCACCACTCATGTCCCCGTCTTCGCCTTGGGATACGATGATTCTAGGCGGTCTGGTCCGAGGAATGCGCAGAGAAAAAAACCCATCCCCGGTGTTCTTGGCCCTCCTAACTTGGGTCCCCCCTTCCACGGGTTAGGGGCCCTCTCTTGGTCAGTCCGCGGCGGCGCCGCCCCTCCCGGACCCGCCGCCGCCCCCCGCGCCGTCGCCGCCCAGGGGCGACGCGGAGGTGGCGCTGGCGGCCGTGAGGCGCCTCCGCCCGCTGGCCCCCCGACCGCCCGCCTCCCCCCCGAGCCCCCCTCCGCTCCAGACCGGAGGGGTCCGGGGCGCTTGCGGCCCTCTGAGGGTCTGGCACGGCGCTGCTCTCTTTCCAGCTCCGCTCCGCTCCTCCGTGCTCTCCCTCCTCTCCACTCCTCCCTGCTCCTCCTCCTCCTCCTCCTCCTCCTCCTCCTCCTCCTCCATCTCCTCCTCCTCCCCATCCTCCTCCTCCTCCTCCCTTCCTCCCTCCTCCCCACTCCCTCCCTCCCTCCCTCCCTCACTCCCTCCCTCCTCCTCCCTCTTATCTGACCGCTGTCCGTGGCGAATCAGGTCGCAATTCAAACAAATTCCCTCCTCCTCCTCCCTCCTCCCTCCTCCCTCCTCCCTCCTCCCTCCCTCCTCCTCCCCCTCCTTCTCCTCCTCCTCCTCCTCCTTCTCCTCCTCCTCCTCCCTCCTCCTCCTCCTCCTCCTCCTCCTCCTCCTCCTCGTTCTCCTCCCCACCGCCCCGCCACGCCGCGGAGGGGATCGAGAGGGGGGTCGGGGCAGGATCGAGGGGCCCAGGGGGGCCGGGCCATCCCCCCCCCGCCACGTCACGCCACAGGGATCCCCGCTGCCGTCGCCAGGGACCGCCGTCGCCGTCGATTTGAGTTCGATTCGACGTGGGATTCCGATTTCGATGGTTTCCGATTTCGATTTGATTCGATTTCGATGGTTTCCGATTTCGATTCGATTCGACGTGGGATTCCGAGTTGTGAATCCGATCTCCTGTTGGACGCATACCAGCCCGCCGATTTCCGCCGATTCCACGTTTCCCCACTCGGCTGCCAATTCTCGCCGATGAGATTATGTTCCATCGCGGATCCGACTTCTTGATTCGATTCTGGGCCAGCTCCTGCATCGAGGTGGGGTCAGGGGAGGCTCCCAGTGGGACTTGGCTTGGGCAGGCTCGAGCAGACCCTGAGATCTGGAGTTGCAGAGAAATTGCAACATCCCCACAGGAGGACCAGGAGGAAGAGGAGGAGGAGGAGAAGGAGGAGGAGGAGGAGGAGGAGGAGGAGGAGGACGTGCAACGCCAGGATCTCAGCGGATTCCTGGCCGTGGGGTCGGGGCCGGCCGGCCCGACCCCCCCCCGGGGCAGGCCGGCCCCTGCCGTGGCGGCCCCCGGCAGGCCGCGCGCGTTCTCGGGCGGGCGGCGGGAGGGGGGCGCCGCTCCAAGGCGCCAGGCAGGCGGCCGAAGGACCAGAGGAGCGAGGGGGGGCTCGTCGCGGAGAGGGGCTCGCGGGAGGGGTCGGGGAGGGGCTCGTCGCGGGAGGGGTCTTCGGCGGAGGGCTCTCCCCTCCTCCTCCTCCTCCTCCTCCTCCTCCTCCTCCTCCTCCTCCTCCTCCTCCTCCTCCTCCTCCTCCTCTTAACGCCCCGCCGGAGAGTTTGGGCATTCGGGTTGGATGTTAGTTTTTTTTGTTGAGCCTTCCTGGGGCCCACCCAGCGGATCTGTTCGACTCCTTAGCTCGACCCTAGCTCGGCCCTATTTCGAGTTGAATTCGAATCAAGTCGGTCGACGTTCGACGCAACATCGACGCATGAGTGGAGCGAGTGGCTTCAGGAAGGTCCCCAGAACGAGCATCTATTCGTTGGGGGTTTCTCCAGCCCCGTCTGTGACCAGGGCGGAGAAGTATCCCCCCTGTCCCCTCTGCATCCTCCTCCTCATCATCAGGGCATCACCATCACAATCACCATCACCATCACCATCATCTGTATCACAATCACCGCCACCATCACCACCACCACCGCCACCACCACCATCATCATCATCATCATCATCATCATCAGCAGCAGCAGCAGCACCAGCATCACCCTCATCATCATCCTCTTCCTCAGCACCATAATCACCATCACCATCACCATCACCATCACCACAACATTTAGTATCATCACCAACATCAGCAGCATCAGTAGTTTCAGCATCAGCATCATCAACATCATCATCTTCATCATCATCATCAGCATCATCTTCCTCAGCACCCTCATCATCATTGCCACCATCAAAAAGCCATCATCACCATCATCACCATCATCACCATCATCATCATCATCATCATCATCATCATCATCATCATCATCAGTAGCATTCGCATCGTCCGCATCATCGTAATCGTCATCGTCGTCGTCACCACCGTCATCAGCGCCACACCGGCTCCCTGCCAGGGGCAGCACCGCCCCGCGCAGAGCTGTCTGAAGCGTACGTTCGATCAAGCCCGCCATGTGCGGCCGCTGGAGCCCTGGGCCTGATGCGGGCACTCCCGATCCTGGCCCACAACGTGGGCAGCCTCCATCGAAGAAGACAAAACGCCATACACATATCGGAGGTTGATAGACCTCCTACCCTGACACGTCGATTAGTGAATTGGCCGTTTTCGATTCGCGCAAGGGCGTCGCGGCTGTTATTTTTGCGGGTCCAGGTCCGTCGAATTCGGTCCTTGGCCGTTTTCTCGAAAGGGTGGTTTACTAAAGGGAGGTTTGTCCAGCGCCGAACATAACTTTTTAGCGCTCCGCGCGGATCTCTTGGATCTGCGCTGGGCCCCCACGGCGGCGCCTCCAGCGCTGCCCCTGGCGCGCTCCGCGTGCCAGGGAGGGAGGGCCGGCGCAGGTCCAGGACATCTGCTCGGAGCGCCAACAGGTTGATGTTCTACGGCGTTTTGTTGTTCTTGTGCTTCTGCTCCAGCTTCTGCGCCTCCGAGAGTTGAGCCTGGCGTGCCTCAGCGTGGCGGCGTGAAGACTGAGGTGCGGGTCGCCGCCTTCCAGCGGCGTTCGCCCGAGGAGCCCCGCATCCAAGACGTACTCGTGAGGCGACACTGTACCACAGCAGAGTCCACTTTCCTTGGCAGCCTGGCGCGTGCACCAACACAAGCGCGGGTTACATCATCATCATCATCATCATCATCATCATCATCATCATCATCATCATCACCATCATCATCATCATCATCAGCAGCAGCAGCATCATCATCAGCACATCATCGTCATCATCATCATCAGCAGCATCATCATCATGGGCGAGCGTAGTCGTGTTTCCGCCATCTCGAACATCGAGGTACCCTAGGTCTCGTTGATTCGGACTCGCGCCAGTTCTGCCTCAGGATGATCGGTCTTTCTTCTCATTCGTGTCCGCATTCCGCCAAGGCCCGACCTGGATGGCGCAAACGATGCGCAATACATCGCCAATGGTTGGATAACAAACTTCGAGCTTGTGCATTTCGATGTGATCCATTGGCCATGACGGACGCCAATACGGCATATGCCTACGCAGACAGCACAGAATTCTAGATAGACGCGTTGGCCAATTTGGCGCGAGACACGAGAACGAGAACGGAAGACACCTGCACGACATCATGCTCGCGACATGAGCGCGCCCAATACTCATCGGAACGCCGGCCCCACTGACATCGAGCACCACGGCGCGACCACCTTCGACTTCATTTGGTTTTCCCTTGGCTTTGTTGGCTGACGCTTCGTGCCGCAGATGGTTGGCAACGGCACGGCTGCCATGAACTCAGGTACCTCGTTGGTCACATCCCGATCGTGGGTCGCCTCCTTCCTTGCCGTAATCATGGCCATACCGTTCGCAGCTGTTGGAGCTGGCACACTCTGCTACAATGTCTTCAGCAGGCGCGCGGTCGCGAGGCCTTCCTCAAATACCTTCGGCATGCAAGCGAGCAGCACCGGGTTCGTTTCAGTGAGGTGCGCGCGGGCCCGAACCCTGACCGATATACGAACCTCCTCGTCGCAGTGAGCAGGTAGGTCGCCATCACGCATGTCTCCCTGAGCCTGGACCGACCACCATGATATCGAAACAGGGTGCGTCGGCGACTCGGGCCTACTCGGCCTACTGAACGAAGTGGCAGTTGCCATACGCTCGGCCGGCTGAGCAGACGTACCGGTCGCAGCTTGCGACGAGTATAAAGCATTCTCAAAGGAGGCACCGAATGCGCGCCTTCGGAAACTACGCGCTCAGCAGGGCCCGGATTCGGAGCAACGAGTTTGATAATGGCTGGGCTCAACGACAATTTGCAGAAGGGTCTTCAGCTGCACGACGGCGAGCACATCGTGGCAAACGTGTGCGCGGGGGGGGGGAGATCCGTCGCTTCCCCCATGCCAACCGTCACGACCTGAATGGTGCTATCCCTGCCAGGATGAGAAGGAGATTTTCTAGCAGACGAACTACCGGACTGACATATTACAGGACATTGTTGTGGCCCACAGACCCAACGAGGCGATTACTGTGCCCCCCGGTCCAAAAAGGCCCAGCGCGACTATAAGCACCAAGGACTTATTCATTGGATACGGCAGTTGTTTCATCATCCACATGTTATGGAGGCTGAAACGATGCTGATTATCACCATGCGGGAGACTCCCTGCCGAGATCGTTGTTGATATGAGTGGCCCGTGTATTCTGAGCCAGCCAGGGGCCTGGATTGCTGGGCTAGTACTTTCTGCAGCATTTGATCCGATGGATCTCGATCACCATCCTGGCCCAGCCAAACGTAGGTTCCCACTGGAGGAGTACACCGAGGCCCAAACGCCCCCTCAATTGTTTCTGCCCTTGGTGAGGGAACCCCTGTCGCAGGCTATCAAGCCGCCCTCTCAAGCACCCTCAACGGGCTTACGGCGGCGTAAGCAAGAGACGCCGAGAGGCGATGATGTGTGTATCCAGGGTCGTGGCATGCTGGGTTCGCGCATGCAACTTGACCCCCGCACCCAAATCACACGATCTGCCCACAGCATGGCTTGCCACGCGCGCGGCGGGTGGGGGCATCCGTGCCGCGGCTCGCTTGCTGTCTTAGTGGGCCTTCGGGGCACCAGCGTACGGCGGGGGCGTTGGATAAGGAATGTCCTCCGAGGGGCCAGACCCTGGCGCATTCCTTCCTGCGTCGAGGCGGTGTGGGCGGCCCGCGTCTTGCCTCCCATCGGTCGCGAGACCCTGGGCTCCTTATCCAAGGGTTCCTTATCAAAGAACTCCGCCGTAGCTTTCGTGGTTGCCCGAGTGCTGCAGACGCGTGGGCGCGTCCTGGGCTGGTCTCGTCAGGGTCTTGGGCTGTCTCGGGCCCGTCTTGGGGAACTCTGGGGGTTGTGCGGCAGATCGTGTTCGAAAAGAGTGTGGTTCAGCGCTCTTGGCATCTCCGTCGGGGGCCTCGTGGATGCACCTTGAGTCCCTTTTCGGAGGCCTGTTGGGAGCCAGTTGTGCCTTTGGAGGTAACCGCGCAGTCTGTGGGTTACACGTCTTGACTCCCGCAACGCAGCCATGTTGGATCACGCCGCTCTGGACCGCAGTTTTTAGAGCGCTTCCCCAGTTGTTGCCAGGTGGCGGCACTCTCCGAGTGTATACGAACCATTGGGGCAACGGAGCACAGTTTGGGAGATCCGCGCGGATATCTTGGATCCGCGCTGGACCCATTTCCCTTGCGCGCGATGCGCGCCAGGGGCGGCGCCAGAGGCGCTGCCAGGGGGGCCCGAGCGCCGATCCAAGAATTCCGCGCAGAACTCCGAAAGCTGGTGTTTGTGCCTCCATTCGTTCCTCTTATCATGTTGGAGAGGATTCCCTCCAGCTGTCTCGTCGAGGCCCTCTCGTACATCTCGCACGAGTCCAGGCGCCTGTCCTGGTTCCGCTCGCTCTGCCCCGGCGTGCGAGCCGCGCTCGGCGAGGACAGCTCGTGGAGGCACTTGTGCCAGCAGCACTGGTACGTGACCGAGGAGCGGCTGCGGGAGTGGCCGGCGCTGTCCCCGCAGGGGCTGTACCCGAAGAAGAAACGCTTGCACAGACATAAACCTTCGACGATCTGGGCGGATTTCTCGGATCGGCGTTGGGGCCCCCCTGGCGGCGCCTCGGGCGCCGCCCCTGGCGCGCTCAGCGGGCCAGTGAGGGGGGCTCAGCGCAGCTCCCAGAAACCCGCGCGGACAGTCAAGAGTGTGAGTTGGTCCAGGTTTTTCTTCTTCTACGTACCGCGCCCTGGAGCGGTGGACGCCCCTGGAGGGCTTCTACGTGCTGGCGCCCGCGTTCCCCTGGGGCCTGCTGGTGCTGGTGCGCCTCTCGGAGGGCTGCGTGCTGGCCGACGCGCTGCGCTTCCTGCCGCGCCCGCTGGCCCAGAGCCCCGGGGCCGCGGCCGCGGCGGCGGAGCCCGGCGGCGACGGCGACGCCTTCGCGGAGGTCCGCGTGCCCCTCTTCCGCGTCAGCCTGGGCGAAGACGCCCAGGGCCGCCCGTCGAGCGAGGTGCAGTCCCCCTGGTGGCCCGGCGCCCGCTCGGCCTCGGTACCCTCGGGCCTCCCAATAGGAGGGGCCCGAGCAGGTGGGGCCGGAGGACAGCGCCGCAGCGCCGAGGCGCCGCCGCTGTGCCTCGACGTGGAGCCCGCTTGGCTCCGCGCCGGCGCCGGCGGCGCCGAGGCGTCGCCGATGCAGCGGCGGCGCGGCGCGGATCCTCCGACCCCATCTGCTCGGACCCCACCTGGGGAGGCCTCCAGGTCTCGGACCTGGCCCCGGAGGACCTCTGCGCGGGCACCCGGGTCGCCGCGGACCTCTGGGACGACCGGCTGGGCCTCGTCCAGCAGGGCCTCCTGGCCACCGCCCGTGCGCTGCGCGTGCGCGCGGAGGAGGCCGAGCCGGCCACGGGGGGCGGCGAGGGCGGCGTGCCGATCTGCTCGGGCAGGCGCCAGGGGCAACGTTTACAGTGGGAACCCATGCCAAGAAACGCCCTGCTTGCCTCCAGGGTGCCCGGGGTTTCTTGGGATTCGACGATTCTGCGCGATGGACAGCTTGGCGTGCCCACACCAACACTCAAGGGGCACGCTCTGGGGTCTCAGGGTGGGGCTCCTAGTGTAGGCTGGGACAGGTTTGGGGTGGGTCGCATGGACCCCCAATCGCCCATTCATGGCCGAGATGCGCCCAGGAGCCCAACCCCGCCCAGGACAGAGCGGAGTCGCTGTCGCGGGCCCATCGCCGATCCAACGGCGATGCAGCGCCGATTCCAGGTCGATGCTTCCCCCCGCTTGAGCTGGTCCCTCTTGTCGTTCCCCCTCATTCCTAATCCTCGTCTCGGCTCGCCAGTCGCGCAATCGCACATCGTTCGGCGATGCATCGACGATTGCAGCCCGATTTCCCCACTTCCCTGGGCTGGTCCCTGCTCCCCAGCGCTGCCCAGCTGCCTAGCTGCCCTGCTGCGCCCGTGATGGAGCTCGGGGAACAAACAATGACACACACGCACACATAAACATTCGGAGGTCCACGCGAATTCCTCGGATCGGCGCTGGAGCCCGCTGGCGGCGCCTCGGGCGTCGCCCCAGGCGCGCTCCGCGCGCCACGACGGGGGGCCCAGCGCAGATCTAAAAAATCCGTGCTGGCCGTCGAACGTTTATGTTTATAACAGTTGCTTTCGCTGTTTTCGTCCACTGAGAAAGTCGGCGGCGAGCCCATGGGGGCATTGAGAATCGGGCCGGGCGAAAGGGGGGGATTGGGAAAGGGGGGGTTACGAAATTTGCTGCATGCAGCTGGTTTGGGCCCCACGGAGGGCCCACTTCCTCGATACATAGCCGCCTCAGGCGCTGGGAGGCGCCGGGAAAATCAGCTACGTGAGCTGATTCTCAACCCCCCCCTATCCCCCCCTTTCGCTATCCCCCGCCCGACCCGAGAGAAAGGGGCAGGCCTGCTCAGAAGGCGGCGGGGACTCTGAGAAGCCATCCGGCCTTCTGAGAAGCTGTCCGTGTCTTCGGAGACGGCTTAGAGCACCTCTCAGACGGCCCGCCCCCTCTGACTCCTCTCCACTCCTCCCCCTCCTCCCCCTCCTCCTCCTCCTTCCCCTCCTCCTCCTCCTCCTCCTCCCCCTCCTCCTCCTCCTCCTGCTCCTCCTCCTCCTCCTCCTCCTCCTCCTCCTCCTCCTCCTCCCTGGACTCGCCGCCGAGCATAGGCACTGGGAGGTGGGCGAGCTCTGCACCTGCGAGGCGGACCTGGTGGGCCGCACCTCCGCGATGCTGCTGGACATGCTGGGCGAGGCGCGGGTGCCCTGCGACCTGGCGCTCGTCCGCAGCCCCGAGCAGCTCGCGGCGAGCAGCATCGTCTGGCTCACCCCTCGTCTCCTCATCCCTCGTCCTCTTCCTCCTCCTCCTCCTCCTCCTCCTCCTCCGCATCCTCCTCCTCCTCCTCCTCCTCCGCCTCCTCCTCCTCCTCCTCCTCCTCCTCCTCCTCCTCCTCCCCCTCCTCCTTCTCCTCTTTCTGGGGCCACGGCCTTGGGCCACGGTACCCCTACTCTGGGCTTCTCAATGTGCGTGGGGGGTACCCCCCCCGACGGGGGGCAACCTCGCCTCGTCGTCGCGCTGCGACGGGGGTCGGAGCGCCTGCGGCGCGCGGTGGCTGCCCGCCACGGGGGTCGATGTGGAGCTGTCGGCGGGGGTGGCGCCTCCCCCCCGACGCTTATTAAGAAGCTCGGAGTAAGCATCTCAGATGAGCGACCCAGAGAAACGGACTCGTCTTCGCTAGAATTGACGCGCAAGCTGCCCGCGCAAGGTCGCGCGTGAGCGCCTTCCTTTCCAATATGGCGCGCCACGCTTGCGGCCCGCGTAAGGTGCGGCGTAAGGTCGCCATGCCATCTCGCGTACGAGCCGTTCCTTTTCGTCGCCCGGATGGGGTCCGAGCAGGTGGGGTCGGAGGGTCGCTCCGCAGCGTCGATGCATCGCCGACGCGGCTCGATGTGGAGCCCGATGTTCGCCACGGCACCTCACCCCGCCCTTCTGGATGGGGAGCCCCCGGGCGCTTCTAAGAAGCACCCTGCCTTCTCAGAGGCCCCCCCTTTGGCGGCTCGGAGGGCCGCCCGCCCGTCGCGCCACTCGCTCGTGCGCGCCGCCGCCGAGGGCAGCAAGAGGGCGACGTCGACCGCTCGGTAGTCCACGAGGTTCTCGGATGTGCTCGTCGGCTACCAAGGGTCCTCCTGCTCCGGGTGAAGTCGGGCCTGTCCCTCTGCAGGAGGAAGGTCCAGAAGGTTAGTCAAGCCATAGCCTGGGGACGATGTTTTTTTAGTGTTTTGTTTACCATTTTTGGATTACCTCTGGGCTATGCTTCGTTTCTCTTCCAAAGTTCCCCTGTAGGGGGACACTCAGGAGGGGAAAAAACACACAGACACAATTAATCTGCGATTCCCCAGAAAATATGGGAAAATATGGGAAGTGGGGGGGAAGACAAAAACCCAGAAAATATGGGAAACTATGGGGCATCGTTTTATTTGTGTGTATTTATTTGTGTGTTTGTGGGCCCATTCAGACACGCCCGACCTAAGACTCGGGGTGCGCTCCAGCAGCTGCGCCTCGCCGACGGCGCTCCCAAGGGGTGCCCGCATCCGTCCCCGGGATCGGCCGCCGGCGGCCAGTGTTTTTTGGCAAGGGCGCCCTCGAGGGCGCGAAGTCGTTCGCGCTTCGCGCTTCGCGGTTCGGCTCCGGTTCCTCGTCCTCCTCTCCTCCCCTCCTCTCTCTCCTCTCTCCTCTTCGCCCTCCTCGCTTCGCGGTTCCTCGTCCTCCTCTCCTCCCCTGGGAGGCGGCGCGAGAGCGCGAAGTGATTCGCACTTCACGCTTCGCGCAGCGCGGAGCGCGGGATGGGGAGCCCTTGTGTATGCCGGGAACGCCTCCGGGCGTCGGAGGCGTCGGAGACCACCAGCCCCACAGGGCCGTGGCCGCCCCGACACGTGCGTGCGCAGCACGCACCGTGTTCAAAGCTCAGGGGAGGAAAAGGTACCCATACCTCTGCCCTCCCCTTGTTGTCCCGTTTTGGGGCCTCTTGGGTCTCCGTCGTCGCCACTGCTGGGTTCGCGTCGAACTCCTGGTCAGAACGCGCTCCAGGAGAGGTCCGGGGAGTAGCGGTCTGGGTACCTTTTGGTTTCCCCACGCTGCGTTTTGGCTCGGCGCGTGTTTGGGCGCACGTGCTTCCGACGGCTTTGGCGACAGACCCACGCCTTCGATCTCTGTGTTGAGCTCCGTGCCAGCACGCTGCGGGGTGCGTGTTGCGTTCGGGGCGGCTGAGCCACCGTGCCATGGCATCTCGGGCCCCCCCAGCTCCTTCTCCTATGTGGGGATAGCCCAGCGAAGACCGCAGGAACTTGGAGCCGGATGGGGGTCTGAGGCGGCCCAGCGCCTGTTCTGGCGAGCAGAAAGGGAGGGGCGAGGTTCGAGGTGCTTGGCTTCGGCCTGCAGGGGCCGCTTGCGGGCCCCAGGACCGTCAAGAACGGATCTGGGGTGAAACCCACCCGGTGGACCCCCCGGGAGGAGTTCAGGAACCGCTTTTTTGAGCGGATCTGCCCTCGTCCTCTCTTCTTCGCGGATTCTCTCGGGGCCCCTCCAGTTCAGACGCCCTGGCCGCCTCCAACGCATCCTCATCCCTACCCTGGGTTTCTCAATAAGCGTGGGTGCCCGCGACTGAGGCCCCCACGACGCTTATTACGAAATTCGGAGTACAGTCGGGGCGCTGAACAAGGAGCCCTTTTCGTTGGGGAGGGGCTCCGTGTTCCTTAATTGTTTCGCAGTTTGCCACGGGTTTTCCCGAGGTTGTAGATGTGAGATCGAGGTTGAACTTCTGGAAAAAGGGGCCTCGTTTCTTATTTAGGGTTTCTCAGGTCAACGCCCCGACTGTACTGGGCCACGGCACCTCAGCCCCACCAGCCCCCCCTCCTGGGTGGGGGTGGTGCCCCGCGAAGCCCGCAGGAGCAGGCGTGCACCCCCACCTCTGGGGGGGCGAGTCGGCAACTGGGGCCCAGGCCACACCACTGGGGTTACATCGGGCCTGTCGCTCTACAGGAGGAACATTCAAAAATAGTCAAAAATACTAGGTGTACGATGTTTTGAGCATTTTTGGTTTATGGTTCTGATTCGGATTCTGATTATTATGATTATGATTATTATTATTCGTATGTTTGTTATTGTTATTATATCCATTATTATTATTATTAGTAGTATTAGTATTATTATTATTAGTCTTATTATTATTGTTATTATTATTGCTATTTTCAGTACTACTATTATTATTATTATCAGTAGTAGTAGTAGTATTATTAGTAGTAGTATTATTATTTTTTATCTTTAGTAGCAGTAGTAGTAGTAGTAGTAGTCGTCGTCGTCGTCGTCGTCGTCGTCGTCGTCGTCGTCGTCGTCGTCGTCGTCGTCGTCGCATTAGACTATCTGGCATTTTTCGTGCAGGACCCGCCTGTAGGACGGCACGCCCGACCTCACATCTGGGAATGTAGAGAGAGATCGGTCAGCCTACGGTAGGGTCGTGTCGTGTCGACCAGCGGCGACCCCAGCGCGGGCGTTCAAGGTTGAACGCCGGCGGCGACCCAGAATCGATCGATGTTGAACGATCGGACGTTGCGGAGATGGCCGATCGTTCAAGGTTGAACGATCCAGCGCGGTGTCAGAAACCAACGCCGGGGTCGACACGACGCGAACCTGCCGTATGCTCAGGCGAGGGACCCGGACCTGCCGCGCATCCGCCCCGGCCTGTACGTCGGCGACTACGGGCACACCATTTCGGGCGCCGCCACGGGTGCCCGCCCCTGGCCCGAGATGCTCCCAGGGTTCCAAGGGACGCACGGATGGCCTCCTCCTCCTCCTCCTCCTTCCCCCCTCCTCCTCCTCCTCCTCCTCCTCCTCCTCCTCCGCCTCCTCCTCCTCCTCCTCCTCCGCCTCCTCCTCCTCCTCCTCCTCCCTCCCCAGGCGCAGAGGGCCACCATGGCTTCAACATTGCGCGACAAGCTGGGGGCACCGATCGGGGAACAAGATCATGACTCACACAGGCTTCCGGAGGCCCACGCGGATTGCTTGGATCGGCGCTGGAGCCCCCTGGCGGCGCCTCGGGCGCCAGCCCTGGCGCGTTCCGCGCGCCAGGGCGGGGGGCGATGTTTTGGGTCAGGGCCACCCCTGGCAACACCCGACCATGTACGGCCAGTTCCGCACCGAGGTCCTGCCCTTCCCCTCGCGATGCGATGTTTTGCTGCGACTGGCAAGGCATTTTTGCCTCGCCATGCTCGCTTGTCTGTGTCTCGCGCGTGTGGCATAGCCCCCCCTGAGGGGCAGCGGATCTATCTCGCACTGGTTTTCCTGGCTGCTCTCGTTGAGAGTCCCGCACCGAGGTCCTGCTGCTGGAGTACGTGGAGCTCGCCGGCGCGCAGCTGCAGGCCGAGCTGCAGGCGCCCGCCGCGGTCTTCGGGCGGCCCGAGGGCGGCGACGCGCCGCAGGAGCTCGGGCGCCTCCCTCGCGGTGCCGCCGCCGCCTGGACCTTCGTGCGGGGCACGAAGCAGTGCGGCGCCTAGCTGCTCAGATACGCCCTTGTGATGGATCTCGGGGAACAGACCATAGCATACACATAGATTTTCGGAGGTCCGCGCGGATTTCTTGGATCTGCGCCAGGCCCCCGTTCCTGGCGCGCAAGAAGCGCCGCCAGGGGCGCGCCAGAAGCGCCGCCAGGGGGCTCCAGCGCCGATCCGAGAAGTCCGCGCGGATCTCCGAACAATTTTTCCCGAAGCAGTGCTTGCACTTGGGGCATCTCATTGACTTTCTAAAGAACTGGTTGGCCCTGGTCGTCGGTCTGGCAGCCATGTAGTCGCCGTCGCCGCCCTGTCGCTGCCCCGTCGCCGGCCATCGTCCGGGCCTGTGCGTCGGTCTGGCGGCTGTGTAGTCGTCGTCGCCGCCTCGTTTGGACGCCGTCTGGGCCTGTGCATCAGTCTGGCGGCTGTGTAGTCGCCGTCGCCGCCCCGTCGCCGCCTCGGTGCCGTCCGTCGTCTGGGCCTGACTTGCGGTCGGGTGGTCAATGTTGTCGCCATCGGCGCCCCGTCACGTCGCCGCAGCCCTGTCGCGCCCCTTCCCCCTCGTTGCCACCCAGTCGTCCAGACTCGATTACAACCATGCCGATTGCAATCGAATCGATTGGATTTATCATCATCGTGTCTGCTGTTGTCGACGTCGCCATGATACCGCCCCCGCCCGAGTCATCGACTCGTATAGAAGTGCCCGCGCGTCAGTGCGACCTGCGAGACGCGCTGGGACGTCCCCAACGGCCAGCGCCACCGCGGCCGCGTCGGTCGCGCCAGACTAGCTGGCCGCTTTGCGCGCGAGCCTGCGCGCGCTAGCGCGGCCGCACCGAGGCGCCAGCCAGCGCCAAGCAGTCATCTCAATCGCCGCCGGATTGGCTCTTCAAACTAATTTACGGGTTGGTGGGCCAGATGATTGCGCGAGCAGTGAAGTTGACAATTTCACGTTTGGCAGGGTGAATCGCATTGCGTAGTCTGCAACGCATACGTTGCAACACGCCTATACCGCACCGTTTAACTTGCACCGCGAATTTTGCATTGCAAAGATTGCGCGGGATAGATGACACTTCGTGCGTCGCACTGCATAATATTGCTCTACGTAGGTTTTCTTTTCTAACCGACAAATCGGATGTACCCCCACTCCTCCCAGAAATATCCGCTCGCTCATATCATTCGGCGTCGTGGTTCATCTTCCAATTGGAATCATACCATCCCAACCAGACTGGTACCGATTGGCACCATCTTCCCTTTGCAGCAAAGCGTATGCACGCGACTTCGACTAACACATATCGTCAACTTCCGAACTTCCTTCGCAACAGATGTGTCAAGGTCCACAAAAGCTCGCGTCGTCGTGCGCCCATGCTGTAGGGATGTTGAAATCGAGTGTACCGCACACATATATGCAAAGGCTTGATTTCGCAACGTGGGTTCTCAAGAAAGGTATGCTCGCACGCTCACATTGTTCACATGCATTCAAGAAAGCTTCTTTAGCATTTGTTCACATGCAGCCAAGCGGGCTTCTCGTGCACGCGTCGAACCCATTCGAACGCCCTTGCGTGCGTGTTGGGGGAGGGGGGCACGACCCGTGTCATAGAAAACATGCGGGCCACCCCCTCCGCGTCGGCCGCGCCGCGCGTCGTCTATCAAACCGTCGGCGCCGTGAGCACCATCATCGTCATCGGCGTGATCAGCATCGGCGCCGTCGTTGGCCTTGCCGTCGCCATCGATCGTCTTCACCCGCATCGCTGCTGGCATCATCGCGTAGGTCGTTGCCGGCGGCGCTGTGGCACCGCGGTTGTCCGTGTAACCGACTCGCGCTGCGACGCCCGCGCGTCAGCGCGGCCCGCGATACCGCGGGGAAGACCCCAGCGGTCAGCGCCACCGCGGCCGCGTCGGTCGCACCAGAGCAGCTGGCCGTGCTGACTAGCTGGCCGCTCTGCGCGCCAGCCTGCGCGCGCCAGCTGCGGTCGCAGAGAGGCGCCCTCCAGCGCCAAGCGACCATCGGACCATCGGCTCCAGCTTGATCCCTCCCTCTCGGGATAGTGCAATGCGTTTGTGATTCTGTCCCATCGCTTACCCTTCCCACCCACGC
>CAUYUJ010017952.1:67500-110000 GCA_963575745.1 Prorocentrum cordatum
GGTGGTGGCGGTGGAAAATAAGCCTACCACGGAAGGTACAAGTCGGGGGAGCCTGGCCCACAGTTCTGCGGCCCGCCGCTTCTGGATCGCCCTCTCGGCTCCCCTTTGGTCTCCGACGTCGTGGAGACCTCGACTGCGCGGGCCCCGGGAGCTTTTTCGGAAAGAGCGCGTTCTGTGGTCGCTTGGAGAAGGGGGTGGTTGGAACCGGACCTCCCCCCCTGGATGGAGGGGGGGGGGGGATTCGAACTCTCCCCCATCTCCCGTGACGCAGGGGGGGGGGTTCGAACCCCCCCCCCCTCTCCTACTTCTCTCCCTCTCCTCGGGCCGGCGCCTGCGTCGGCTGGCAGCTGGCGGCGGCGGCGGGGACGACGATTTCCTTTTCTGGGCCGGCGCTGGCGCCTGCGGCGGCGGGCGGCGGCGGCGGGGAGCGTCGACGAGGACGACGGTCGCCGGCTCCAGGTCGAGGCTTTTCCCCCTCTGCGCCGGCCCCCCCTGCTGTCGCTCCCCCTCATCCCCACTCCGGATCGTTTAATAATCGTCCCCTGGGTCCGGTTTTTTTGGGCGTTTTTTGGGGAGGCAGGGGGTCCGGTTTATCAACGCGTTTTCTTGAAGCCGACGTTCAGGGGGGTGCGGTTTATTAGGGCGCCTTATGTGCATGCAATTTCACCCCACCCTCACGCACGCGACATGCTCGATGCTTGTGTTCGTGGCCACCAGCCCGCGGAGTACTTCTCGCTTCGACTTCAAGCAGTGGCGAAGCGTCCTGGCTCGCCTATAGACTCACCAAATAATGTTCAAAGAACCTTGTGTGGTTTCCACGATATGTTCTTAGAACACTTCTGGCTGGGACTGTTTTGTTTTAACGCACCCAGCTATTGTTCTAAGAACGTTGCTTTGGTTCTCAGAACATGTTTGGGTTCCAAGAACATGTCGTGGTAGGCCTAGAAGAGCGCCGGGACGGTCGGTCCCTGCTCAAAACTCGCAGATCTACCGGAGGTGTGCCGCCGACTCCATGTCGATGCCCCCCCTCTCCTGAGCCTACCTCCCCCCCAAGGTTGCCCCACCATCTTTCGGGTTCTATCGCTCAGCTCTTCGCGGCCGTTCTCGGGGCGTTCCGAGCGCCCCAGAGCGCCTCTCGGCGCGGCGCAGCTGCTGGAGAGAAGACGCCGAGCCTAGGAAACCGCCGGGAACCGACGAAGACGCCCGAAAGATTTGTAGCATCGACCCCCTGCCCTGAGCGCATCCCCCCGGGTACAGGCTAACGTGGCCTCTTGGGACTTCGAGTGGGCCAAACTTGCCGAATGTGGCATAATCCTGCTTACGCCCCCGTAGTCCTGATTAGTCCAGGTCAGTCCAGTTTCATTCAGGGCTCAGTCCGCCTGAATCTGGTCAAGTGGCCACATGACGTGTCTTTATGACCCTTACTCGACGTGTTCGATCATGTACCCATTTGTCAACAAGCCCGACCATCCAGCTTTCGCGCCGAGGACTGCCGGAAACCGCCGAAGACCTTCAGAGGACCGTGGCTGTCTTGTTTTAACACCTAATGCTCAAGTTCTAAGAACATTGCTTCTGTTCTTAGAGCAGCTTTTGGTTCTAGGGACATGTCGTGGTAGGGCTATAGAAATGCCGGGACGGTCGGTCCCTGCTCAAGTCACGAAAACATCCGGGCGGGAGGTCCTCCGACGTTTTCCAGCCTCTCTTGGCCTTCGCCGTGCCCCGGGGCCGGCCAAGAGAGCGCCTCGGGAGGAAGAGAGCGGGTCCCGCGGAAGGGGTCGAGGCTTCCTGGGGGTCGACGACACGAAGCGGCGGCGAGCGAGGGGAAGCGAGGAGGAGGAGGAGTTTTTCTCGGAGGGCGAGTCCCAGGAGCCCCCCGCGCCTCCGGAGAAGCGTTGCCTGTGCCCTCGGGGGACACGGCTCAGACAGCCTCTCAGGAGGCCAGGGGACTTCCGAGCCTTCCGAGAAGGCCGCTTCCTTCTCTTGCCAGCCTCGAACGTATCCCTATCCCTAAGATTGGCACGCCAAAAGGCGATGGCAATCTTAGGGATTCGCCTTAAAAAACTGAGGGGATCCCTAAGATTGGCATCGTGATGAGGACATGCCCAGCATAGGGATAGGGATATGTTCCAGGCTGGTAATTATCGCCTCCCCCCCCCTCGCTCGCCCGCCGAACGAGGATCGTGTCGTCGGGGTCGGGGCCCGAGTGGGGGGGGCAGGGGACGTCGTGTCGAAGTGAGCAGCGGGGGGCCACCGCCTCCGGGGAGAGCTCTCGTGGCCCTGGCCACGGGTTCTCCCCCTCTCCAGCCCTCCCCCCCCTCGTAGCCTTCAGTCGGGCATGCCCATCTGCAGGAGGAGAGCTCAAACATGAGCAAACCAAAGACTAGTCGGGGGATGTCTTGTTCGACTCATGGTTGCTCCCCTTTTTTGAAAGACATTGTTGTTTTGTGTGCATTGTGTTTGGTCGTCCTCCCCGAATCCGCCTGTAGGAGGACATGCCCGACCGAACCTTCGCGGTGCCGCTGGCAGGGGGGGGGGGGTCCTGCACTGGCTGTCGCCTCGGGCCGCCAGGCAGGAGGGGGAGATGAAGCCAAATCCGCGCAGAATCGGTCCACGGACCCCTCCCGGGGTCCATCTATTGAGCGTTCGGTCATGGGGGGGCGATGCATTGGGGGGGCGTCGAGGGTTGCACGAAAGGGGCCCTAAACGAGCCCCCTAGGGCCCCGAAGGGGTACGAAAGGTGCACCTATCTTACCCCCCCCATCGATTGCCCCCCCCATTAGTGAACGCCATAATCTGGTGTAGTTCTCGCCCTGGATCGGTTTTTCTTGACGGTCCTGGGGCCCGAAGCGGCCCCTGGGGGCCGAACGAGGCACAAACACGTCCCCGCACCCAGAACCTCGGACCTGCCCGCACTTCCTGCTGGCCGGGACCGCTGCTGGGCCACCTTCGATTCCCCTAGGGTTCTGCGACATCGACACTCAAATATTTATATATGTGTATATAGATGTTGACTATTTTTACTGACGTGTTTTTTTTGTTTTGAAATTTGAAATGTTTGAATATGTTTCAGGATTTGAAGATTCAATCTCTGTTTTTGGATTATTGCATATGTTTTGATGCAGTGTTCTATATATTCCCTCCAGAGCCGCCTGCAGGAGGCCATGCCCGACCTGACCCTAACCCGCAGCACCCCACGCCTGCGAGAGAAGGCGACCGTCGCGCACGTCGCCGCGGCAGGGCGCCGCGCACGCGCGCCGCGCCGCGCCGAGGCAGAGCGGCGCCGCCCTCGCGCACGTGGCGGAGGCGCCTCCCGCCGTCCCCGCCCCGCCTCCCGCCCGTGCTCCGCCGCCCACGCGAGCCGTTAAGAGATCCAGGGCTCGTTTCGAGTCCGCCGATTCGTCTCGATTCGACGCCGACGGTTTCCGGCTCCGCTTCGATTCGGCATGGGACTCCGATTCGGATTCCGGATGCTGGGCCCTCGCGCACGTGGCGGAGGCGCCTCCTGCCGTCCCCGTCCCGCCCCGCCCGTGCTCCGCCGCCGACGCCAGCCCAGAGATCCGGGGCTCGTTTCTTCGATGTCTGTTCATGGGAGCCTTGGGCGGCGACATTGGAATCAGCTCTTCCTGCATGTGGGCAGCGTGGGGACGACATTTGGCCCGTCCTCCTGCTCCTCCTCTCCCCTCCTGTTCCCCCTTCCCCTCCTCGTTCTCCTAGCCCCCACGAATCCAGTCCAAGTCTGCTCCAGATCCGGTCCAGATTTGTTCCAAATGCGGTCCAAATCAGGCCCAAATTGGACAGTGCTGGGGGCCACGCAGGCTCCCATGGAACAGACACCAAACGTGTCGAGTCCGCCGATTCGACTCGATGCGACTTCGACGGTTTCCGGATCCGATTCGCTTCGGCGTGGGGCTCCGAGTCGGGTTCCGGTGTCTCGCTGGAGGCATGCCAGCTTGCCGACGTCCGCCGGTTTGACTCCTCCCGACTGGGCTGCCGATGTCCGCCGATCCGATTCCTGTCGATCGCCGATCTGACTTGTCGATTCGATTCTGGGCCCTCCTGGAGATCCGACGCTCCAAAAAAATGGAGCAGGCGGTTTGTGCCGATGTTCGGCCTCTAGGGGCCCTCGCCGGGCCTCGGGACCGGCAAAAGAGGACTCAGGACAGGGAGCTGGCCTTAATAGGGAGGTGGTCCGCAGCCCTCCTGGGCACAGGCATCGAACAGATTGGAGCGGGCGGATGTCCGGGAGCGCCGTCGTCGCGGATCGAGGGTCGAGCCTCGGCGCGGACCTTCAGCGCATTGGAGACGTCAGTCGGAGCAGAAGAGACGGCAGAGCCTCGTCTCGAGGAGCTCCGCGCGAATACCTTCGATCGGCGCTGGGCTTCCCTGGCGGCGCCTCCGGCGCCGCCACTGGCGTGCCCCGCGCGCCAGGGAGGGGGGCTCAGCGCAGATCTTAAGCAATGCCCGCGGAGCTCCAAAAGTTTCTGCTTGTGCAGCTGTCTGCCCCTTTACCATCAAGACGGAGGTGGTTCCGCAGTCCGTCGGCGTCGGGGGGCCCTCGCCGGGCCGCGGGAC
Source organism: Prorocentrum cordatum (assembly GCA_963575745.1). Taxonomy (NCBI): domain Eukaryota; class Dinophyceae; order Prorocentrales; family Prorocentraceae; genus Prorocentrum; species Prorocentrum cordatum. The sequence continues at coordinate 72,073 of CAUYUJ010017952.1, forward strand.
CGTCCAGAAGCAGCTCGGGAGGCAACACACAGGTCCCCCGTGAGCGGCCCAGAGCTCCAGGAACCCCGCGTTGAGAAAGATCAAGACATCGGAACCCAGACATGCGACGTCGTGATGTTTTCAGGACGGCGCCCCTGGAAGTCCCGACCCTTTCACCGGGACTGGGTGTTCGTCCTGAGCCATTTTTTGACGGTCCCGAGGCCCGGCGAGGGCCCCCCGAGGCCGAAAACAGCCAGAAACATCCCGTCCTGATTTTTTTACGTCGCGATTGGGAAGTCTGGGGTGATGATGTTCCAATCTACTTTAGCCTTGACCACCAGGAAGAATTTCGAGCACCAGCAAATTTCCGAAACTCGAGGGTGTTCACGTGTCGGGCCCTGGGAGACACTAGTGCGACACTGTTTCGACACCGTTTCGACACTTGTACGGGTGCTTGAACTTATTTCTGGGATGTGGCCTTTTAGTACGATGGGAGCAACATGAGTCTGGGGACCGTCGATCGACGTCGGCGGCCGTCGATCTTCGGACGGTCGCAGGCCTTGGTGCCCGAGGCGGCGGCGTGCTCTCTCGGCCCTGTCCGGGCCCCGGGGGGGCACCCCCGCAGGGGCCCCTCTCGATCCGATCTCTCCTTGCGTCGGGCGTGCCCCTCTAGAGGAGGAATGCTTCAAGATAGTCGAGCAATAGTCGGGGGACGATTTTTTTGACCCCTTCTGACCATTTTCGAATCGTGTTTGGCAGCTTTTCACTGTTCGTCGAACATCCGCCTGTAGGAGGACATGCCCGACCTAGGCCTGGTGCTGTCGTGCAGCCTGGCGGGACCGATCCAATTCGATCCCGACTCCGCGCCGATGCAGCCTGGTCCGGCGTACGTGCCGGTCCGACCCGATTTCCCGATCGATGCTGGGTGATCGCGTCCGGAGTCTCTGGGCCTCGAGGGGCCCCGTGGCCTACAGGGGGGGCGTCGGTGACTGTTCTCTAGGGCTCCTGGCAAAGGTGCACGCTGCTGCATGCGCGGCCTCCAGTGAGGCATCTCTCAGGCAGACAACCTGCGCGTTTGGCGTGCTGCTGCTGCTGCTGCTGCTGCTGCTGCTGCTGCTGCTGCTGCTGCTCTCTGCGCCCTCCCGTCTGCAACAGGATGACTCTGTACCAACTAGTGATGCGCTCCCTCGAAGAAAGAACAATTGCATAAGCACACCTTTTCGGAGGGTCACGCGTATTCCTTGGATCTGCATTGGGCCCCCAAGGAGTCCACGCTCCGCTCCGATCGTTTGTGTTTGTGCAGCTTGTTGCTGCTCTCCGAAGACAGATTTGAAGTCGGGCGTGTCCTTCTACAGGGGGACTGCTCAAAAAAGTGAAAAATAGTCCGAGAACGATTGTTTGACGACTTCCACATTTGGGAATATGGTTTGAGTATTCTGAATTCTTTGTTCAGAATCCCCCTGCAGGAGGACATGCCCGACCGGAAGACAGATGGCTTCTCCGAAGGCCCGACCTGGCTTCTGAGCAGAGCCCCGCTGCCTCCGAACTGCCGAGAAGGCCTGCCCACTCCTTCGCCCCCCCCCCCCCCCCGGGGCGCGCCGCCGAATGCCCCTCCCGGAGAGCCCCGAGGTCCGACGCTGAGAAGAACTGCAGCACCGCCACACATCACGCCCGGAGCCCCGGGCCGCGTCTCGAGGGCCCCGGGGCCCGAAGTGAAGCGACCCCCCCCCGCGGTGAAAACGCTGAAAGGCCAGGATCGGAGGGATCGGGGGAAGAGAACTATGCACATGCACCGATCCTGACAACGCCCATCCTTGATCCAGGATCGGTGCATATACCTTCCTGGCCAAGGTGAGAGGGCGTATGCACCGATCCTGGGCTCAGGATGGGCCTGGCCAGAATCGGTGTATGTGCATGCCTCGCTTTCCTCTAAGGGAGTCCTCTGGCCCAGGCGCGGCCCCAGCAGAGATCCGCGGGTCGGGCTCCGTCGTCGTCGCCGTCGGCCTGCTGCTCCTGCTCTTGCTGCTCCCGCTGCGCGCACGGTCGCCGTCGTCGTCGACGTCTTTGCCGCACGGGGGGGAGGAGGAGGGGGAGGAGGAGGAGGAGGAGGAGGAGGAGGAGGAGGAGGAGGAGGAGGAGGAGGAGGAGGAGGGAGGGAGGAGGAGGGAGGGAGGAGGAGGAGGTGGGAGGAGGAGGTGGAGGAGGTGGGAGGAGGAGGTGGGGAGGAGGAGGAGGAGAAGAGGAGGACGAATAGGATGAAGGAGGCGGCGAACACGGAGGGAGGGACGCAGGGAGGGGGAGTCGGAGTATGGGAAGGTGAGGGGCACATCTTGGAACATCATTAATATTTTTAAGTGCCTCCTTATCCCATTTGAGCCCATTTGAGTGTGGGGTGGCGATTGCCTTATCCCCGTCTCTTGACCCTTCTCTGTTTGTGACTGCGGTGTGTCACTAATACAAGGTAGCGGGCAAGCAGCACGTTTCGTTGGACCGTAAAATGGAGCCTCTTAGAACGCGCCAGGGTCCGCATCTTTGAAAACCAAATCTGGTCAGGATCTTTTGCTTATTGCCTCAGGGTAATCGAGGATAATAGAACCCCTAACCCTCATAACGCAGTGAAGACGTGGCCTCACTGAGGTTTCCGCCTGTGCATTAGGGGTGATTATTCTGGGCTTTTTGGTTCGACACATCTGCAGAAATCGACCCCCATTCCTTAATGTTTTCGGCCATCCTAACTTGGGTCCCCTCCCAAAGGGTTAGGGATACCTTTATCATTTACCGCAGGGGAGGAGAAGGTACCCACACCGCTACCCTTCCCTCGTTTTCGCTTCTTTTGGCCTTCTGGAAGGCCCTCGTCGCCACCGCTGGATTGGCCTCGAAATTCTGGTCAGAGCACATCCTGGGAGAGGTCCAGCCGGTAGCGCTCACGGTGCCTTGTGATTTCCCCAGTGCCGTGCTGGCGCCCCTCGAAGCACTGTCGATCCTCGGCTCGTCGCATGGCACCGCGCACACCTGTTCGGACCGCGAAGAGCTGTGCACCGCACCGCGTTCGAGCGGCACCCGAAGAGAGTCCACACAGTGGTGCGGTGCACGGGCGCCGTTCTCCGAGTGCCGCTCCGGCGGTTGTCTGGCCCACCGCGCTTCGGCGCGACACGCTGCCCATCTCCCCTATATCTGCTGGCGTCCACGCCCCGAGCCTTGCCGCGCCTCCCGGTCCCCACTGAGCGGAGCGACGCGCTGTCCGCTTGCCGGGCGTAACGCGTCGCCGGGGCCGCCGTGGTGACACGCCATCCAGGAGTTCCCGACCGAACCGATTGATTCTGACGAGATGTCCTGGAAGCGCCTCCTCTCTGGTTCCCTTCCCCCCATCCCCCCTCGTCGCCCCCCCAGCGGAGAGCGAACACAAACTGTGCATCTTCGCCTTGGTGGGCCCTGCTTTTCGATGTCGGCATGCCTCTCTTGAGGGTCAGCGGGTTTCATCCTCTCTCCGCGGTTGCTTGCTCTCTGCCTGCTCTCTTCGGCTCGTCGTCTCTTCCCGTGTCCGCCCCTGCCTTGCGCTGGCCAGTGTCGCTCTCCAAACCTCGCTGCCCCCCCCCCCGACGCCCAGGACCTCAGGGGCGACCGCCAGCTGGTCTTCGAGGCCCACGGTCGTCCTCGTCGCCGCTGCCGTCTGCCTCGTGCCTGCTCACGCCTGCGCCTCCTGCCGCGGCAGCTCTGGCCGCGCAGCCCCGCTGGTGCCAGGCGAGCGCGCGGGGGGGTTCGGATGCGGGCGCCTCCCTGCCCCCCCCCCCGGTTCCTCCCTCCGTCTCGGCCCTTCCTCCATCCTTGCCTTCCCCGTGGGCGCTTCCTGAGCCCACCCCCGCTTCTTTGAGTTTCATTCGGCTCCGCGAGTGGGCTTTGGATTGACGCGTGCAGCGTGCACCGAGGGGGGGACAGGTGGGGAGAAGGGAGGGCAGCTGGGGAGGGTGGGGTAGAGGAGGAGGAGGAGGAGGAGGAGGAGGAGGAGGAGAAGAGGAGGAGGAGGAGGAGGAGGAGGAGGAGGAGAAGACGACGAGGACGAGGAGGAGGTGGAGGAGGAGGAGGAGGAGGAGGAGGTGGTGGATGAGGGGGAGGGAGCTGGCGATGTGACTGCCTGGGTCCGGTGGAGGCCGGTGGCAGCTCCGGAGCAGGCCCTGCTGCTGCGGGAGGACCGACGTTGCCATCGGCTGGATCAAGCGCTTGCGCGAGGGCTTGCCGCCCAAGGCATGCGGCGCGCTCCAGCAGCCTCGCCTTCTGCCCCCGTTCCCGCCCGCGGCGGAAGCTGGCGGCAGGCCGGCGGAAGCGAGCCAGCCGCGGGTCAGGCGGCGGGAGCCGGCAGAAGGCCGCGCGGACTGCGGCGGCAGCAAGCGGAAGGCGTCTACATGTTTGGATGCAGGGTTCCCGGAGTCGGCCATGCAATGCCCTCGGGTGTTGCCTGGAGTGCCCCTGGCCCAGGGTGTGTGTGTGTGTGTGTTTGTGTGTGTGTGTGTGGATGTGTGGATGTGTGTGTGTGTGCGTGTGAATTTGTGTGAAGTCCGTTTATATCACCATTATGTCTTTATCTATTGCCGACGTCTCGGGTCAGGTACTGGTATTAGGTACAGCGCCGCCCGCCCGCGGCGCATGGGAAAAAAGGGCTCGCGACCTTCTCCTTAACCTTCCTCTACCTACGGGAAATCTAGTAGGTTCGGCTCTTCGGTCGTCAACCTACTTACACAGGGTGCCCCAGGATCTCCGAGGAGGCCCCCGCGGCCTCCAGGGCACCCCTGACGAGGCCCAGGGGGCTCCAAAGTCGAGGGACAAGCTGGGGGTGCCTTCTTTCAAGCAGTGGCGGAGCGTCCTAGCTCGCTTATGGGCCCACCAAAGAGTGTTCTAAGAACCTTCCGGGGTCTGCACGACATGTTTCAAAACACATGTATGGTTGGGGCGGTACTGTTGTAACACATCGGGCCTCTGTTCTAGGAGCCGCGTTCTTGCTCCCAGAATTTATGGGGGGTTCTAAGAGCATGTCGTGGTAGGCTTATAGGAATGCCGGGACGGTCGCAGGAGGGTACTGGAGCAGAGAGTTGCAACAAAAAGAACGGCGGTGGTGGAACGTCGGAGATCTGGGGAGGGGGTGCGCCCCGCCCCCTCTAGACAACGGGAACAGGAGGAGGAGGGGGAGGATGAGGAGGACGGGGGGGGGGAGGAGGAGGAGGAGGAGGAGGAGGAGGAGGAGGAGGAGGAGGAGACGGAGGAGGAGGGAGATGCTTCCAGGGGGCACCTGCGCCCCCCCCCGGCGATTTGGGCGCCGCCCTCGCGGCCGAAGGGCCCGGTCCCCCGCGGTCCAGCGGGGCCCACGCTGCCGCGCGGCGAGGCCTCTCCACGCCGTGGGGGCCGGCCGTGGCGACATGCTTCCATCGGGTATAGCCAGGACCCTCCTCCTCCTCCTCCTCCTCCTCCTCCTCCTCCTCCTCCTCCTCCTCCTCCTCCTCTCCTCCTCCTCCCCTCCTCCCCCTCCTCCTCCTCCTCCTCCTCCTCCTCCTCCCCCTCCTCCTCCTCCTCCTCCTCCTCCTCCTCCTCCTCTGCGGGTAAGGGGACCCGATTAGTGGTAGGGCCCCGGAGCCTGTGAATTGGCCAGATTCAGTAAAACCAGGCTTGCCACAGCTGGATTTTTTTGTCGGGTGACGGCAGTTCCGTTTCGTGGAAGTGGGGCGGGGGGGCGCCCCCGATGCACATCACTAGACCAGGTCCCACTTAACCCAGTTCTGCCAACGCCCGATTCCAGGCGTCCCCGATCTCTTGTCGAGCAGTGGCGGCGCGTCCTGGCTTGCCCATAGGCCCACCAAAACAAATTCCGGTCATGGCATGTTATTGGAGAGCACTTCTGGCTGAGACTGTCTTGCTTCACGCATCGGGTATTTTCTGGTATACGGACATTGTGATTGGCGTTCGGACATGTTTGTGTTCTAAGAACATGTCGTGGTAGGCTTCTAGGAATGCCGCGACGGTCGGTCCTTGCTCAAGCTCGACGGCGCCCACAAATCGAGGGTTCGTCGAGGGGAGGTTCTTGCAAGATGGGGTCAGGGAACATGGCCAACTGGATGGTCACGTGTCTTTCCTACACTGGCCGCTTACATTATTTGTTCGGGTAACCCCACCCTTCCCCCCACCCAGCCTTTGAGTCCCCTTGAACAAAGGGGGTGGCGCCAAGAGGGCGTCTGGATTCTAGGAAGCCCCGCCGTCCTTCTCGAAAGCCGCCACCCTCGCGCCACCCCGTCGCAAGCGCCGCCGACTCTCTCCCTCTCTCTCTCTCTCCCCCTTTCTCTCTCTCTTTCTCTCTCCCTCTCTCTCTCTCTTTCTCTTTTCTGTTGTTTTTTTTTTTCTCTCTCTCTCTCTCTCTTTTCTTTTCTCTCTCCCTATATATATATGTATATGTGTGTGTCTCTCTCTCTCTCTCCCTCTCTCTCTCTGTCTCTCCCTCTCGTCGCCATGGAGGACAGGGGTCCTGAAGGAAGCGGGTCCTGAGGTTCTTTGTCCTTTCTGGGCTCTCGGAGCTTCGATGGGGCCCCAGGACTCCGAGAAAACGACGCAGGATGGAAAACAGTCCCAGGGGGAGACCCCAGGATCCAGGACCCGTTTCCCGCAGGATTCGCCCCCCCATGCTGATCTCTCTCTCCCCCTGCCGTGCGATTGCTGCACAAGCTCCACCTCTGAGGCCATGCACTTCGAGGGAGTCTCGAGCGACAGCCCCGCTCTTGCAGAACAGAAGCTGCCATGGATCTCTGCAGCGCTGCGTGCGTCGGGGCTTCGGGCCCGTAGACTTTCCGCATCCTCGGGCGCGAGCCACATGTTGCAAGCGAGCAGTCCTCGATCCTGCTGAATGTTGCATTCGAACATCGAATGCGCGCGGCGCCGAGGCGAAAACGCCATTTTGAAAAGGGTCCCCCTTCCTTCACCCCCTTTGACTGCCCCCTCCCCTCATCGCGCGCAACCGAGTCCCCAACCCTGATTAACGCAATGTAGATGTCACCTAAGCTAACTTGGATCCCCGTCTTTGATCCAAGGATAACAACTCTGGGATGTTCTGCTCTATACGCCCGCTGGGGAAGAGGGCCCTACACCTGCTGTGTCGGCCCCCTCAATTCAGGTCCGCTCCCAAAAGGTTTTGGGCCCCGGACTCGCCAATCCCCCTCCCCCCCGGCTAGACTGACCGGAGGGTTCCGAAGGGGTGTTTTGGGGAGGGGGCTTTCCAGAGATCCCCCCAGGGGCCTCGGAACCTCGTCAAAACAGGGGGTGCGAAGCCCCTCCTCCTCCTCCTCCTCCTCCTCCTCCTCCTCGTCATCATCCTCGTCCTCCTCCTCCTCCTCCTCCTCCTCCTCAACCTCCTCCTCCTCCTCCTCCTCCTCCTCCTCCTCCTCCTCCTCCTCCTCCCTCTCCCTCTCCCTCTCCCTCTCCCTCTCCCTCTGGGGGACCCCTCCTGGACAGCCCCCGCCCCCAAACACCCCCGTTTGGAGCCCTCTGGACGGAGCCTTTCGTCGCAGCGGGCCTTCCGCCGTCGATCCCCCCCTCGCCGCCCGCTCGCCGCCCGCCTCCCCGCGAGGCCCTGCGGAGCGACGGCGCCGCCCTCGCCTTCGCGCCGCCGGCGCTGCGGGACGACGCGGAGGCCCCGCCTCCCTCGGGCAGTGCCGCGCCCCGGCCTGCCTGCAGGCTCAGCAGGGAGTGACACGTCTCCAAGTAAGGGCTCCCCCGAGGGCGCGAAGTTATTCGCGCTTCGCGCTTCGCGGTCCTCGTTTCTCCTCCCCCCTCCTCCTCGTCCTCCTCTTCTCCCCCTTGGGGGGCGGCGCGAGGGCGCGAAGTTATTCGCGCTTCGCGCTTCGCGCAGCGCGAAGCGCGAAGTTGGGAGCCCTTGTCTCCAAGGCCGCAGAGCCGATTTGGGTCTGATTCTTTGGGTGTTCGAAGATTCAAGAAGAAAAACGGAAGAGGTTTGATGTGGCGGGTTCCTGGGTGTGACCGCGGGTGGCGGAGATTCCAGTTGGAGTGCGGTTCGCCGCGCCCAACGAAAATGCGCTCGCCTTCGGCGCGCGCAGGCCGCCGAACTAGGCGTGCCTTCGGCGCGCACAAGAGGCTCTTAGAACACTCCCGGAGTGTTCTAAGAGCCTCTTGTGATCTGCACGAAATCTTCTGGCTGAGACTGTCTCGTTTCACTCATCGGGCTTACGGTCTCAGTACATGGTACGGGAAGAACGGGTACGATACCCAACAGCAGTTCTTGTTCCTCTTGAACAGGAGTCGTTGTGCGCGCCGCCGCGGATGTTGTTCTCTGAAGACAACAAGCCGCCTGCCCAACAGCCGCCGATGTTGGTTTTGGACAAAAATTGTTGTTGTGACTTGTACAAAGTTTTCCGTACCCATTCGGGCGTCCAAGAGCAGTGGCTAAGCGTCCTGGATTCGTATAGGCCCGCGAAGGAATGTTCTAAGAACCTTTTTTTCTGGTATGCGCGAAAGGTTATCATAGTATTTCTGGCTGAGACGGTCTTGTTCAACACATCGGATGTATGATCCGAGGACGTTGGCTTTTACTAGAACGTGTCTGGGCTTTGAGAACATGTCGCGGTAGGCTTCTAGGAATGCCGGGACGGTCGGTCCCTGCTCAACTCCCGCTTTGCTCTCTGGCGACGCACGCGCGAGAGGGACTTTGGCTCGGGGGGAACGATAGGGGGGGGGGGATGGGCATAGGGGGGGGCGCATCGATCCCTGGCCGGGTGGGGCCCGGAGGCCCCAAACCTGCCCGGGAACGTTCGGGTTCACGGTCGAGGGCCCGACCGCCGAGCGGTGCCTCGCCGATGCCAGGTCGATGTGTGCCCCCCTTTGTGCCAGTCCCCCTATCATTACCTTTTTTACTTCGGCGACGGACAGGCGAGAATGACTTTGGCTCGGGGGTACGCAGAGGCGCGTTCAGCCCGAGGTCGGATCAGAGAGCCAACCCCCAGCCTGGTACCGATGCTGCCCTTCTCACCCAGGGCCTGGGGGAACTCTTACTTGCAGCCGATTTGCCCCGACCATTTGGCGTCGCGATTTGTTAGTGCACTGCGTGCGCCTTTCGTTTGTTTTTCATTCCGTCTCCTGTGCGAGGTGCTCCTTTTAGACAAAGAACGTGTTTCTCTGTTTTCCCGCCGCCTTCTCCCCTCCCCTTCCCTTCCCCCCTCTTGCCTCCCACCTGCCTCGTTCCTCGCCTCCCCGGGCGCTGCCAATCCTGCAACTGCGAGGTCCTACCCAGACCAGAATGAGGCCAAGGTCCCGTGGGTTCTGCCAACTGCGCAACCGTCGCCCAACTCGGGAGCTCCAGGGCTGGCCGGCGGGGTGACTCCTCACGCAGACCTGAAGGGAAATTCGCCTCCCCGGGCAATGGCAACAGCGCAACGCAACCGTCGCAACTCTTGTGCACCTCGCCTGCTCTGCACTACAGTCAATCCGCAAAGTATGGATGGGCAGCCTTCCCAAGGGTACCCTTGCATCCTTGCCCCATTCGGGCCATCCTTCGCGACTTCCACTGGTCAGCCTCGTTCGGAAGACGTCAACTTGGCCCTCCAAGGCCTTTGCATCCTTATACTCCTTACCGCGCGTCCTTCTCATACGGGTTGACTGTAGGTCATCGTCGATGCCGGTTGCACGGACGCCGGCGACACGGACTGGTTCCGTATGCACCTGCGCGTAACGCTTTCGAGTGCTTCGGCGTCGAATAGCTTGCTTGTGATCCGCGACCCAGGGCAGGCACATTTTTTGTCACCAGGGCCACCAGCGGACCCCGCGGCGCGCCCGTTGACTTTAAGCGGTCGCAGTGGGAAATTTCAGGGAAGGGGCACAGAAGTTGGCGGGCCATCTCTTTTCGCGACTGGGCGACGGAGTCGCCGCGCTTGGGGCTGCATTGGGAAGCGCATGTTGAGGCCACCGTGGTGGCCATTAGCCTCCACCCAGGATCGCTGCTGCGTGGAGGACTTGGCAAATTCGGTACTTTCGTCAGTGACCGCATGTCAATTATCATTGATCTCCACGCCGTCCTCTGCCTCCTCCCTGTGTTGTCTTTGATCAGTATTGCCGGTGCTTTCCTGCCTCCCATACACAAGCGTTCTGATTCCTCGTCCGCCCTGCTGTCGTCGCCTTGTGTTCAACAGTAATGTTTTTCTGGTGTCGCCCAGTGCAGGTCGCAATGTGCGCTCAACGCATGGATTCACTTATGTAGTTCTCACTCAAAATAACAGGCATGGGCCCCCCACGTCATCACGTGTTTGCGATGTGTTGTATGCGTTATGTTGTTGCTTTGTGCTTGTCTGCGCGTTTATACTTCTGGCTTCAGAGGGCCGGTTCTGGGCACCTGGGTTGGACCGGTAGGGTTGGTGGGGACGAAGGATGCGTGCGACGGCTGGGATCGATACTTCGGGCCCACATTTTGAAAGCATCAAAAAAGTATCCAGCTGCTTACTGCAAGTTTCGCCGCCGTGCGTGGGTTGTGGGTTGTAAGCCTGGTGGGTGTTCCTTGGAATCTCGTGGGGGGGCTCTCGGGGGCCTCTTGGAGGCAGTTTTGACGACTCCTGGGAGACTTGTGGACCTCTTGGGGGACATGTCGTTCCCTGTCTTCGAGCAGAGCATGTGAAGTGCGTTCCGCGGCAGGGGCCGACCCTCCTCATTTGCGTTTGTTGGACGTCCGAGCAGGGCGTGTCTTGCGCCCGGTTGCCCGGGACGTCGCGCCGCAGCGGCACCCAGCTCGTCCCGCAGCGTTCCCAAGCTGTTCAGGCCATGACGGGAGGCGTCCCGCCGACCAGCGCGAAGGGTCCACGCTGTCGTCGTGGTCTTCGTCGTCGTCGACGTCGTCCGTCGTCTTCCGACGTCGTCGTGGTCGTCGTCGTCGTCGTCGCCGCCGCCGCCGCCGCCGCCGTCGTCGTCGTCGTCGTCGTCGTCGTCGTCGTCGTCCTCGTCGTCGTCGTCGACCACGGCCACGACGGCGACGGCGGCGGCGGCCCGCCTCCCAGGCCGTGCTGGCGGCCGTGGCCTGCTGTGGCGACGCCCTGCGCCACGCCTCGGACCGGCTGCGGGCGGACCGCGAGGCGAGGAGGAGGAGGAGGAGGAGGAGGAGGAGGAGGAGGAATAGGAGGAGGAGGAGGAGGAGGAGAGGGGAGGGGAGGAGGGGAACAGGTGGAGGAGGAGGAGGAGGAGGGGAGGAGGAGGAGGAGGAGGAATAGGAGGAGGAGGGAGGAGGAGGAGGAGGAGGAGGAGGGGAGGAGGAGGAGGAGAAGGAGGAGGAGGAGGTGGAGGAGGAGGATGAGGAGGAGGAGCAAGAGGAGGGCCCCCGCCGCCGCCGCCGCCCTTGGCCGCCGCCGTCGTACGCGCCGACGACGAGGCAGCACCACGGTCGGCGCCTGCCACGGACGGCGAGGGGCCACGGCGGCGGCAACCGCGGCGAGGGGCCACGACGGCGGCGCCGCCATGGCGGCGCCGCCACGACGGCCGTCGGGGACGTGGACAGCGGCGACGAAGACGGTGACGCCGCCGCCGCCCTCGGCGTCAACGACGGCGACGACGACGAAAACGACGAAGTTTTACGAGAACGACGACGGCGGCGGCGACGACGACGACGATGACGACGACGCCGACGCGACGAAGACGACGACGACGCGGAGGGGGCGCGTGGGATTGGGGGGGGGAGGAGGAGGCGGCAGACGAGGGAGGTGAGAAGGGGCGCAGGACGCATGGGTTAGGGGAGAGAGGACGATGAGGAGTGGCAGCAGGGGTGGGCGACGGAGATCGAGGAGGAGAATGACGTCCATGATTCTGACAATGAGGAGGAGGAGGAGGAGGAGGAGGAGGAGGAGGAGGAGCAGGAGCAGGAGCAGGAGGAGGAGGAGGAGCAGGAGGAGAAGATGGAGGAGGAGGAGGAGGAGGAGGAGGAGGAGGAGAAGGAGGACGAGGAGGAGGAGGAGGAGGAGGAGCGGGAGGACGATCAGGAGCAGAGTATCGGAAGTGGTGGGCGAGGAGGAGGACCGCGCCAACAACGGCGACAACGCCGCCGCAGCCGCCGCCGACGTCGACGACGCTGGCGCTGACGGCGGCGGCGGCGACGGCGCCGACGAGTTGAGCTCCTGCGCGTCGCCCAGAAGAGGTCGCGCTGCTGGCGGTCCGGCAGTCGGGGATGGCGCTGCAGTCGGTGGCGGAGCCCCTGCGACACGACCGGGATCCTTGCGCGGGCCCGGCTCGTCGGCGTCGTCGTCGCCGTCGCCGCCGCCGTTGTCGTTTTCGTAGATTTCGTCGTTTTCGTCGTCGTCGCCGCCGCCGCCACCATCGTCGTCGTTGGCGTCGGCGTCGTCGTTTTCGTCGTCGTCGTATTCGTCGCCACTGTCCTCGTCCCTGACGACCTCCTCGTCGCATGCCTCCCAGTAGTCGCACTCCTGCACCACCTTCTCGCTACCTGGGAGCCCATCCACGGCACGCCAGATGGGGCCTGCACCGGGCGACGAAGGCGGTCAGAACGCGGATGGCGGACAGCAGGAGGACCACGACGAGTAGCCGAAGGGTTCAGGGCGTGAACAGAGGAAGAACAGATGGCACATGCGAGGCTCACGAGTGTGCCAACTGTTGCGCAGTTGGAAGTGTCTGGGGCGGGCGTGGTTTCATTTGGTTCTGCGAAGGACACCAGTGCGCTGGACCTCCCAGAGGTCGACGAAGGAGGTGACCATTGCGAATTTGGCGGCGCACGGGTGGCGGTCGAGATCATATTGGATTGTCATAGGACGCAATCCCGCTGGATCCTCCTAGGGCTAGGGGCTCATGAAAGGTGGCCACGAAATGCGCAGTTGGCAGCACCCAGGGTGGGCGAGGTCTTATTTGGATCTGAGTAAGGCACGACTTCGCCGGACCTCACAGGGACCCATGAAAGTGGCGACACCTGCGCAGTTGGTAGCGACCATGGAATGCGAAGACCGTCCAGGGGACCGCGGAAGTGGCGGCTGTTTCGCAGCTCGCAGCCTCCAGGGGGCGGCGAGGTCTCATTCCAATCTGGGTGAGACGTCACTTCTGATCCTCGTAAAACGTCACTTCGCTGGCCCTCCAAGGAGCTACGAAAGTGGCGACAATTTCGCATCTCGCAGCGCCCAGCGACGGCGAGTTTCAATTCTGATCCCTGTAAGGCGTCGTTGCGCTGGCCCTCCGACGAGCTCACGGAAGCTGCGAACGTTGTGCAGTTCGAGGACCCAAGGGACGGCGAGGTCCCATTGTGATCTGCGTGAGACTACGCTGGACCCCTCCCCCAGGATCGCACGAACGTGGCGACAGATCGCACGAGCGTGGCGACACGTCCGCAGTTCGCAGCCCCCAGGGCGGGGGGGGTCAGTCCGATCTGGGTGGGGCCGCCCGGCGGCGGGCTCGCAGTTCGCAGCCCCCGGGGGCGGCGCGGTCCCCTTCGGACTCCTGCAGCACCGCGCTGCGCGGGCCCCCCGGGTGCCAACGAGAGCGGCGACGGCCTCGCAGCCCGCAGCCCCCCATGGGTGCGGCGAAGCAGGCGGCAGGGCGGGAGGCGCTCTGGGGCCCGAGTCCTCCGCCGCCCCTGCCTTCGCGCCTCGCCCCGGGATTCCTGCCTCGCACTCCTCTCTTCGACCCCTGTCCTCCTGCTTCTCCTCTCAAAGGGCGCGCCTCCTGCACGCTGCACTCTTGATCTTCGGCTTCCTCCCCCTGCTCCCCCCTCTCCTCTTATCCTCCTGCTCCCCGTCCCCTCCCTCCTCCGCCGTCGGCGCCTTTGGGCCCATGGCGGGGGCTCCAGCGTCGTCGTCTGCCCCTGGCCGTGCGAGCGCGGGCCTCCGAGGCTCCGTGCCCCGTCGCCCTGCCGTGGCGCCGGATCGCCGCGCACCCCGAACAAATCCGACATCCTGGCTTGCCGCTGCGCGGTGCCCGGCGGCCTCGACCCCGTCCCCTGGGACCATCGGGTCGGGCGAAAGGGGGGGATTGGGAAAGGGGGGGGTACGAAATTTGCTGCATGCAGCTGGTTGCGGCCTCACCGAAGGGCCAATTCCTCGATACATGGCCGCTCCCGGCGCCGGGAGGCGCCGGGAAAATCAGCTACGTGAGCTGATTCTCAAACCCCCCCTTTGCTATCCCCCCTTTCGCCCGACCCGAGACCAGCGCTTGCCACCCGCAGTGCTCCTTGCTGGCCTGCTCTGGAGCGCAGCGAGGGCCTCTCTGCAGAGGCCGAGCACGGGGACACACCGCCGCCTCGATGCGCTCATATGAGGGGCCACGGCGGGGGGGGGGGGATAGGGACAGCGTTAGTCGGGGGCGGAAAAGAGGGGGGTGATGGCTAGGGGGGGTGGATACCATGGCGGGGGCCATGATATTTCCCCAGATTTCATGGCGCCTCCTCTTATTTCATTACGCCCCTGGCGCCCCCGCTGGGCCGCGCACGTGCCGCCGGTCATGATTTGCACCCCCCCCCCTCTTGGACACCCCCCTCTTTGCCGCCCCCGAGTTAGGTGGGGAGGGGCTCAGGGGTAAGGACCGAGAGGCTCGGGGGCTGCAGATGTGCTCGTCGGTTCGCGGCGGCTTTCCAGCCTCGGGATGCTCTCTGTAGCGACTGCGCCTCGTCGAGGGCGCTCCGGGGAGGAGGAGGAGGAGGAGGAGGAGGAGGAGGAGGAGGAGGAGGAGGAGGAGGAGGAGGAGGCGGAGGAGGCGGAGGAGGAGGAGGAGGAGGGGAGGAGGAGGAGGAGGAGGAGGAGGGAGGAGGAGGAGGAGGAGGAGGAGGAGAGTGCCCGGATCGGCCCCGACGGCCGCAGGAGAGCCGAGTGACATTTGGAAGCCACGGGGCAAAGACAGAGGGGGGATGGGCTCCGGGGGGGCGCATCGACCCCCAATCGCCCGTTGACCGGCGATGGCCCCACCCCGCCAGGGAGCACGCGGATCCGCCATCGGGGGCGTATCACCGACCCAGCGGCGACGTATCGCCGATTCCGGGCCGACGTTCTCCCCCCGCCCCCCCAGTTTGAAAGTCGGGCCTGTCCCTCTACAGGAGGAATGTTCAAAAATGATACAAAAGAATTGTATGGGGACGATTTCTGAGCATCTGTGGATCATTGTGGGATGAATTTGGGGGTATGTGTTATTTTGTTCGTCCAAGAGCCGCCTGTAGGGGGACATGCCCGACCTATAGCCCTCGCTCTGCTAGCCCCCCCCCCCCCGATCCGGCGGCGCGCCCTGTGCGTGTCCGCTGCCCCCTCCCGGCCAGGCCCCTCTCCTGGAAGCCCAGGGGCCGTGCCCGCGCCCGCCGGGGCCACGCCGGGAGGGCGTGGCGCAGGCTGCTGCTGGCCTCAGGACGGGCCTGGCTTCGGGGGGGGGGGCAGTGGCCATGCCCCACGCGCCCTCGCGCGCCCACGCGCGGGAGGGGGGGGGGGGGACGGGGCAGCCCAGAGAGGCCAGGGGGGGAGGCCAGGGAGGTCGGGCAGCTGGCCACCAGGGAGGCCGCGGCGATAATTGCGACGACCGCACGGAGGAACAGAGCCATGCCGAAGCCCTGGGGGGCGCGGGGGAGGCCAGGGAGGCCCGCCTGGAGATCCCACCTCCTCGCGAGAGAATCGCAAATTTTGAAAGATCACGCCTGGAGCCCCAGACCCCATCCTTCGGCGTCGTGTTTCGAGCCGGATCGATCCGTGAGGGCCCCCGAGGCCCGAGACGAGGCTCCAGCGCCCGGCGCTCGAAGCGGTCGAGGCGCCGGAGGCACGCCTCGTGCGAGCCGGGCTGCCGAAGCCGAGCTGCGGGTTGAGAGCCCCCGCAGGAGGTCGTGCCGGCCGCCGCGGCGTCCAGCGGCCTGGCGAGGTCGACGCGGAAGTCGAAGCCGAAGTCGTCGCCGCCGCAGTCGAGGCCGAGTTCGCCGTCGTCTTCGAGTTCGCCGTCGCCGTCGCCGTCGCCGCCGAGGTCGCAGTCGTCCCGAGCCGATGCACACCTCGGTGCGAGCCGAGCTGCCGAAGCCTATCTGCGGGTTGAGCCCCCGCAGGAGGTCGTGCTGGCCGCCGTGGCCTCCGACGGCCTGGCGCTACCCTTCGCGGCCCCCGCGCTGCGCGCGGACCGCGGCGTGGTGCTCGCCGCCGTGAGGACCTCCTCCTCCTCCTCCTCCTCCTCCTCCTCCTCCTCCTCCTCCTCCTCCTGGCTCTTCCTCCGGGCTCCTCCTGCTCCCTCTCCTCCTGCTACCTCCCTCCTCCCCTCCTTCCTACCGCTCCCCCTCGCTCCCCTTCCCGCCCCCCCTCCCGCCGCCGCCCCGCCCGGACCCGCAGCACGGCCTCCAGGTCGGCCGGGGGCCTGGGGGGTCGGTGGGGGTGGGGGCCCTCCTTCCCCCCCTTGCCCCCCTCCCCCTCCTCCTCCCCTTCTTTCCCCTCCTTTTCCCCCCTGCCGACGAGGTATCCCCTCCGGTAGCCCTGACGCTATCTAGGTTCAGGGCTCGAACGCGCCGGCCGCCCGAGTGCCGCACTTCCCCCCCCTCCCCTTCCCTCCTCCATTTCACTTCCCGCTGCGCTGCCGGGCGGGGATGGCCGCCGCAGTGGGGGCCGGGCGGCCTCGCCTCCGCGACGGAAGCGGCGGTAGCACTTCCCCTCTCCCCCCGCCTCCTCACACTCTTCCCCCGCCCCCCCCGCCCTCTCGCTCCCCCCTTCGCCCCTCGCCCCCAACGTCCCTGCCCCGCCGTGCTCCTCCCCCCCCGCCCCGCCCTGCCCCACCTCCCGCCCCTCCTCTTCGCCCCCCCCCCCTCCCCCCTACTTCTCCTCGCCTCATCCTCGGGAGGGAGGACGGACCGCGCCGCGGTGACGTCCGGCACCCCTGGCGCGGCAGCCGTTGGCCCAGCGGGGCGGTTGCTTGACCGCGCCGGGGTGTTACCGCGGCCCGAGGGCCGGCGTCGCAACTGCGAGTCCCAAAGCGAGTCCCCTCCCCCCCCCTTCTCCTCCTCTCTCCCCCCGCCCTTCCCCCTCCTTTCTCCTGCTCCCCCTCCCTCTCTCCCCCCCTCCCCTCCCCTTCCCCCCCCTTCTCCTCCTCTCGCCCCCCTCCTCCCCCCTCCCTTCTCATCCTCCTCCCCCCCCTCCCCCCTCCTCCCCCCTTCCCCCCTCCCTTCTCCTCCTCTCCCTCCCCCCTCCTGCCCCCTCCCTTCTCCTCCTCCTCTCCCCCCCGTCCTCCTCCATCCCTCAGTCCTTAGCTCCCCTCGCCCCCCTTATCGTTCCCTCCCTCCGCTCGCACCGTCGCCCCGTCGCTCCTCCTCTCGCCCCATGCTCCATCCCTCCCTCCTGCTTCCTCGTCGGAGCCCTCCATCTCCCCGCCTCCTCCTCTCTCCTCCCCTTCTGTCCTCACCTCCCCCCCCCTCCTCCTCTTCGATCCTCTATCTCCCTCCTCTCTCCCCCTCTATCTTTTTCTGATTATATCCGTCCATCTCCCTCTATCTCCCTCCCCCCTCATCCTCGTCTCTCTTCATCTCCCCCCCTTCTCCCCCCCGGGAGGATGTGCAGGAGGATGCGGGGCCTCTTCGGCAGGCACGCCAGCCTGCTCGGCGTCCGTTCCACCTCGAGGCTTCCCCCGTCGATCGCTCTTTATCCGTGTCCTCCTCGCTCGTCCCTCCCCTCCTCCTCGCTCTCCCCTTCCCCCCCTCCTCCTCGCCCTCCCCCCCCCCTCCCCTCTCCTCGCTCTCTCCCCTCCCCTCCCCTCCTCGCTCCTCCCTCCCCCCCTCCCCCCCTCCTCGCTCTTCCCTCCCCTCCCCTCTCCACCGTATGTGTCCTCCTCCCCTCGTCCTCGCTCTCCCTCCCCGCCGACCCCGACTGCGTTGGCCCGTGAGCCTTCGGGGATGGTGGCGCTCGCAGTGGTGTGGTCACGGCCCCGAAGGGCCTTTCACCACACGTGCAGTCCAATCGAGCAGTCCCCTGCCTCCTCCTGCTCCTCCTCCTTCCTCCTCCTCCTCTTTCTTCCTCCTAGTTCTCCTCCTTATGATCATAATCACCATCATCGTCAGTATCCTCTTCCTCATCGTCATCATCATCAACATCATCGGCACACTCATCACCATCGTTATCACCATCTTCTTCATCACCCGCATCATCGCCACCGTCTTCATCATCATCTTTATCATCATCCGTGTAACCATCATCATCACCACCATCACCATCACCACCATCACCATCTTCATCATCATCGCCAACATCCGGAGCATCATCATGAGCATCAGCTTCAGCATCACTGACATCATCATCATCATCACCGTCAGCATCACCACCACCATCAGCACCATCATCAGCACCATCATCAGTATCATCATCACCATCATTCGCATCATCATCAGCAGCATCACCAGCGCCACTATCCTAATTATCATCATTGCCACCATCAGCATAATCATCATCAGCATCACCATACTCATCATCATCACTAGGATCAGCATCGGCATAGCCAGCATCACCAACATCAACATCATTACCGTTCTCACCATCATCATCACCAGCGGCAGCAACACCATCACCACCATCATCGGCATCGACATCATCATCACCACCGTCATCACCATCAGCAGCAGCATCACCACCATCACCATCCGTATCGCCATCATCACCATTACCATCAGCATTACCATCGTAATCGTCATCAACACCATCAGCATAACCATCATCGTCATCGTCGTCATCATCGTCATCATCGTCATCATCATCATCATCATCATCAGCATCATCATCATCATAATCACCATCGTCAGCAGCAGCAGCATCATCCGTGCCATCTCCCGGGCCCGAGACCCTCCCCCCCCCCGAATCGCGAGCGCTCCTCCTCCTTCCTCCCTGCCTCCCTCCCTCCCTCCCTCCCTCCTCACCTCTCCTCACCTCTCCTCCCTCCCTCCCTCCGTCCTCCCCTCCCCTCCCTCCCTCCACTCCTCCGCCCCTCCGCTCCTCCGCTCCCTCCCTGCCTCCCTCCTCCCCTCCGCTCCCTCCCTGCCTCCCCTCCCTCCCTCCCTCCCCCCTCCTCGCCTCTCCTCCCTCCCTCCGCCCCTCCCCTCTCCTCTCCTCACCCCGCTCCTCCGCCCCCTCCGCTCCCTCCGCCCCCCTCCCGGCCAGGACGCGCGCCGCGGCGGTGGCCTTCGCGCACGGCGGGCTTCGCTCGGACGACGAGGCCGCGGCTCCCCGCTGCTTCCTCGGACGTCCTCGTCGCCTTCGGGCATCCGCCTGGATCCCGTTCGTCCCCGGCGTCCGCCTCGGCGTTCTCCTCGCCCTCCTCGAGCCTCGCCCTTCCCTGGCCCCCCTCTCGGCGTTGCGCGCGTCCCACGGGAGGAAAGGGGGGGAGGAGGGAGGGGGGGGGGAGGGTGAGGAGGAGGAGGGGGGGGGGGGAGGGGCGTGGAGGGGGAGGAGGAGGAGGAGAGGGTGGAGGAGGAGGAGGAGGAGGCGGCGGAGGAAGAGGAGGAGGAGGAGGAGGAGGAAGAGGAGGAGGACGAGGAGGAGAATGAGGAGGAGGAGGAAGAGGAGGAGGAGGACGAGGACGAGGAGGAGGAGGGATGGGGGGGTTGAACTGCGCTTCACGAGATGCGAGTCCGCCTGCCCACGGACAAAGAAGGGTCGCTCTCGCTACCCTCTGCTGCACCTGGTTGCTGCTGCCTGGGCTGGCTGTGAAAATCGTGCGCCTAGCGCAGGGTGCACGTGGACTTCTGGGAGAAGAGGGAATGCGGAGAGGAGTTAAGGAGGGAGGAGAGCGGAAGTTAGGGGCCTTCGGATTATCAGCTGCGCCAGCTGCTCAGTTTGGAGTTGGATCGCTGAGGGTGCTAACCTAGAGCAGACGGGCACCAGACGTACAAACCAACACCTGGCACAACTCGATGTTGACGAGATGCTCGGCGTTCACTGCCGGCAGCTGCGGACTTGAAATCTGTCCGCCGCCCTGGCAGCTCTGCTGCTCACCTGATCCCCACCCGCAGGTTACGCCACCGCCCCCTCCCAACAGCAGCTGCGCCTCCAAGGCACACGGGGAGGCGGTTCGACCCGAGCGAGGAGGAAGACCGAGGAGGGGGACCTAATTAGGCGGAGGAGGCGGAGGATCTTCTGCCTCCCCTCGCCCTCCTCCTCCCCCTTTCCCCCCCCCCCCCACCTCCCCCCCCCACTCCCCCCCCCTCCCCCCCCTCCCCCCCTCCCCCCCCCCTCCCCCCCCCTCCCCGCCCTCCCCCCCTCCCCCCCCCCCCCACCCCACCCTCGCCCGCAGGCGCCGCGGCCGCCGTGGCAGCCCCGGCTGCGCCCTGCGCCGCCTGCCCGCCCCCCCTGCGCTGCGACCGGCGGCTGGTGCTCGCCGCCGCGCGGAGCCCCGCCAGCCAGGGAGGGGCCGCCAGCGGGCGTGGGGCGGCCTCGGGTGGGACGTGCGCCATTCGGCGGCGAGCGAGGCGGAGGTGTTCGGTGTTTTGTGTTTCTATATATATATATATATATATATATATATATACATATATATAGGTGTGTATATATACATATATATGTATGTATATGTATATATATATATATATGTATATTGTGGTTCGGGGTTTGGGGAGGTTCTCGGAGGTTCCGGGCGACTTTGCAGCCTCGGGGTGCCTTCCAGCGGCTGCGCCTCGCCGAGAGCCTTCCAGGGGTGCCCGGATCGCCCCGAACGGCTGCCGGAGACCGGCGCGCCTGGGGGGGAAGTGGGCAGGAGAAGGGCTTCTCAGAAGGCGGCGGGACTTCTCAGAAGCCCTCGCGCCTTCTGAGCAGTTGTTTGGTCTTCGGGGGAGGCTCAGAAAGGTCTTCTCGGAACGCCAGGGGATTTCCGAGCCTTCTGAAAAGGCCTTCTCCTTCTCACTTCTCCCTGGGCTCGCCGCCGAGCTATGGGCGGGGCGGTACATGGGGGTGGTGAAGAAAGGTGCAGTACGCCCTTGGCGCCTTAGAGGGGCCCTGGAGGGCCCCCTGGGGCCCAGAAAGGGCGCGAAATGTAGACGTTTGCCCCCTTCCGTTTTTCGCCCCCCCCCCCCCCCCCCCCCCCCCCTATGAAGCAGCGCCTGATCGGGAGGGCCTCCAGCGTCGAAGGAGGAAGAACCTGCGTCCACGTCACAATGTGGAGCTCCGCACGGATTTCTTGGATCTTCGCTGGACCTCCCTGGGAGGCGCCTCCGGCGTCGCCCCTGGCGCGGTCCGCGCGCCAGGGAGGAGGGCCCAGCGCTGATGCAGGACATCTGCGCGGAGCTCCGGAAAGTGTACGTTGATGCAGTTCGGCGGCGGCGGCTGCGGGCGTCGGTGGAGGGTGGCCGGCGGGGGCGGTGGGTCAGAGGAGGGCAGGACACCGATGCTGCTGCGCGCCCTGGAAAGTCCTCGTCACCACAGCTGGATTCTCCTTCAAGCTCTAGTCAGGAAGCACCCCAGGAGCGGTCTGTCAAGGGAGGGAAAAAGCCACCTGTACCCCGACAGTAGGCCTTTACTGAGCGGCCTTGGGCGTATGTAAAGCACCCCTGCCCTTTTCGATTCCTGCCTCGGGTGCGTTTACTAAACGGCTTCGCTTGCCGGGGTGTTGATTATTGTAGTGGTCCCCGGCAATTTCCTCCGATCCTGGGCGTTCCTAATGTTTTCTGTAATGGACGGTGTCAACGACAACGGACGACCAACGATTGACGAACGGGATAATGGCGACGACGACCGACGAACGGGGTAGCGACGACGATTGACGACGACGATGACGACGCCGATGATGACGACGACTACGACGAACACGAACACGAACACGAACACGAACACGAACACGAACACGACGACGACGACCACGACCACGACGACGACCACGACCACGACCACGACCACGTCCACGACCACGACCACGACCACGACCACGACTCGTGTCCAAGCAGTACCTCATCATACCATGCACCTCTTGCCTGGCAGCACGCGAGTGAGCGCCTCTTGGTGCCTTCTGGGGGGCCTTTCGGGGGCTTCTTGGGGTTTTCTTGGGGTCTCGTGGAGATCTCTCTGGGGGCCTAGGGGGGCCTCTGAAGTTTTCTTGCGGCGGAGAACTGGAAGGGTCAGTTCGGGTTCATCTTCTTAATGCCACTGGGGGCCTCTCCGGGTCGTCTTGGGAGCAACTAGCTGAGCTGAAGACGAATCTGGCGGATTTTAATGTGTTCCAGCCCCCCCGGCGAAACCGGAGAACTGGGGCACCCCGCCTCCCCACCCCCTTCCGGAGCCGGAGAACTGGAGCCCCCCCCCTCCGGAACTGGAGAGCTGGTGCACCTCCCCCCCCTTAACCCCCTTCCCTGGCAGAGCCACCCCAGCACCCCCCCTCCAGCTGAGCTGCAGCTCTTGCTCTAGGTTCAAGCCTGAGCTTTAGCTTGAGCTTTTTGAAACTCGGGTGAATCTTTTGCCCTCTAGTCTGGGGAGTTGTGGTATCGGTACCTTTTTGCCCCCCTGGTGGCGACTGCGTCGTCGGCGGCGGGCGGCGTCGGTGGGCTTCGGCGGTGGTTGCGGCGGCAGCCGCCGCGGCGGCGGCAACAGCGACGGCGGCGGCGGCGGCCACGAGTGCGGCGGCGGCTCCCGCAGGGGGTGGGTCTCGGCGGACGGCGGCGGGCGGAGGAGGAGGAGGAGGAAGACGACGACAACGACGGCGTCGGCGGCGGCGGCGACGACTACGACGACAGCGGTGGCGGCGGCGGCGACGACGACAACGCAGTGGCCAGCCAGGGCGACGGCGGCGAGGTCGAGGCCGGCATCGCCGAGGGGGCGGCGTCGACGAAGACGCCGGGGGCCCGCTGACGCTGGGCCGAGGCGCTCCGCCGACGACGGCGGCCGCCCGCGGCCTCTTGTAAGGACCTGGGCGCCGGCCGCCTCCTGCGCTGCGGAGCAGCTGGGCGAGGACCCTGCTCTGGCCGAGGAGGCCCGCCGAGCGCGCTGCGCGCGCCGCGCGCGCTGCCGTCAGCCTCGGTGTCGTCGGCGGCCCGCCGGCCGTCGGTCTCGCCGCCATCGGCGTCGCCGCCGCCGGCGGCGTCGTCGGCGTCGGCGGCGGCGTCGTCGCCGTCGTCGGTGGCGTCGGCGTCGCCGTCGTTGGCGCCGCCGTTGTCGTCGGAGGAGGGGGAGGGGGAGGGGGAGGGGGAGGGAGAGGAGGGAGGGGGAGGTGAAGGCGAGGGCGAAGGAGGAGGTAGGGGTGAGGAGAGAGGTGAAAGGAGCGGAAGGAGGAAAGGCTAGGTGCGCTAGCGTCACATCTGACGTCCTACCCCACTATCCTATCCCTTACCATGGCGTAGATCCCCTATCTATTCGCACAGCCCGATGTCGAGCAGGGCAATGATCCCAAGAGGGTACGCGATGAATGGACAAGCTTGGCGTTGAAGAGCACGGCAGAGCGTAGCATGTCATAGCATGTTGTGGCGTGGAAGAGTACGGCGAGCATAGCATGTCATAGCGTGGTGTGACGTTTCGTAATGAAGCATTGCATCACAAAGCGTAGTAACGCAGAGCATGGCATCGCACAGCGGTGCACAACCAGCATCGCATTGCATGCCGTGGCATCGGTCCGGATGACTTGGAGGGTAAATGGCCTGTCTACGAGAGGATTCGGCCTGTCCAGAATGCGGGCTCCATGTCCTCCGCAACCGTGCTTGCCCGATGTGCGCGCTTTCGAATTCCAAGTGCCGTCTGGTAGGGGCACTGTAATTTTTGAAGCCCCCCCGCCTGTCGACACGCTGCATCGCGTTCTCCGGACCTCCTTTTACCTGACAGCGAAGACTGATAAGTTTCTAGTAGGGTCAAAAGAGAGCATCATGACTCCTCAGGGGGGTCGGGGCGGGACCCGGGGCGGCTGCCGTCGAAGCCCAAATCGCCTGGGACATCCTCGCAAAATCGCTCTTGGCGCTGCTAGAACTCCAGTCCCGGCGTACATTTTGGATGCCCGGAGCCAACTGTAGGCCACTTCGTGGTCTTCGAGTTCCCAGAACTCCATTCCCGGCGTACATTTTGGATGCCCGGAGCCAACTGTAGGCCACTTCGTGGTCTTCGAGTTCCCAGAACTCCATTCCCGGGCCACATTTTGGATGCTCGGAGCCAACTGTATAGGCCACTTCGTGGTCTTCGAGTTTCCAGAACTCCATTCCCGGGCACATTTTGGGTGCCCGGAGCCAACTGTAGGCCACTTCGTGTTCTTCGAGTTCCCATTTATTCCCGGGCCACATTTTGAATGCTGAGGCAGGCTGAGGCTGAGGCTGGGGCAGGCTGAGGCTGAGGCAGGCTGAGGCTGAGGCCGAGGCTGAAGGCAGACTGAGGCTGAGGCTGAAGCAGGCTGAGGCTGAGGCTGAGGCAGGCTGAGTGAGGCTGAGGCTGAGCAGGCTGATGCTGAGGCAGGCTGAGGCTGAGGCTGAGGCTGATGCAGGCTGAGGCTGAGGCAGGCTGAGGCTGAGGCCGAGGCTGAAGGCAGACTGAGGCTGAGGCTGAAGCAGGCTGAGGCTGAGGCTGAGGCTGAGGCAGGCTGAGGCTGAGGCTGAGGCAGGCTGATGCTGAGGCAGGCTGAGGCTGAGGCTGAGGCAGCAGGCTGAGGCTGAGGCAGGCGAGGCTGAGGCCGAGGCAGACTGAGGCTGAGGCTGAAGCAGGCTGAGGCTGAGGCTGAGGCAGGAGGCTGAGGCTGAGGCTGAGGCTGAGGCAGGCTGAGGCTGAGGCTGAGTCTGAGGCAGAGGCCAGGCTGAGGCAGAGAGCTGAGGCAGGCTGAGGCTGAGCGCTGAGGGTGAGCATGCAGGCTGAGGAGGAGGCTGAGGACTGAGGCTGGGCTGAGGCTGCTGAGGCTGAGGCTGAGGCAGGCTGAGGCAGGCTGAGGCTGAGGCTGAGGCTGAGGCTGAGGCTGAGGCTGAGGCAGGCTGAGGCTGAGGCTGTGACTGCGACTGCCGTTGCCACTGCGACTGTCATCGCGAATGCGACTACGACTGCGAGAACAGCAGAACTCTACAACTGGATTCTTGTCTGAATCGTAAGGGGAATGCTTCCAGATATGCTCCTACACATCGCTGTTAGGTTGCGTTGCCGGGATATTTTTTTTTCTGAGATCCGACGTTGCAAAACATGCAACATCGCAAAAGTCACGACCAGACCCCCGGATCCGATCTTTCTGCGTCATTTTTCGAGCCAGATCGACCTGTGAGGATCGCGGGGCCAGACATTGAGCGAGAACGCCCAGCTCGAAAAATTGGGTCGCCAGGATCTCGGGTCCAAGTCTCCCTGGGCGCCCCGGGTAGCTCTGCAGGAGGCGTGGCGGATGAAACACACCGGTGCGCCCGAAGCTTGCCGGAAGCTTCGGAAGCGCACAGAGCTGGCCGACGGCGACAAAGACGCAGGCGGCGGCGGCGGGCGGGGGGGCGGGCGAAGGCGGCAGCGGGCGAGGGCGGACGGCAGGTAAGAACGCGGTGGGCTGCCAAGGCTCGCTGCTCCTGGCTTCCCTGAGCACTCGGCTCGCACTAGGCCCCTGGGCCCCTAACGTCGATCGGGCCTGTCTCCCTACAGGAGGAGTGTTCAAAAGTAGATATGGAAAAAATAGTCGGGGGACGACTTTCTAAAATTGACAATTTTTCCATATTTCGCCTGCATGGGGTACATGCCCGACCTAACCCTAACGGGGTCCAGTCGGATCGGCATTTTCCAGCCGGATCGTTTTTGGAGGTCCCCGGGGCCCGACAGAAGCACACTGAAGGCGAATATACGAGGGAGGACTAGGTGGGTCCCCCCCAGCAGAACCTGTAGCAGGGGGCACAACAACAGCCCGGCCGGGAAGGACAGAGAACAGGGAGAAGGGGCCACCGTTGCAGCACGAGTCGGGAGCACCGAAGGCTGGAGTGAGGCCAGGACCGACGGAAGTGAGACCAGCGCTGCAGCGGGAGCACGGTTTAGAAGGGCTCGAGCGCGGGATCGAGGCCAGGACCGAGAACGGGAATGAGGCCACCGTTGCAGCGGGAGCACGATTGGGAAGGACCGAAGCACTGGAACCAGGCCAGCGCTACAGCGACAGCGCTACCTGGAGGTACCGAGCAGGCCAGTGCTGCTGCAGGAACACGACTCGGAACAACCGGAAGTGCGGGAACGAGGCCAGCGTCGCAGCGGGAGCACGATTTCGAATGACCGTAGCGCGGAAATTAGGACAGCGCTGCAGCGGGAGCACAATTTTTTGGAAGAGCCAGAAAAGACCGGATTGAATCAACACATAGGAAACGAACAAACACCGATTCGCGGAGAGGACAGGAGACTCTCTGGACAAAGTTAGGGGAGCGAGGAGTGTAGTACAATTATCTTTTGTAATTGTTTTGGAGAAGGAAGAGGAAGAGGAGGAGGAGGAGGAGGAGGAGGAGGAGGAGGAGGAGGAGGAGGAATGGGGAAGGGACAACACGGGGGATGGGGGAAGGAGTTACGGAGTTACGGGTATTGGATTCTGTCGAATACACTAAGGGCTATCGAGCCTCGCGTGTGGCCCTTAGCCTTAGCCTTAGCCTTAGCCTTAGTGAGGTCATACATACGATTTCATGGAGCTCCGCTTGGCGGACATGATTCCCGAGCTTGGCCAACTGTTGGACCGCAGAGCTTCCACAGGTCGCCCAGAAATAATCCCCAACCCAGCGTGAAACCTAAAACGGTGGCTTTGATATGCAAGCCCCCACTGATGTGCACCTGACGTCCTGGGGGAGGCTCAAACACACATGTTTCCACCGATTGACCTCAGGTCGAAACATGGGGGCATCCAACAAATTCACGCCTCTTGTCACTGGTAGTGAACCTCATGCAGCGCGTCAGCAACGACCGCTTTCGGACAGGTTCTGCTGGGGACCAAGAGCTTGACGAAGCAATGGCGCAGGAGGCCTGGGTCCAGGGTGCCCGGCACGGGCTCCTCCGGGCTCCTCCGCAGCAAGAGCCTGCCACGCCCTGCGAGTCGCTGCCGTGCGAAATAGGAGCCGCACTTCCACGGCACACGCCACGTCTTTTTCGTTTCGAAGACCCTGGACGCCACTTTCAGGTCGTCGAGAGCTCGA
Source organism: Prorocentrum cordatum (assembly GCA_963575745.1). Taxonomy (NCBI): domain Eukaryota; class Dinophyceae; order Prorocentrales; family Prorocentraceae; genus Prorocentrum; species Prorocentrum cordatum. The sequence continues at coordinate 99,071 of CAUYUJ010017952.1, forward strand.
GCTCAAGAACTCTAGCTCTATCGCAGGCCTAGAGGTTAACACCAACACCAAGATCGGCGGCGTGCTTCCACCGAGGGAAGCAGACCCCGATCTCGGTGATGGTGGCAGTATTCTGGCTTCCAGGGTGACCGAACCATTACCACCAACACCGGAGTCGAGGATCACCGCTCCCCTGTGGAGGCAGCCCCCCCTGGTGCTGGTGTCGGTGCCCACTTCCAGGCCTTTCGCTCTGCGAACCTGCCCTGGAAGGCGGACCGAGGCTGCCGCTGCTGCTGCTGCTGCGGCCGTTGCTGCTGCTGCTCCCGAGCTGCCCGCCCCGAGGGAGGCCCGGCGCAGGGCGCGCGGCCTCCGCCGGCCGCCGCCGCCGAGGCTCCCAGGTCGGCGGGCGGCGCCCCGCGCCGGCGGGGCACCCTGCTCCTCCTGCCTCCTCCCCCTCCCTCCCTCCCTGCCTCCCTCCCTCCCTGCCTCCCTCCCCTCCCTCCTTCCCTCCCTACCCTCCCCTCCCTCCCCTCCTCCCTCCCTGCCTACCTCCCTCCCCTCCCCATCCTGCCCTAATCCTCCTCCCTGCTCCTCCTCCCTCCCTTCCTCCCTTTCTCCCTCCCTCGCCTGCCTCCATCCCTCCTCCGTCCTTTCGTCCTCCTCTCCGCCTCCTCCTCCTGCCCCTCCCCTCCTCCTCCTCCTCCTCCTCCTCCTCCTCTCCTCCTCCTCCTCCTCCTCCCGATCCCGCCTTTCGTCGCTCTTTTCCCTCCCCCCTCTCCCCCCGCCTCCATCCCTCCTCCCTCCCTCTTCCCTCCCCCCTCTTGCCTCCTCACCGCCCTGCGGGGCGACAGCTGCCCGTGGAGGCTCAATTTGGGCTCCCCCTCCTCCCCCCCCCCTTCTCTCACCCCTCGTCCTCCTTCCCCTCCCCCGTTGCCCTCCTCTTCTCGTCCTGCTCGCCCCCTCCCGCCTCCACCATCGGGTCTCCCGGACCCCCTGGCGCCGCTCAGAGCCAGCCATGGCCCTCCATACGTCTTCGCAGGGTCCTGAAGACTCCCAGATCAGCAGGTGGAAGCCATACTACATGCATGCTTCCCTGGAGCACCCCAGACCGGTATCCTAATAGCTCAACTTCCCTCCCTCTTCCTCCCTGTCATCCTCCTCGCCATTCCCGTTGTTCCCACTTTCTGTTTTCCTTCCCCCCTGCCCTTCTCCCCCTGGACCTCCCTCCACCACATTCCTTCTCTCTATCTCCCACTCCTTCCCCTCATACTCCTTCCTCCGTCCCCTTCGCGTAGCAGCAGCATGCGTGATAGCAGGTTCATGAGCAGGCTGAGTTTCGTAGTCAGTCTCGGCTGCCAGCTTGGAAATTGGCCTTCGGTTTTCTCCGCCTCCTTCGCCGTCTCGTCCTCTCTTCCCCTTCCGTTCCCTCTTCCACCCTCCTCCTCCTCCTCCTCCTCCTCCTCCTCTTCTCCCTTCTCCATCCTGAGCTGCCTCCAGAGCCTGAAGGGCAGCACTCACAAAAAATCTGGCCTTCAAGCCCTCCACCCTTCCTCGTCCTCCCCCTGCTCCTCACCCTCGTCGCCCCCCCTGCTTCCCTCCCTCCCCCACCCCTCTCTCTCTTCCTCCCTCCTCCTCTCTGCCCTCTGTCCCTCCCTCCTCCTCGTCCTCCTCCCTTCTCCTCGTCCTCCTCCTTCGTCCTTCGTCCTCCTCCCTCCTTCGTCCTCCCTCCTCGTTCGTCCTCCTCCTTCGTCCTCCTCCCTCCTTCGTCCTCCTTCTTCCTCCTCCCTCCTCCTCTTTGTCCTCCGTCCCTCCCTCGTCCTCCCTTCCTCGGCACCCCCAGCCAGCCGCGCCCCTTCCCTTCCTCTCCGCCCCGATGCACCCCGCCACCTGCGTGCGCCGGCTGCAGCGCGAGCTGCGCAGCGTTCAGGACGGCGCCCTGCCCTCCGCCGTCGTCGCCGTCCTCTGCGTCGCGCAGCGCCGTCGCCCTTTGCCAACGTCGCCGTCGTCGTCCCGCGTCGTCGCCGCCGTCGCCCTCGCTATCGCCGCCGTCGTCGTCCCGCGTCGTCGTGGTCGTCGTGGTCGTCGTCGCTCTCGTTGCCGTCGTCGTTCCACGCGGTCGTCGTCGTTGCCCTCCTCGTCGTCGTCTTTGTCCGTGTCGTCGTCATTGTCGTCGTTGCCGCCGTCGTTCTCGTCGTCGCCCTCTTCGTCTGCTTCGTCGCCGCCGCTGTCGCCGCCGTCGCAGTCGTTTGCGCTCGGCGTCGTGCGTCGACCCCCTCGTCGCGGCCGCCGCCTCTGCCCTCTCCGGCGCCGCCGGCCACGTCGGAGTACGCCGCCGTGGCCGTTGCTGCGTCGTTTTGGGTGCCCGATGTCTGTCCTGGGAGGGAGGCCCGGCGGCTGCCCTGGGCGGCCTGCGGCGTCCATCGGTGGCCATTCGACGATCTGCGCGGCGCCTCGCCCGTTTCCCCCGCAGTCGTCGCCGATGCCGTCGCCATTGCAGTCGCCGTCGCCGTCGTCGTACGTCATCGTCGTACGTCATACGCGATTCCTATCGGTGTGCTTCGTCTGTGTCGGTTCTGATTTTGCCAATCCAGAACTACGCATCTTCACCCCGCTGTAGCGTTTTCTTACATCGTCTCGGCATCGTTGCAGGCGCTAGTGCGACTTACCCAGATCTTTGCAGGACAATGTCTTTGGCGTGTCATGCATGCCCGGTCTTACTCTTGTTCGTCGCGGTGTTTTTCGTGCGTACTTGTTGTTCTGCTTGCTCGCTGATTGCTATGTTGTGTCGGCTTGCCCCGTAGTTTGTTGGCCACCGTTACCACAGAAAAGTATTGTTATTGCATCGGCGTGTCCGTTGGGCAGGTTCGATAGCGGTACGCTGTTTTTCGCCTGTGTGCAGGACCATCGTTCTGGTCCATCTTTGTTGCCAGCTCTTGAAATCTGACCACTTCACTCTGCCGATTGCATCGGCACGATCGGCATCTTCGTAGTGGCTCGGACGGTTGGCCTCGAATTCTGCTCCTTGATGCTTTTGCCTTTTTTGCGTCTGCGGTCTTTCTGGTGTTCGTTGCGGTGCTCGCAGCGCTGTTCGCATACCTCGCCGATGAGATACAGCTCGTTGCACTTCCCGTTCTGCTGGCCAGATGGTTGTTTTGTTTCATGCTTGCGCGCCCCGTACCGGACTCGGTTTGACAACCCACACGCCGAGACAAGACCGTCAATGCATCGGCGCGCCCCGATGAGGCTTGTCCGTCGTTCGTCGAGGTTCGTCCGTCGTTCGCCGCCGCCGCCGTTGTCGTCGTCGTCGTCATCGTCGTCGTCATGTTGCGATGTTCGTCGTCTAGGTCGTCGCGTTCGTTGTCGCCCTGGCCTCGGCGCCGTCGTTGGTGTCGTCCTCCGTCCTGCTGCTTCCCCTCCTGCTGCTCCTCTTCGGGCCGCTCCTGCTCTGCCTCCCTCTTCACCCTCGTCCTCCTCTCCTTCCGCCTCCCTTCCCCTCCTCAGCCCTCCCCTTCCTGTCCTCATCCCTCCCTCTCTTCCGCCTCTCCTACCCTCCTCATCCCTTCCCCTCCTCCTCCTCCCCCTTCCTCTCCTCATCCCTCCCCTTCTTCCGCCGCTCCTGCCCTTTCAATCGCTTGCTCGGACGCTCCCTGCTCTGTGGCCGGACCTGGGTCTTCGCAACGTCGCGCTCGTGCCCCACAGGGGACGCCCTGACCTTTAGCACGACAGCTGGCTTCGGTCGACTTCGGGGACTCCGCCAGGTGAGGGGCGCACACGCTAGCAAGTACTTCCGTTAGCGCCGTCCTCCTCTTCCTCCTGCTCCTCCTCCTCCTCCTTCTCCTCCTCCTTCTCCTCCTCCTTCTCCTTCTCATCCTCCTATCCTTCCTCATCCTCCTCCTCCTGGCGTTCTATTCATTGCCTTCGCAGGGTAGGCTCCCGAGCGATCCAGCATCCAGTCGATTGCCGCCACAATCTCGTGCTAGCGGCCGCCCTTCACTATTGCCGCCACAATCACGGGCTAGCGACCGCCCATCCATATTCGCTCCCTCGCTGGGCAAGCTGCTGTCCTTCGCCGCGCTGTGCTGCACGGAGATCTCCATTACCCTTGCTCGCGAGCCAAGCTGCCTCGTTCAGCTACCGCCTCCTGGACCTGTGCCACAGCCGCTACGTTCTGGACAAGGATATCTGCAGGTGCTTGGCTTCCAGCTCCCGCTTCCACTACGACCAGCTGCTTCGACACCATGTCGGCCGTTCCATCAGGCCGAAACCATTCCGCATCGAATGGATCCACGTCCCGCAGCAGACGCGAAGACCGACAACATCGCCGCGACGAGCCTCGCCGTCCCGAACGTGGTGACGACCGCCAACCCCGCCGTGAAGAGCCTCGCCGAAATGGTCGACGTGCAGCTCGCGAACATCTCGGGCGCTTGGCCAGACGGGCTTCAGCAGCCAAGGCCGCGCAGGTGCTCCCTCACGCGCTACTGGCCGAAGCGCTGCGAGACCGCCGCCCGCCACAGCGCGATCCTCAGCCTGATCTGGGGGCCGTGCCGCTGCCGAAGCCACCCCCGGGGCCATGGAAGATGAATGTGCGCCACCGAATGGTCCTCCTCCTGCTGATCCGCTCCTGGGCGCCGCCGACCCCTGGGCCAATTGAAGCTTCGGCTCACAGCTCGCGCGCGACATCGAGCTGGCACCTGCATTTCCATCTCAAGAGGGCGCCGCCGCAGCCGCCGCATAAGCCGCACCAGCCCATAGTTACTCCGCACCTCTTCCAGAGCAGCATCCTGCACCTCCTGAGCGAAATGGTCCGCTTCCTGAAATACCTGAAGATCTGGACGTCGCCCTGCGTGAACATATGCAACGCCAAGCCGCCACAGCCGCTATTCGTTTTCAAGCTCAAGCCGACCAGCTACCCGCCGAATCTCGTGAAAGTTTCAGACTCCTCGTGCAGCGACAAGTTGCCGCTACCGAACGCTGCGTTGGCGTTCTACACGACGAAGTTGCCCGCACTCGCAGAGTACAAGGCCGCCAAGTTGCTGAACATCAACGCATGTGGCAACATATCGACCAGATGCGCGACGCGCTCGCCCTTGCCGAAGCCCAGACGCCGATCGCCGACCTCAGCTTCCTTGCCGACTGGAGCCGACAGCCCGACCCGATGCTCTTCGCGATCGGCAGCCAGCGCCTCATCGCGCCAGACTTGCTGCTCAACGACCTCCAGGAGTGGATCGCAGCAGCCAACCTTCAGTCAAACCATGTCGAACTCCCCGGGGCGAACCTGCTCGCCGCTTCACACTACAAGTCAACGGAGACAAAACTGTTGCAGCGCCACGCGCCCTTGCCTTATCACGTGCCCTCCGAGACGCCGCTGGGAAGTAGAAAAGGTTCACGTCGACAGACATTTCTGGGCAGCACTGCGACATATACCTCAACCCCCGACAAGCCGCCCAAGCAGATCCGTGCAGAAGTCCAAACAAAGAAACTACCTCAGCCCATGCAGCGACGATGCCCAAGGACGAGATGGAGAGCGTTCAGGACCAAAGGCGGAATGCACGCTGACTCAATGCCCATTGTCAGAATCTTCGTCAGAGGTCAAGCCGGTCCATCCATTGCCCAGTGGAACGACCAGGCCGCCAACCACCCGCAGTTCCAGCACACCGATCGCGGCAACGTCATCACCTCTTTCCAGGCGCTCTTTGCTGACACGGAGACGGCGACGTGGCGTTCCGAACCGTCCCTGGACTCCGTGGGGCGTTGACGGCGCTGCCGAGCCGACCACTAGTGCCACGTCGTGGGATGCCAAAGCCCTCATGCGCTACGAGAACAAGCGCCGCCGTCGTAAGCAGGCCGCCCTTGCGAAGTATATGAAGCGCAAGTGCATCATCACCCTGCAGGAGGTCCACGGCTCGGAGGCCCTGCTCCGCACCTGGGTCGACACGCAGCCGTGCCCGTACAAGCTCTTCTTCTCGGAGGTCTCGCGCGCCGACGGCGACAGACCGAATGCCCCGGGCGGGGTCGCCGGGCTCGTCCCATGGTTTACCCCGATGGAGGCCGAGCAGCTGCAGCCGAACCAGCCCCCGCTATTCGCTCATGAAGAACTCGTTCCTGTTCGTGTCCAGCTGGTGGCCGTCACGCGCGCCGTCGCGCGTGCCACCTTGGCCCTTATGAATGTGCACAATCACGAGATCGCCGACGCTGGACGCCGCGAGGTCCAGCAGGCCTGGGAGCTGCATCGCACCTGGGCGGAAGCTAACTACCGCGTGCGCACCTTCATCGCCGCTGGGGACTTCAATGCATCCAGCCGCCCGCCGCGGGGCGCCCTGCAGCCGCAGACGCAGCGCGCCAGGCTTGCACTGGACAACAGCATGCGCCAGCAGCAGCCCTTCTGGAAGTTTCTCGTCGACTCCGTGCTTGAGATCGAGACTGAGCTCCCCGCGCGCTTCAGCCGTTCGAACTTCACCGCCGAGACCATCGACCGCATCTTCATCAGCCTGCCCTCGCACGCCACCCAGGAGCTCTCGATCCACGCGAGCGGGGCGCACGACGCCGCGCTGCTCTCGGGCGGTCTCCTGAGCGACCACGCCATCATCGCTTTCTCCATCGGCATCAAGCCGCGCACTCCTAAGGGCGAGCAGGCCTTAAGCCCTCGATCTTCCGCGGCCCGAATTGCGCCGCCTACATCCAGCAGCCCCTTGACGCCACCAACTTCGACCGCGCGTCGCTAGACAGCCGCTGGCGCCCCCGCGAGCGCCTCGCGACGGAGGCCGCCAAGCTGGTTGGGGACGATTGGGTCCGACGAACTACCCGCGAAGCCAATGGGGCAGGCTTCCTGGCCGGCAGGGTCTACGCGATGCGCTCCATCTCACGTGCCATTTGGCGCCGAGACCTTCAACTGGCCCGCAGAGTCGCCCCCGCCACCGAAGTCGGCGCCAAGTTCGTCAACGTCTCCAACGGCATCGTCGCGATCAACGAGCCTGCCGTATTTGCCGGCCTCGCTTCGCAGCGGAACCGCGACTTCGAGGCGCGGCAACTCTCTCTCGCGCAGCAAGCCGCGCAGCGTTCTCTGGGGCACGCTGGCGCCCTGGCCCCTGAGAAACTCCGTGAGATCCTTCTCCTCTGGTCTCCCTGGAAGCACCGTCTCGTCCTCCAGGGAATCAAAGTCACGGGTCCAGATGGGCCCGATATAGCAAGGGGGAGTGGCACGATGGTCACCGCCCTGCGCGACCACTGGCAGCCCGTCTTCGCCGCCAAGCCCGTCGACGAGACCAAGGCCACCAACTGCGTCCACGCGCGCATGCCGAAGGGCGAGATCCTGGACATTGGGCCCCCCGCGAAGCCGCACATCAAGGCCTTCCTGCAGCGCACCTCGCCGTCAGCACCAGGACCCGACAGTTTGCCGTGCTCCGCCTGGCTCGCGCACGATGCCTTGTTGACCCTCCTGGAGGACGTGTCCTTCTTCCTCTGCTCTGTCCAGCATTACATCCGCGACTTGAGCGATTCCGATTTCGCCTTCCTGCCGAAGGGCGACAACGCCGTTGGCGAACTCGCGACAGACCGAGCTCCTGAAGATGCCCGCCCGCTCTCGCTGAATAACACTGACATGAGGCCACCGCTGGGACAGCCAACTACCTCATCAAGGGCGCCGTGGCACAGCGCACCCACGTAGCGCAACAGGGCTTCGTGCAGAAGCGCAACTTCACCAAGCACATCGTTCGCTTCGACTGAGATGCGGCGCGCAGGTCTACTCCATGGAGCTCCTCAGGCCAAACCCGTCTTCGCGAGCTTCGACTTCTTTGCCGCCTTCCCGTCCTTGGGGGCGGGTTTGGCTCCTCTCGGCGCTGGGGTACTTCGGGGTCCCAACTGGCCTCGTGGACGTTCCGTTCGCTGTGCTACGCGCCGAACAGCTACATCAAGATCGACGGCGTCAGGCACTCCATGTTCGCCATAGAGTCTGGAGTTGCGCAGGGTTGTCCTGCTTCGGGCCCGGCCTGGGCCATCGCCATGGACGCGCTCATCCGCCACCTCGCCACGTTCGTGGAGCATCGCGACGGCGCGCCGAATCTGGGCGCTGGCTACATCGGCGCCAACGCGGGCGACATCGGGCTGCTGGCATGCTCCTTCGACGCGCTGCGCCGCGCATCTGAGCCCTTTGCCGCGGCCGGAGAGCTAAGCCTCGCAAGTGTTTCATCGTTCCGCTCTGGGCCGCGGCGACCGCAGACACCATTGCCCAAACCAAATCCAATTTGGCCGAGCTCGGACCTCCCTGGGGTGGTTTCTCGGTTGCAGGCTGTGCCAAATATCTTTGCACGTTCCTCGGTCCCGAAGCCTCGCTGCCTCGCAGTGGCTCGCACCTGGGCAAAATGGTGGCAGGGTGGCAGTGTCGCCACAGTCCGCCTTTACAATACCTCAGCCCTGTCCACGCTGAGCTATGTCGCCCAGATCTTCCTGCTTCAGCCGCTGATCGCCCGCCGCGGTTTGCATGTCTTCCATGAGATGCTTAGCCACCCGCCGAACTCACTTCGCTAAGTTGATTTCATAGCCATGGCGTGGTGGAGCCCACCGCCCGTCCCACAGTCCGCTCAGGTCACATCTGTCGCTGCCGCTGCCCGTTCTGCTGCCGTCATTCTCGCGGGTGACTGGGAGCCGTTTGCTGATCGCCTCGCTGACGCATCATGGGAGGAAACCACCCTTCAGAACGCGCCTCGCTGGCAGGCTGGCGTGTGGTCGCCCGCTTTCCGGTCGTCTCAGCAGTCCATCGTACAGTTACTATCGCTCCCTCATCGGAGCCCAGCCTCAGAAGCCGTTTTCCCGCCCAGCCGTCACAGACGCTTTGCACACCGCGCGCCTCGAACAGCGCGAGGCCGCCGCTGCCGCCCCACCGCGCCGCCCGAAATACGAACGAACGTTCGCATGCAAGCTTGCAGAGCAAGCTCTCGCAAACGCACCACGGCTTTGGGGCCCCCAGGCGCCGTCGGCGCCAGGAGAGCTCCAAAAGCGTTGGGCAGAGCTCACGGAATCATTCAAAAAGGTGCGCCCCAGCTGGCGCTGGCCGCATGCACGTGCTGGCCCCAAAACAGTGCGTTTTCGGGTGCGGGAGCCAGCCAGATTCATGTCCCCACTACCTCAGCTGCCCCTCGCTTTCGAGCCTCCTCTGGTCCCCTGATCCTCCCCTCATCCGTTCGACGCTCGCTGCCTGGGGCCTGTTGCCCGCAGCTGCGTGCCCGCCCGGGAGTCAGGATCCGTTGTCGTTGCGTTCGACGATTGAGCGCATCGCGCTAGCGTTTCACATGTATAACAGAATGAAGCATCACACTGGCCCGAGCTCCCGCCCTGCGGCGATGGCCGCAGCGAGCCGAGCTGCCAAAGCACTACGCTACAGGTAAGAAAGCTAGCGACGGGCGCCGCGGACGATCATAATTTGCCTTCGTCTCGCTTCGTGCCTGCTTGCCCTCTTTCTCGTCTCTTTCAGGGTACCTGAACTCCTCCTCCTCCTCCTCCCCCTCCTCCTCCTCCTCCTCCTCCTCCTCCTTGTCTTCTTCCTCCTCCTCCTCCTCCTCCTCTTCCTCCTCCTCCTCCCTCCTCCTTCTCCTTCCTCCTCCTCCTCCTCCTCTCCTCCTCCCTCCCCCCCCCCCTCCTCCTTCTCCTCATCCCTCCTCCTCGTTGTCCTCCTCCTCCTTTTTTCTCCTCCTCCTCCTCCTCCTCCTCCTCCTCCTTCCTCCTCCTCCTTCTCCCCTTCCTCCTCCTCCTCTTCCTCCTCCTCCTCTTCCTCCTCCTCCTCCTCCTCTTCGAGTGTCTCGAGTGTTCCTCCCCCCTCCGCCGCGCGGCAGGAGGAGGGCGGCGTGTCGCCGACGATCCACCTCGCGGCCCGCGACGGCGACATCACCACGCTCGATGCGCTGATATTCGGCCCCCCGGACACCCCCTTCGACGGGGGCGTTTTCCACTTTGTGATAAAGGCACCGTCTCTGTTTTTCGTTTCCCTGCTGCGGCTACAATGCGTATCGTTTCCCAGACCCCCATCCTCATCCCCATGTTCTGCGAGACCCCCCACCAAATTACCCTTCCAGTTGGGGATGCACCCCTCGAAACCCGAAGGGAACGACCTATATCCCTGTCTAGGGGGGTGAATCGGCCAGTGGGGCCCTGGCCACGCCGCTGGGGATGGGGATCGGTTGAACGATGCTCAAAAGGCTCCATCTCCATGTATTATTTCCTTGCTGCGGCTGCAACCAGCTCTGCGCAGCCTCTGGGTGATAGCAGTGGCTCCCGTGACTTGGAGTTCATGTGTTTCCAAACAAACGGAGGCTTGTAGCACTTCGCTGCTGAGTTGTTTGTGCCCTGGCAAACCAAGCCAAGTATGTGCACTTAAGAGAAACGGGCTGTTTGTGTCCAGGCAAACTAAGTCAACTATGTACACTTACGAGAAGCGGGGATACATCTCCTAAGCATCAAATTCACGCAGTCGGGGTACACCCAGTACAACCAGTCGGGGAAAGCAGGGAAGCAGGGGACAACATGTGTGCGTGTGTGTGTGTGTCCCAATGCTCTTTCGCCAGGTGTGTGTGTGTGTGTGTGTGTGTCTGAACGTGTGTGTGTGTGTGTTTGTGTCTGTGTCTGTGTCTGTGTGTGTGTGTGTGTGTTTGTATCCCAGTGCTCTTCCGCCAGCGCAGTCACTCTGTCTAGCCGGCGACGTAAAAAGAATTGTGTGTGTCGGGTCTTTGTGGACGCCGTTGGACGCAGCTCGAGTAACTCTTCCGGGCGACGCCTGGGAGGGTCCTTGAGGATTGGTCCAAGACTGGCTCAAAGCAGGACGGATAGGGAGGGCCAAGCTGCCCGGTCGTCGCGGTGACATCCCGCCCTGGCTCTTGGCCTCGCGCTCTCGGCGTCTCGTTGGGCGCTCTCCAGTCGAGGGGCCAGCCAACAACACAGGCATGCGGCGGTCCAAGGGGATGGG
>CAUYUJ010017952.1:115000-123177 GCA_963575745.1 Prorocentrum cordatum
TCCTCGTGTGACGGTGGCGAGGGCCACCATCAGGGACACATCGTTTCTCTTTGTCTCGACTTACCTTCCTCAACCTTCTTCTGAAGAGTGCTACTATGACACCTCCAACCTCATCTTTGGCTACATCTCGACACATCATATGCCTGGTGATACTCTCATCTTGTGTGCTGACTTTAACGCTGAGCTTGGCCCTAAGGAACTTCACGAGGAGGATCCGTATCTTGGGGACTTCTCGGGTGGCACACGAAATGAACGTGGAGAGTGGCTTCTCTTATTAGCAATGCAGTACGGGCCGGCTTTCTCTCACACCTTTTGTCCTCGGGGAGGTGGACCTACCAGGTATGCGTTTGGATCGGACCAGACCTTGTACCACGGCTCTTTCATTGATGGCTTTATGGTTTCTTAAGCATGTCGGGCAAGAGTAAGGCATACTAAAGTTCTGGACACTGCTGCGACGATCACGGACCACCGCATGCTCATCACGCAGTAAGAATGTCAACACGAACGCGTTTGGCGAGAGAAGAAACCTCTCGGATGGCGAGTTCAGCAACCTGAAGAGTATATTTCAGGGATAGCTTATTCACTCACCTCGGATATGACGCTGGAGGACTTCTCGAGAACCATTCGGAAGGCTGCAGTCAACACTGGGAAGAGTATGAGTGCTCGGGCTGCTGCGCGTCAGGATCGTGTACTTCTTCATGCCCTGGAGGCGGCTTGGCGACAGGCTCCCACTCAGGCTGAGAAGATTGCATGCGCTCGTAAAGTATGGGCTGAGAGACGGCGGCTGCGCGACCTTTCATGCGGCGTCTCAGGCTGTTCTAAGCAACTTGCGAGCCGGGGGTTGGGGCACGAAGGCCTCTGGCACCTCAGGCAGACTGGCCCTGAGGGATCCTGAAAAAGAAGATCGGTCCATCACGAACCCGTCGGAGATTGTCGATGTTGGTCAGAAGTATTATAGCAAGCAGTTCTCTGAATCTCGCTCCAACCTCTTTAACATTCCCTCCTGGATCTATGGCAAGTTCAAGATAGACAATACCTTCAACATATTTCACCTCCTAAAGTGTACTATGCTACTTAAGCCTCGTAAGTCGTGCTGCTCTGAAGATATGGTTGTTGCCGAAATGCTGCAGGCCATTGCCGTGCAAGGTGCCGCCGCCCCCTCAGCTATGCCAAGAACTATTGACTTTGGGGATATGGGTCCTGGGGCTTATGGGAGAGCCTGGGTCGGACAGTTTGATGGGGCTCGGCGTGATGAGGACAATGCTGGATGTGGCTGTGTTCTATATGATGGTATGGGGGTGGAAATGTTTCGCTTTTCACATCGGCTTTCTCCTGGGAGCTCTTCGATTGATGCTGAATGGCATGGGTTACTTTTCCTCCTGGAGATCGCTCTTGGGTATCGGAGCGAGGATGTTCAATCTGATTTCGTTATCGAAGGTGATTGTGACCCAGTCGTTAACCAGCTTGCGGGACTATGGTCTGTCTTAGATAGTCGTACGTGGGCTTATCGATCATCGGCTCTTGCTCTCATCGCTCGGCTGGGAAGGGTTCGCATCCGTCATGTCCGTCGCTGTTTCAACAAGGTTGCAGACTCTCTGGCAAATGAAGCTATTGACCACTACGATCTATGTAGCCCCCTCACACTTGGCTTACAACACTCTTGTACTCGATGCTGCCCCTGTCTCTTGGAGTGCGCAGAGAACGAAGAAGTTCGCGACGCCCCTCTGTCAATTATTTTACCGTCGAAGGGCACGCAAGTGGAGAACCCATTTTGGACACTTCAAGAAGCCATTGATTGTGATCTTCGCGGTGAGTTCTGCACTGTCATGCCTCATCGTCTTCAGCTCGACCATAGTCACGACGTGTTGCGGAAGAGACAGTGCTTGGCTGATCGCCCCCTACATATTGCGGCTGCGCGCATGGACACCCAGCGGACTTTGTGTGATTTGGCATTGGTTCCGAAGGAGAGCTTGGTCACCTGGTTCAACTTGCTAAGGCCGCTGGCGATTATGCCAGTGCTTCCAAAGATGGTGGGAGGTGCCCTTCTTGAATCTATCAAGGATAAGATTCATGACATCGCTCCCTGGCAATTTGCTTATCGTGAGGGGCACAGCGTCATGGACATGGTGTTCATTATTATGGTGATGGCTCAGAAGTGTATGCAAGGGGGACTTGGTTTTGTTGCTGGTTCTGCTGATATTCCTAAGGCTTTTGATTTTGTATGCCATCTTGGCGTGCTTCAATCCCTTCAAAGGCGAGGTGTACCAGATTTTATTGCTGCTTGGTTTCTCAGACACTTACGATCTATTCGATATAATGTTCACTTGGTGGGTGACACGGCTACCACGTCACCCATTACCCGCGGCGTTCCTCAAGGGTCTGCTTGGGGGCCGGCTTTCTTCAAAATGGTGCTTACTGATTGTCTACACCCAGTATGGCAGAAGTGTGTGGCGGATCGACTTGGCATTGCGATGCTGGATGTTGCTTACTGTGGTCATCATTATTCCAGGTGGTGCAGAATGTGCAATTTCAAGTTTATTCCCTTCTTGGTTTGGAGTGACAATCTGTTCATACTGGCCAACAGTATCGTGGATGCGCGTGAGATATGAAAGAGATGTCGTGCAGCACTTGTTCTTTATGGCTGGGACCTTCCTGAAGATCGCATCGCGCTCTTGGTGAACAATACCAAGGAAAAAACATCATTGGTCCAAGATATGGCCTGCTGTTGAGATTATCCCGCATGATAAGGCGATGAAGATCACTGGCATGTGGATGAACGCTCGTGGACAACTTGATCAAGATGTTCGCACTAAAACGCTCACGGCTACATCAGTGGTGGGATTTGTTCAGCACTTACTTTCCAGTCCGTCAAGCACTCGTATATCTAGATTTCGCTTGATTCACCGTACGGTATCTTCTTCGTGCTTATGGTGTTCACCAGTCTGGAATCTATGCCGACGCGCGGCACTGGCTTTGCGAGCGGCTCAGACAAAACAATTTGCTCGTCACATACGCTGGCCTCGTCTACCAGAAGAAACTGATGAATCGTATTCTCGGTCGGTCAGGTCGCAGATTAAGAAAATCAAGATTGCTGAGCACATCCAGGACCTAGATGTAATAGTATGGCGTCGTCTTCATAGGTATGCTGGCCATATCGCACGTAAAGCTCATCAGAATCCTGATTCTATTCTGGGTTATGTTCTGAACTGGAATTCTCACCAACACGCTGGAACTGAACAAAGGGAAGGTGAGAAACAAGGTTTTCAGAAGTTTTCGTGGCAGTGTGTCTGGGAATACCAATTGACTAGATTCTATTATCCTCGAGGTATTCACTGGATGGAATTGGCTCTAGATAGATATGCGTGGAAGGCGTATGAGGAGGAGTACATCCTTTGGCGGCTGGGGGAATCTAAAGATCGTGCTAGTGTTTGAGGCTTACCTACAGCTTCACCGAGCAGAACCGAGGTTGCATTCGGGAGGCGTTTTGTTCCTCACCTACAGCTTCGCTAACCAGAACCGAGGTTGCATTTGAGAGGCGTTTTGTTCCTCACCTACAGCTTCACAGAGCAGAACCGAGGTTGCATTTGAGAGGCGTTTTGTTCCTCACCTACAGCTTCACAGTGCAGAACCGAGGTTGCATTTGAGAGGCGTTTTGTTCCTCACCTACAGCTTCACAGCGCAGAACCGAGGTCGCATTTGATAGGCGTTTTGATCCTCATCTACAGCCGCACGAGCAGAACCGTGGTTGCATTTGAGAGGCGTTTTGTTCCTCACCTTCAGCTTCACATAGCAGAACCGAGGTTGCATTTGAGAGGGGTTTTGCTCCTCATCTACAGCCGCCACAGAGCAGAACCGAGGAGGAGTACATTTGTGGAGATTGGGAGAATCCAAGAATCGTGCTAGCGTATGTGATATCTTCTTGAACGAGGTTTACTTTGTCGTCGTCCTTGCCTGAGTTCCTGCCCTCTCGCTCCGCTGCTGCGTTTAGAGTAGTATGTCATGCTGGATGGCCCCCATCTCTTATAGCATGCCACCACCACCACCACCACCTCCTCTTCCTCCTCCTCCTCCCTTTTCTCTTTCTTGTTCGTTATCCTCTTTCTCCTACATCCTCCTCCTTCTCATCCTCTCTTTTCCTCGTTCCTCCTCCTCCTCATTTTCCTCCTCGTCCTGCTCCTCCTCCTCCTCCTCCTCTTCCTCCTACTCCTCCTCCTCTCCCCCCCCTCCTTCCCCTCCTCCTCCTCCTCCTCCTCCTCCTCCTCCTCCTCCTTCTCCCCCTCCTCCTCCTCCTCCTCCTCCTCCTCCTCCTCCTCCTCCTCCTCCTCCTCTTCCTCCTTACCCGTTTCCTCCGCACTGCCGCCGCCGTAACCGCCGTCCATGGTCGTCGGTGCCATCCGCGGTGCCACCTTGGAGGTTCTGCGGGCTTCTTGTGAGCACGTGGGGGTCCAGAGTGCAGGTCATCGTCATCGTGGTCTACCCCTGGACACCGTGCGATGTCCGGGGGCAACCGGACAACCGGGGGCTCTTTTGAGGGTCTCCCTGCGAGCACTTAGAGAGCCTGCGTGATCCCTCCATCCCTGTAACGTCTGTGAAATAATCAATGCGGGAGTCCACGGTGACCCTGGACCTTCCACGGTGTCCCCACGATCGACCACGATGGCCTGCTCACTGGCCCCCACGTGCCCCCGAGAAGCCCAAAGAAGCTCCAAGATCCAAAATGGCACCGCGAATGGCACTTAGACCTCCAGCGCATGCAAACAACAACATTTTTTTGTTTTAGCTTTTGGCCTTTGGGTGCCCTGCCCAGGCCCCAGTCGGCCCTGGGGAAAAGGATCGCGTCTCTGGGTTGTCCCGCGCTGAGGATACTCTACATAAGTAATTCTGATCTCTGGGAAGATCAGTCCCCACTGTCTATCAAGCAGGGCTCGGGACTTCGGGGGTCAGATGGAGCAGCCAATTATCTCAGACGCCACCTCGGCGCCTGGCGGGCAGGGGTCGGCGGGCTTCAGCTCCGGCGCCGCAGGTGAGCGCCGTTGCGTCTCTTGGGGTCCGCCGCGAAGCCTGCAGGGCAACACACTGCTGCAGGTGACCGTTATCGCAAACCATGTAGTCCACAGCCTTAGTGGGCCCTGGAAACGACAGGGCCGTTTTGTTACCCGTTCAGTTTGCCGTTTTTTTGCCGGTTCCGACGCCGTTTTTTATCGGTTCCGTCGCCGTTGTTTGACCGGTTCCGGCTCCGGTTCCACTCCTGGAGCTGTTTGTTTGCCGTTTCTGGTCGCCGTTTCTTTGCCGCTTCCATTTTCAGGGGACACTTTTTCGGAAACGGTGAAAAAAACGGCCCTGCCGTTTCCGGGGTCCACGCAGTCCATAGCTTTTGGGCGTTGTGTAACGGGGGGATCATAAATGGGGGGGCGGCGAGGGTGGTCCGAAAAGGTACCCAAACGGTACCTAAACGAGCCCCCTGGGGCTCTGGAGGGGCCCGAAAGGGGCACGAAAGGGGACTTTTTCTGACCCCCTCATTTGTGACCCCCCCATTAAGCCACGCCCAAAGCATCCTCCTCCTCATCGTGCCTCTGTCTTCGTCCTCTTCATCCTCTTCGTTGTCGTCCTCGTTCCTGAGGTCCACGCGCCGCTTCTCGGGTCCGCTCGCCGTACTGCCACGGGCACCTTGGTTATGTTAGGCTGTCCGCCAGCGGTGCATGGCGCGCTTGTCACCTTCGCGGGCCGTCGGCCAATCAAAGACCGCCTCGACGGAAAACCCATTGTCATCGCCCAGAGGCTGCGCAGAGTTGGTTGCCGTTGAAACAGAACACGTTCATTAATTAAATCGTAGGCGTCGTAGCAGGACCACGTCCATTCCACTCCTTCCTCGCTCCCTCAAAGCTTGTGGAGCCAGCGGGCGTAATTGGATCACTTGGCATCGCTCTTGCGTGTGCACTTTTACGATGCGAGGACCGTCGAGGAGCATATTCGGCCATCCTGCGGGAGAGAAGAAGGCACGCACGAAGCCGAACAATGCACTGGCGTTGGGCGTCCGAGCGATATCAAGATGAGTTCAGCCGCATGCGTCGCAGCAGGACCGCTCTCCCCTCGAGATGCGAAGGGGCCGATCGATGGAGTTTATCAGGTCAGTCGCCAGCATTTCAGCAGCCCCAGTCTGATGATGTTCCAATCAACTTTAGCCTGAATCACCAGGAAGATTCCGAGCACCACGAAAGTACCGAAACTCGAGAGTTTTCACTTGTCGGGCCCTGGAGGGCACTCGTTCGACACTGTTTCGGCACTGTTTCGACACTTTTCCAGGTGCTCGACATTATTTCTGGGATGTGGTCCTTAAGTACGATGGCGGCAACATGATCCCAGTCTCTTCTCTCCCCCTCCCATACCCCTCCCTCTCCATCATGGCTCCCCCCTTGAGACTCGGCGGAAGAGACCTTTGTTGTCTTCGGGCGCAGCCCGAATCTGATTCTCGCGAGGTGAACTCCGAATAACTGGCCTGAACTGGACTGATTGGTCGCACCCGACGGTTTTGTTCTCGGCGGCTGAGGCCGCAACCTATTGCGCAGCCAATCGGCGGCGGTTTTGTTCTCGGCGTCCGAGGGCGCAACCTATGGCGCAGCCAGTAGGAGACGGTTACATTTTTGGCTGCCGAGGGCGCAACTTATGTCGCAACCAATGGCTGAGAGCGAAACCTATGGCGCACCCAATCGGCGTCCGTTTGAATCTCTGCGGCCCCGTGCGTGCTCAGGGAGGTGTGTACCCCTGTCTTTGCGCTGGCCCACGAGACATCGATTTAATTGCCATGGAACGCACGTTTGAGGCGACTACGACCACGCCGACGTGGCCCTGACTGTCTGGACTTGGGACTGCGTGCGGGGCTACGCCCGATCTATGCTCGCTGTTTGGGCTGGCCGCGGGGCCCAAACGGCGAGCTGTCTTGTGATTGCTCCTCGCTCTCCCTCCTGGCGGCTTCGAACGGCCCGAGAACGCCCAAACACGTCAACCCCTCATTGACGAAGGCGACGACGACCACGAACCCGCTCCAGGTGGAGAGGGCCAATGTCTTCATAGCGCACGAGACTGCGCGCGTCCTGGCGCTCGCGGCGCTGGCGGACCCCCGCCGCTGCCGGAAGTCCTTCTCCTCCGCCCTGCACGGCACCTCCTCCTGCTCAGGCCTCCGACGTCACCGTAGGGCAAGCTCATATCTTCCTGGGCAAGTTCGTGGCTCCCGCCAGCTGGCTTGTCTCCTCCTGCTCCTCCTCCTCCTCCTCCTCCTCCTCCCGCCTCTCTCCTCCCAGGCTGGCGTTCGGCAACCAAGCCGCCCACTCGATCCTGTGCCAGTCTCACATTCGGGGTTGTCCGCGCCGTTGGAGATTAGCTCCAAGGACAAAGCGTGTTCCACTCAGTCGTGTGGTCACCAGGATGGCCGTTCCTATCTCCTGCTCCTCTTTTAATACATGTTACGACGTCGCCTTCCTCTTCCTCCCCAGACCTCCAGCGTCGTGGTTTTCGAATGCCACATTGATGATCGGTTTCTGCCTCCAGAGGAGGTCCGTTTCGGGCCGCGCGGACTCCACATTGACGAGCCAAGATGGAACACAAGCCCCGCAGCAGGTGTCGGGACACTTGGAGGCCCCATGTTGTCGTTCCAGAGAGGGCTTTGACTCCCGTGCATCGTTTCCTCGGCGGGAACCAGTGAAAGGCTGGCGCAGGGCGGCGGAAGTACACAGGCGGCAGATCCGCCGGCGGCAGCCTGCGAAAGGTCGGCAGAAGGTGGCGGAGGTAAGCGTGAGACGTCGTCGTTTTTGAATACATGGTTTCGGGAGTCGGCCGCATCGACAAAGCCACCACATTCGAGGTATCAACGTCTTCCTAGTCCCCCTCGCCTCCATCTCCTTCACCCTCCTCCTCTGCTACGCTCGTCTACCCCTGCTCCTGCTCCTGCTCCTCCTCCTCCTCCTCCTCATCCTCCTCCTCCTCCTCCTTCTCCTCCTCCTCCTCCTCCTCCTCCTCCCCAGCAATGTCTCGCAGCGCAGGGGTCTCCTCCCAACACCCCTCAGGACGCTGTCCCCGCAGCATGTGATCCCGCCCGCAAGGGGCACCAGACTGACCGTCATTCTTCCCCCCCCGTCCTCCTTCATGTCCTCGTCATCTCAGTCTCTTCCCGTCTCCCTCCC